>OZ023270.1:337500-837130 GCA_964006375.1 Tillus elongatus
TTGACTTAAATTACAAATATTATATATATATATATATATATATATATATATATATATATATATATATATATATATATATATATGTATATATATACAGGATTGCCCAGAAGTCCGGAATAAAATTAATATACCCTTAACCTTTAATCTTTGGTGAATACGCTCGGACACGTCAATTTAGTTTTATATATGCTCACATTTTGACGTTATTCGTTTGTTTTTTTATAGACATTTGTCAAAGTTATGACGACATCTATATATTTTTAACTGGAAACATACAACTTGTGATACATCATTTGAAAGATAATATCTTGTACAGTGTGCTCATAAATTTTGGCGCGAATCTGGCAAGCTATTTCCAAAGGGCGACTGTTAAAAGTTTTAAAAAAAATCCCTATTTAAATAAGCGGAAATAATAAATCATTGATGTGTTTTTTACCTCTCCAGGTAAGAGATTTTCATTGTTTCACGTTGTGCCATTTCGAACTTGTCAAATTAATTTAGCTATTTCGGAAGTATTATTTTACAATTTTCTAAACAAAAATGGTTTTGTCGGAAAGGCAGCGTATCGAAGTCTTAATATTGTTAGGATGTGGAGATAAAATAAGAAGTCAAAGTGAAGTGTGCACTTTATTTAATGCTAAATATCCGAAAAAACACATTTGCGAGGGCACTGTTAGTAAAATATTCCACAAATTTGATGAACATGGCACAGTAAATGACTTGTCTAGGAATGGACGGCCACGTGTTTTAGGCGACGATGAAAATTTATATATTGCATTATCTCTGCAGGATAATCCGCATGTTTCAACAGTTTCATTAGCTCAAAATCATGATACATCTAGAGGTACTATTGAAGGATTTTTGAAATCAGAAAAATACCACCCTTATAAAGTGTATCTTGTCCAAGAGCTTTTAGAGATGACTATGTCAGGCGTTTGCAATTTTGCGAAGAAATGATGAGACGGTGTGACGAGAATAATAGGTTTCCACAGAACATATTATTTTCTGATGAAGCTACTTTCTATTTAAACGGGGTGGTTAACAGGCATAATTATCGCTTCTGGAGTCAAGAAAATCCACGATGGATATTTGAAGCGCATACTCAGCGGCCCCAGAAAGTAAATGTATGGGCAGGTATCATTAATAACCGAATTTTAGGGCCATTATTTTTTAAACGAAACCTCTCAACTGAACGGTACCAGGATTTCTTAACCTTCGAGTTGTTGCCTGCTCTAGCTGTAATTTTTCCCAACGAAGTAGATCCAGATATACCTAATGAAACAATTTGCTTTCAAGAAGATGGTGCTCCTCCGCATTTTGGTGTCAATCTGAGTATATATTTAGATCAGATATTTCCTGGATTGGACGACGTGGTACAATTGAATGGCCACCGATGTCCCCAGGCTTAACGCCTCTACATTATTTTCTTTGAGGATAGTTAAAAGAAAAAGTTTACCAAAACAGGCCAAATAATATTGAAGATTTGAAAAACAAAATTAGATTGGAGACACATAACATACCGGATGAAGCCATTCGGAATTCCGTCGACGGATTTTACCATCGTCTGAAAGCATGCCAAGTAGAGAGTGGGGGCCATTTCCAGCATTTGCCACGTTAAACAGCCTTTTTGTTGTTTTGTGTTTTGCTTCGTTAATTTTTTTTATTTTTTTTTTTGACAAAATAAATAACAAATAAACCATAACCATGTGTCGTTAAGTTACAATGTCACAAAATGACAGAACGTGAAACAATGAAAATCTCCTACCTGGAAAGGTAAAAAACACATCAATGATGTATCATTTCCGCTTATTTAAATAGGGATTTGAAAAAAAATTAACAGTCACCATTTTGAAATAGCTGGACAGAATCGCGCCAAAATTTATTAGCATAGTGTACGAGATATTAGCTTTCAAATGATGTATCACAAGTTGTATGTTTCCATTAAAAAAAATATCGATGTCGTCATATCTTTCACAAATGTCTATAAAAAACAAACGAATAAGGTCAAAATGTGAGCATATATAAAACTAAATTGACGTGTCCCAGCGTTTTCCCCAAAAGTTAAGGGTATATTAATTTTATTCCGGACTTCTCGGCAGCCCTATATAGGGTGGCGCATTGAAAACGAAACAGACCAATTTGCGTCCAGATAATTTTTTTAAGAAACGCTGAAACACGTCAAGTTTAATATTGAGGGGGACATGTTTCGACATAAAACTCAACTTTCTCACATCAACCCCTTAAGGGTGGTGATCACAATCCCTATATTTTAAATAGGGAACATGGGTCGAGTGTTACATCATTTGAAAGCTCTTTCTTTTCTTAATTCAGCACACTAATTTTTTGGAAGTTTTATCAACTCGTTGAAAAATTATTCATAGTTGAAGATGCAAAAACGCATTTCACTCATTCTGATAAGAAATGTGCTCAATGTTTTGTTGGTTTGTAAACAAAAAATTGACTATCAGAACATTTCTTATCGGAACGAGAGAAATGCGGTTTATTATTTTAGTTTATCGGTCGGTTTGATACTTGATAGTAATACCGAAAATTAATTTCACAATAGTGTATTCTGTAGAAGAAAGGGTTGAAATAATTACTCTTTTTTTCAAAAACGATGACTGTGCCAACCGTACCGCAAATTTGTTTAATGAACTACATCCGAACAGACATGTTAACAGAAAATACAATTTGGAATTAGTTGCAAAGTTTGGACAAAGTGGTTCAGTAGCTGACAAAAAACGGGATCCTGAACGTGAATTTCCGGTTAAAAATGAGACTATTGAGATTCAAGTTCTAGGTCAAATTGCTGCAGACCCAACTTTAAGCAGGAGAAAATTGGTCACTGTTTCAAACATCAAAAGAAGAACTATTCAGCGAATATTGAAGCATCATAAATTTCACCCGTATAAAATTCATCTTGTACAACAACTGAATGAAGATGATTTTGATCGGCGGCTGGAGTTTTGTGAAGTTATGACTGCACGAATAGCTGATAACGGGAACTTTCTGTTCAATATCTGTTTTTCAGACGAGTGTACGTTTTAATTAAACTCTACAGTCAATCGTCATAATTGTCGTTATTGGGCAGATAATAATCCAAGACATTATCACCACCCTTAAGGGGTTGATGTGACAAAGTTGAGTTTGATGTCAAAAGATGTCCCCGCTCAATATTAAAATTGACGTGTTTCAGCGCTTCTTAAAAAAAATTCTCTGGACGCAAATCGGTCTGTTTCGTTCTCAATGCGCCACCCTGTATATATATATATATATATATATATATATATATATATATATATATATATATATATATATATATATATATATATATATATATATATATATATATATATATATATATATATATATATATATATATATATATATATAATATTCAAAATCTGAAATAATTGATTATAATTAAAGAGGCATAATAAAATGAATACCATCTATAAAATTTTCAGTAGGTGGTGGGATTTAATAAACCATCAGGTATTGCATTTACTATTGAGCTGATCAGGTTTTCCGGGACATTTTGGGTTTCCTGATAGGAAATTTTTGTAACCTCAGAAATAGCGAAGCTATAATTGTAAACGAATATGGCCATATAATTAATACTTACAGAGTTTTGTGACAGCTTATCTACAATTTTTACGAAACAATATTACTAAAGCAATACTTTAGTGCTTGTAATGCAATTTACCCACACGCCTGACACAATTATAAATATAAAATTGCTATTGTATTACGGAACAGTCTTCCATATTTCTATCTGATAGGTAGGTACCTACCTATTACATTAGAATATTAAACCATTACAAAATAAAATGCAAACTACCACTACAATATCTACGAAACGAACAGGAAACAGCACATGTAAATAACTAAAGGCATTTACCCACATGAAACAAATAGAATTTAACAATTAATATTTTAATATTGGTCCTACATTTACTTCTGCATTCAAACTATAATAAAGTGATGATGTCCATTTGTTTATAACTGATAATTGCATGATATAAACAAGCGTGAAAAACATGCGAACGTTGAAAAAAATGTAGACACAAGGCCAAAATATAAATAACAAATCAATATGCAGAACAAAATCGCGCCAGCTGACCGATATCTGGGTGTAGTAAATCTTTGGCGCCTCTGCCTCCATCTAATGTTATTGTTCTTTATCTCATTAAATACAAAGAAGTAAGTAATATCATACATACAGTCGTCTATCCTGTAAAGGCTGTGTGGTCCTGCTGGGCGACGTTTCTGTCAAAAGAAACTCGAAAAAGTCCTGCACTTTACGGAAAAAACGACGATATCCTCGACGGCAACATATAAACACAGGTCTTTATTTGGACCGACTGCACTCTGCCTCGGTACAAACACAACTGATTCTATTCATTCGGATCCTGATCCAAGAAACTGAACTGGAGAACATGGGTTGCTGCCGTTGTCTTCTAGCACTGTTGCCACCTCACCGTAAGACTCCCTCAAGCTAAAGTTATTTAGATCATTTCTGTTATAATTTTGTTAATTTAAATTATACATTAGGTCATTTAATGGAAATCCTTAGCTGAAACATGATCAAAAAGAATTATATTATGTTTTCGTATTCGATATATGTCAACCGGAAAAATTTTCTGTTCAAAATTCAGACTAGAGTTCGGACGTATAGCGTCGTTGGTATAGTGTGTGTGAGGCCAAAGGCCTGGGTTCGATTCCCAGTATAATGCGTCATTTTTTTTTCAGTACATACTCTAATATTACCATGAAGTGAGGTTGTTGCATTGTGTTTCAGCAACGTTTCGCTCTTAGGAAGAGGCGTAAATCAAGCCAGATCACGTCACGTTGGTATTATTTATTAGGGAATTATATATATATTTGGGTGGGTGTGTATGCGAGCGATAACTCACAAAATACTCAACTGATTTGAACGAAACTTGGTACATAAATTCATTGTATTAAGACCGCACACGAGTTCGTATATCAGCTATAATGAACATTTTTCCCCCCAAAAATATACAAAAATATTATTGAAAACGCTATATTTTTGTATGTATTAGAGCAACCGGAATGGGACTTTACATGTGGCTAGAAATGGTGTAAATAAACCTAGTGAATTTTAAGTAATTTGTTTCTCGATATTTAGACTTTTTTCCAAATTAAAAATAAAATCTGAAAGACATGCGTTGAAACGACTTAGTGGTTAACATCCAATGCCTGACAGACAAAGTAGTTAACTGTCACGCGTAGACTGATTCATACAACAGGTATAAACCATACATCAACAGTAACCAAAGAAAATAAATAGCAGGCATAAAACATACTACCCGAACCAACATACGTGAAGTCTCGGCCACAAAAAATATCGCAAATGACAGACGACATGAAATTAAAAATTTGCCAAGTACCGAATTGTTATTTAACTGGGGGATTCAATCAATTTTTAAAATACACTATATTTGTAGCCTGGTGAACGGCCCCAAATACAGTTTTAGACTTAAAGTGTAGCATAATATAGTGGAAATGTAAACAAAATCAAGTCAAGTCGCTATAAAAAAGCTTTTAAAATAGTTTATTTTCTACCTTTAAACTTACATATAAAACGTCATATAAGATCAAAGCAGTCGTCGAATGTTTTTCAATGGCAATTCTACTAATTCTGTAATTAATTGTTGCGCATACTTTTAATATAACATAATATATCCCGGGCATGCAGCCCGTTCCAAGTATCATGTAAACAAAACATTAGTTAACGTATCCTTAAATAGCTCGTAGCGTGCCTGTTTTCTAAGCAGAAGGTATGGTTTCTTTTTGTTTTATTTTGACATTTGGAGAAACAATAATTCGATAAAAAATGTTTCATCAAAAGGTCGCCAAATATTGTTTCACACAAAAACACGGACCAAATTTTTCATTCAAAAAACTTATAATTTCAAAGAAAATCGCTAAAAAAATTTGTAAGCAAATTCATTATTACAAGAACATTCTGTATATTAAATTTGTTGTGTGTGTTTTTTTTTCTTTAACGTCGGTCTATTTCGGCGACTATGGCCAATCACCGACGCCAGGGAGCAGTTTCACCTCACTATCCTGGAAATTTTGCCGAACCCCTGCCTTTCTGTAAGGAGGGTAGGTATCTTTAACGTGTCCAACACCTCGTGGACACGGGACCGACGGCTTTACCCTCCCTCCCCCCTCCGAAGGGCGGAACGTGCAGACATTCAACTTGCTTATATACAATGCCACAACCTCGGTTGAAGTTAATGTTACAATATGTACTGAAAAAGTGAAAGGAAAACCCTGGGATCGAATCCAGTACCCTTCGGTTCACAGGCACACGTTATTACCAGTGAACTACCGAAGCTCTTCTTAAAGTTACCAATAAAATTAATTAGAAATAATACAATCTTATCAAGATACAGACGTAGGGAACTTTCTGTGGCTACTCAGAGAATTTTTTTCTTTTGTCTGACTATACCGTAAGAAACGAAGAGAATAAAACGTGCACTTGCGAAGCCACAGAAAAGATCTGTGGCACAGTGTCCGCAAGTTGTTACCATTAAGTTGTAGCCGCGGGGGCTTTACCGGTACAGAATAAGCTTGGAACGCTTATGTCTCTAAGGAAAGTCCTCATCGTAGTCTGTGATCCTACGTAGAAGAGCATTTGGATGAGCGCCTGCTTTGGAAAATTGAGTTATGGCTATAGTTGAGTTACGAACTCGAGTATAGTGGGCATGAGATATGGGTATTTCTGACGAACCTCAGGTTTGCCATTATTTGAAGATGGCTAGAAGTTTTGGGATTAACGGAAGTAAGGAGATCGTGAAGGATATTATGTAATTGGATGTCTGGATGGCTGCTAGGAGTTTGGCAAAGTCGATTCTGCTAAGTAACGCCAGAAGGCTGCCTAGATCGAAAGTGCCGGGTGTGCCGGTTTTAGTAGTTTATGGGAACTAATTGGTTGTTGTTGGTGGGGTAGGAGAAGTCGACTGGGGAGTCAGTGCCGGCCGTCTTTGAACGACTGGTTCCAAGGCCGCTGCGTAATTGGCGTTCCTACATAATTCTTACCTAAGAATATATAGACCTATAACTACCTGGGTCCGATAGAGGGGTTGTACCGTTATTCAAGTAACTCTGTAGTACAGTATAACATAAGAAGACTGTTGACTTGGCTGTGTCTGTAGTCTGTAGTCTGTAATCCTAGAATAACAATTGTCTATGAGGACAATGTCTTACCTGTTTATACTGTAATAATTGAATTAAAAGTCCTCAACGCCCCATTTTCTATAAAAATTAAGATACGAAAATTGAAGTTTCTATAATAATAAAAAATTAAGTTAACAGAGTTTGCAATTAGTTCGATATCAAAGCGCACTTACTGCGTTTGAACTTTTTATGAACAATATTTTACGAAGTTAAAACGATAATGAATTAAATTCTCTAAAATAGTCGTCAAGTCGGTTAGGTCTTCACCAATCATAAGGCCAGAAGCAAATGTTTATTTTGTCACAATTAAATTTGAAATTTGGTGATTCTTAGACAAAGACTTTGGAGGAATAAATGTTGCATGAAATGTGTTAGGTGAAGGTATTAGATTTCTGTTTCGTCAGTTTCTTTTCTTTCTTTATTTATCATTATCATTATTCTTGTTTTGTTTGATACAATTTTACCACTAAGTTTAGTACTTGTGCTGTATCTTGCGACAAAATTTATAATATGTTTCATCCAGCAAAACTTTGAGATTGACTTTCTATATTTAATAAACTTCAAATTTTGTAAACTAAACCAGATTTTATTTTGAGCTAGCTAATACTTTTATCACTGTCTTCATTTCTTACAAGTCTTACATTTTCTATAATTATATGGCAACAGTTATGGTGAACACCCTTTTCCATTTATATCTGCCACAAAAAATATGAAATTTGTACACACCTAAAATACCACCACAATTATTGCACTCTTACTACTCTCACCTATTATTGATTTTTGAACTAACATTTTTATGAAAATTCGCTACCATAAGGAATGTACTGTGTCCGGACTATTTCGGTTTCACAATAGCATTGATGCTTTACCCACTGATAATTTCACTTTCATCTTTCAGATCTTGATGCTTAAATCGCGAGTCTCATGTACCATGCAATGTTAAGCACCCTAAAGATCACTACCTTTGTTACAAAAGAGAAACTTGCGGGAAAATGTTCATTTTGTTGATATTCAACTGTTCCCAGGCGTCGGTTTTTACCTTTAGTTGTGGAAATAGGGTGACGTTATATAAATAGAAAATTCAAATTAAATTTGCTTATTTTTTTTGGTGTGCTTCTGATTTGTACCGCCAAAAGTTTCAATTATTTATCAAAATAAATAAGAGAGTATATTTAAAACTGCTTTATAAAAGCAGTTTCGACTCATCTGGCAACAGTGCCAGCAGCAAGCGGCCCATCAGAGAGGACCGCGAGCACATCAGAGCGGGCCGTGAATTTCAAGGAGGCCGCGGCGTGCGTCCCTGCTTGTTGCGTTGTCATGACGACCGTCCCGTCATAATGCGCGGCCGGTTTTATGTTTGATAAACATTCCTATTCCTACTACTATGAAAATGTGCGTTGCACGGTCAGTTCCTGCCATATTTATTGACCATTTTAGCACACGATGTTCCATTGCCTTTGTCTCTCCGGACTCCAGACCTAGACACAGATAGAGGAAGGGAATCAGGTCAGTTTTTCCATGGATGTGATTACTGAAAGGGAAGAAGGTCCCGCATTACACACTATACAATTAGTGTTAACTAAACCAGGACAATCTTGATGCGGATGCCATAACAAGATCGTTATTTGTTTCGTCCATTAACTTAATTAGTCGGTTAGTTGGAGGAACAATCTAGTGTGAATTTGTTACACAAATTAGTCATTGGTTTCTCAAACAGGATATTATTAATATGGCAAATAAGAGAAGTAAATAGTGAATTCTGACTTAAGTAAATTACTTATGAGATTGATTTGGAGTATTTGTGTATATCTGTGTATTCGTGTGTATCTCTCATTAAAATGCATTAAAAAATGGGTTTTGCTTTGTACCTGTGCAACCGAACACATGTAAGCGTCAAAATAACGAAAAATTCCGGAACGCAGCAAATGCGTTATAGTAGCCAATTTTCATAAGAAATGAACACTAATATTATATGGCATATTATAGTAAAGTTAACACTTTAAACGGTGAATTTGCAGTTTAACTCACGGACGATTTGAAAAATATCGACTGCTGATAGATAAAGTTTGGTGTCTTAAATACACGCTGACGCAAATGTTACCTTTTGTTCTCCCTTATTTCCCTTGTTATTCGCATTTAAAGTTGTTTACACATTACACAGTTTTTTAACAATTTCCTAGTACGGTCCAGTCACGTGCCGTCTCATTCCCTCCTAAACATTACATTTGGCATAAGGTGTCCATTGTGTTTGAGAATCCCTATAATATTCTGGAATCAGAATATGGGAAATTGTCATTATAACTGACAGTTTACACATCGCTTTCAGTACGGCGCTAGTACCAGTGCGCTTTGGACGTTTTCTCATGCATTCCTGTATTACGAACATTTTTTCTGAAATTGTGTGCTGTTTACCTTGTTCTGTTGATGACCAGTGATATTATAGTGGCTTATAAGCTGCATGTGTGATCCCTTTTCTTGGTCGGTGACGCGTTATTTGTTTCCTATGTTGTTTTTGTGGCGAGGAAATTGCCATGTCGAGGTCGTCAAATTACAAGGTCAGGTCAGGTTGCCTACATAAGGGCCGGACCTACATCATTTTCCTGAGATGTTAAGGTAAGTTTGTGTAAATTTGTGGTTCTTTTGTGTAAATTTCGGGCGATCCTTAAGTAGACGGGCCCCGTCATTTCATGCAGCATTGCCGGACTGTGCTTATGGCTCTAGCGTCCTCCCTGGCCTGACGTTTCTGACCAACAGGACTCCCTGACCTGACTTTGACCTGACCTGACCTACAGGGCAGGTCAGGAAGGTCAGGTCAGGCAGCCCTGTTGGTCAGAAACGTCAGGCCAGGGAGGACCCAATGCAGCATGAAATAACGCTCTCGTGATGCATGGACCGGATCCGTCTGCTTAAGCATCACCGACCTGGCCTGACCTGCCCTGTAGGTCAGGTCAGGCAGTCCCCTACAGCAATAAGCACTATCCGGCAATGCCGCTCTCGCGACGCATGAAATGACGGAACCCGCCTACTTAAGGGTCGTCCTTTTCTCGGAGGAGGGGGGGTTTGGGGTGTGTTTCCGGGTGCTTCGCTGTAGGGGTTTCCTTCTCCCCACGCGTGCGTACAACCTCCCCCTTTGTACAAACCACGAGAAAAATTTCTTGTTCACACCCCCCAAGGAAGTTATGGGACTGGGAGTGAATAGGGGTGATGTGCAGGGTAGGCAGGGTTTAGGGGGGATATGGCGTCAGGATGTGAAAAAGACAGCTTTCAAGCCGCTTTCTTCGCATTTTCTGCTCATATTTCCTCCTTACTTCCTACCCCGCCCAGCACCCCTCTTCACTCCTGGTCCCGTAACTTCCTTGGGGAGTGAGAACAAGAAATTTTTCTTGTGGGTTGTGCGTCCAGTGGGGGTTCTAGGCACGTTTCTGAAGAGAAAAATTTAAAAATCGTCCGTGAGTTAAACTGCAAATTTAACCCTTTAAACTTACACAGACCTTGAAGATCGATTTTAGAGGTCCCAGTATGCGCACGTTTCAAGAATTCTTTCGAAATTCATACATCAATATCTATATTATCAAAAAAATCTTGCGTTCTAACTCCTCCTCGGAAAAATGCCCAAAACTCAATTTTCTATGAAACTAAAGAACAAAATGTTGCTATATCTGTAGATAGTGTAAGTCTCTTTCAGACAATTGTACTACAAATTTCATTACAGTTATACAAAAGATTTCCAGAAGGAAACCTAATTCATATTTAGAAAAGTAAAGGAGGTATCTGCCAAATTGTAAACGTAACAGTTATTTTTCCTTATTAATCGCCAGTATGATTTCGTTTTAGTCAACCTAATCAAACCGGTTTTGTCAATATCAACAATAACAAAATTAATATTTCAGACTTAAAGATGACAAACTTATTCAGGCGTTTTAAACAAAAATGAGATCTTGTTCAAAACGTATGAAATCTGTGCACTATTGTTTCTATAAATGTCAATATAAATAATAAAAAAACATGCATTCATCAAGCTGGATTCGATCGCGTAACCTTCTGCTTATGAGGCAAAAGCGACGCCTCTCAGCCATCTAGGCACACGTCAACTAACGTTTTATTTGCCTGATACTTTAAATCGGCTTCATGTCCGGTATATTATATTCAAAGTATACGTAACAATTAATTTCAGAATTAGTAGAATTACCATTGAAACACATCCCACGACTGTTTAAGTCTTATATGAAGTCTTATGTTTAAGTTTAAAGATAAAAGAAACTATTTTAGAATCATTTTTATAGAGGCTTGGCTTGATTTTGTTTACATTTCTGCTATATTATGCGCCAAATAATCTGAAACAAATACGGATTGTATAGAAGAAATGACGTAATAAGTGTGTTTTACAAAGCCTCAAGTTTCAACTTCAGCCATCATTGTCCTTCATTTTTCTCAAATATTTTCGGAAAATCCATTTCAAATAGATCCTCTTTCTGATGCTTTTCCAGTAGTTTCAGATATAGATTTTATGGTTTAATAGTCTCTATTTTAGCAAATTTCCGCAGAAAAAATTCGTTATTGAGAAGACAGCGACTTTTGAATTTTGACAAGATTTCTTCAAGTGAGCGCGAACTAGAATCCCTAAAACTCATATACGGGGTAAGTTTCAATTTTTGACTGTTTACACATATACAGGGTGAGGCATGTTTACGGTAAAACTCAATATTTTCGTTTATAAAGAAAATACGAGAAAAAATTTTATACGTTAATTATAGGGTGTTTTAAGCTGCACCTTATATACTTATTTTGATCTTCACAGGCTGGCCCTTAAGTCGTTGGTCATACACACTTTCTTTTTTTAATAGAACACCCCTTATGTTATTGCATTTGTGTATTTTCCATTGAATTATAATGCATGTTTGTGAGGAAAAAATCTCAATTGTTTTGCAACTTTTCACGTTTTTGGCACATTGCCAAACATATATCACAAATTGTGCAACGGCGTTTTTACCAATAGATAGCTGAGCCCCATGGAAATGACGCATTCAGGGAGCTTTTTGTTTGTATTACTCGTCAAAAAAATCGAGCTGCCGTATAGTCACTCTCAAATAGTGGCTGAATTTGAAAAGTTTTCGCAGAAACGTAAAGTGTTTCCGTAGAAATCATTTTTTGTAACATTTTTGTGAAATGTTGGTAATTAATAGCAAATATTTAGTAAGGTATTGTAAAAAAATCGGTACTTTTTAAGTTTTTTTTCGGAAAATGTTTGTACTTTTTGAAACAAGAAAGCTATATTAATGAAATACGGTACATTGTTACTACTACATAGGTTATATTGCCAAACAAATATCCTTTTAAAAACAATACATATTTGCCATTAAAAACATTTTAACGAAAATTCGCCACCATAACGCACTTGCTGCGTCCAGACTTTTTTATTGATTTACTCATTCTTTGATAGAGCTAACCTTGTTAGCGAAACAATCGTCAGCTTTCAATATGTGTTGTGACGAAGTTTTTTTTATTTTATTTTAGAGAAAGAAAATTATGTCTCGACTACTAAGGTCATTGACCTATATAAATTATATAGAAAAACATTTTAGGTACAATGTACGTGCATTAAATAATATGTGTTTCCGAAGCAGTAAATTATACAATACAACGGTTACAGTTATATGTGTTTATATAGTTCCCTACATTTTAAGAAATTTATTATGTTTTCTGGTGCTGCTGTGGCTAGGGTTACCATGGATACATTTTCGCCTAAAAACTACCTTCCTTGGAGTCTGTGTTTAGTGCACTCTGTGACAATATGACTTGCTGAAAGGATCACATTGCAGGTATCACAAACTGGTGGAATTTGTTGTTCCAGTAGGTACTTGTGTGTGAGTGCTGTGTGTCCTATCCGGAATCTTCTCAGGACAGCCAGGGATCTGCGACTTGGTATATAGGTGGTTGGAATGCCTCAATGGTTGGTGCTAGTTCGTGCAGCTTGGTGGTTTGATTATTGCAGTATATTTGCCATTTGTCGTAAATTACTGCTTTAACGTGTGGTCTTAATAGTTTGTGGTAGGTATTGGCTTCTTACTGTCGTGCCTTCCATGATCGCTCTTTTAGCAGCAGTATCTGTCAGCTCATTGCCTATAATGCCGGAGTGTGAGGGTACCCAAACGAATGTAATGTGTGTGGATTGGCGTTCAAGATCGTGAGCAGTATTTTGTATTTCCCTTGCTATATGGTTCTTCGTATATAGACTACTTATTCCATTTAATGCCAGTTTAGAGTCTGTGCAGATGACTATTTTCGTTGGACAGTTGGAAATGTCCTTTATCCTCTTTATAACTTGCAGAATTGTAAAAAGTTCAGCTGTGCCAATACTGATGTCCTTGGGTAATTTAATAAGCTGCTCAGAGGAGGGGAATGTCACTATCGCCCCACCTACTCCATGTGGTGACTTAGAGGCATCGGTGTACATTACCAGTTCGGGATTATATTCCCTTAGTGTTTCTGTAAATATTGTCTGCATCGCTGCATTTTGGTGTTTGGGCTTGTTTAGGTGACATTAATGATGCGTTACAGTCTATTTTTAATCGTAGGCATGGTGGTGTATTTGATTTCGGATTTTCAGTGGTTCCTGTGAGATCGATTTGGTAGATGTCTTTTATTATTTCTGATATAAGACGTGGTTTTTCGGTGGAGGTCTCAGAAGTATATTGCTTAATTTAGACTATTTAGAATATAAACACAGGCCAAATAAAAGTGGTAATTTATTAGTTACATAGATACAAACATTTTGATACATGTTCCATTTTGCATTAAATTGTATTTTTTATTCAGTTTAGCTATTTTCTTTTGTAGGCAAACGGATAGTCCTTGTGCGGATCCTTGCTGAGCCCGAAGATAGAGGCATGTGCCGACGTCAAGAAACTCTGTCCTTTCTCGTGTACTTTCTCCCATAGCTGCTGGGAGCCTGGCAGCTGAAACCCCCCGTAATTAGGATGTTTGGTGTATTCCAAATAACTGTTAATCTTAGATATCTTATCCGCTATCGGTCTGGCTATGTTAGTTTCAAAGAGCTGTTGAATCAACGTCACTGGTATATCCTTGTTGAAGAATTTAGTACTAAATGATGGAGGTTTTTGAATTGAAACTACTGGATCCGGGCTATCTTCAGAAACATTTAATGCTATCTCTTCTGGAGCTATGGATTCAAAATCAACTGGTTGAGGTGTTTGGTTTTCATTGGGTCCTTCTGGACTGCCTAGCAAATCTGGATTTTTTGTAATCTCAACTGTACCTCCCATCATGACAGAAGTTATCAGGGCGAATTTAACCTTTAAAATATAAAATTATTACTTTAATGCCAAGATGGAAAGATATAATAAATATATAAAAAGGTTCGGGACGCAGCAAGTGCGTTATAGTACTGAATTTTCATAAGAATTGTACACTATTAGTAAGATATATTATTAATACTAATTCTTTAAATTTAAATGGACATTGGAGATCGGTTTTAGAGTCCCAGTTAGCGATTATTTGAAAAAAAATAATTTATATGGAGCTAAAAAATTAAGTAGTGCAAGTGTCTTTAAAAAAATGGTGTTACAAATTTCATTAAAGTTACAAAAGTTTTTCAGAAAAAAAAATTATTTACAAAGGGAATGTACCTGTCAAATTATAAATGTGGCAAGTATTTTTCCTTATTAATTGCTTGGGTGGTTTGTTTTAGTCAATCCATCCAGTTTTTGCAAACAATAAACAACAAAAAGGGTTTTTTAAAACAAATTTTCAGTTATCCGCGAAGCTCATTATGTTGTTTTTCTTTAGTTTAGTACCCACGTGCGTTTACATATGTATTACCATGGTTCAAGATTGAAGATTATAGCTTAATCGGAAATTGGGTGATCAGATTTGAAATTTTTTACGAGAATTTTCTACCATAACATACTTGCTGCACCCAGACCCTTTCCAACACTTATTTGCGGTTCCTCTATCCATACGTTTTGAAAATTATAAAATATTGCAGCTTACTATGTAAGACTGAAAAACAAGGCAACCTCAAAGTCATTTTTGGAAAAATATTTTTTTTAATGAAGTGAGATAACAATGTAAACATAAATTGAAAATCTTGGTTCGCTGCTTCGTTGCGGGGATCTCCTTCCCCTTCTGCATGCCTACAATCACCCTCAATGCATAAACGAGAACAATGTAAACAAACAAATCCTTTGGAGCAACCCCTAAAAAGTTACGGGACCTGCGGTGAATATAGAGGTTCTGCGTGCGGTAAACAAGATTTTAAGGAGGTATAGCTGCAAAATGGGATAAAGGCAGCTTAAAGAGGTCCAACTAGACTGTTTCTTTCGCACTTTCCGCTCACATTTCCTTTTTATATTCTTCTCTGCCCAGCACACCTATTCACTCTTGCTCCCGTAACTTTCTTGTGGGGTGTTTGCAAGAAATTCTTCTTGTGGTTTGGGCATCCAGAAGGGGTTTTAAGCATATTTCTGAAAAGATTTTTCTAAACACCCCCCATGTGCTAATCTGCAAATTTACCAAAAATTTAATTTTTATTTACAAACGGAATGCATCTATGAAATTATAGGTGGCAGGTAAGTATTTTTCCATATTAATCGCTTGAATGATCGGTTTTAATCAACTCAATCGAACCAGTTTCTTCAAACAAAATTACAAAAAAAGTTTTTTTAAACAAATTTGTTAACCTCATTGTGTTATTTTTAGTGAATTTTCGGAAAATTTCTTCAAATGGGGGCCTCTGTAACCCATTTTCATGGTCAGTTACGATGTTTATATATATATATATATATATATATATATATATATATATATATATATATATATATATATATATATATATATATATATTGAAAAAACCGGTTTGATTGGGTTGGCTAAAACGAAATGCGATTCTGGCCATTAATAAGGAAAAATAACTGCTATGTTTATAATTTGGCAGATATTTTGCTAATATAAATTAAGTTTCCATCAGGAAATCTTTTGTAACTTTATTGAAATTTGAAATAAAAGCTTCTTTTTAAAGAGACTTACACTATCTACAGATATAGCAAAACTCTGGACGCAGCAAGTGCGTTATGGTAGTGAATTTTCATAAAACTATTTTTTAATAGCAATAATGTGTTTTTTTAAGAAAGCAGGCATCACATTTGGTTACCAGTAAAATCTATATAGTAAAAACAATGTGCCATGTTTCATCAAAATAACTTTATTGTTTGAAAATGTAAAAAAAAAACCGAAAGTAAATTCAAAGTGTTCCCGAAATAACTCGTTTTTTGGTCAACCTTATAGGTTAATAGCAAATTGAACTATTCAAATATTAAGCATTTGATCAAAATTCGCTACCATAACTCACTTACTGCGTCCATAATTTTTGTTCTTACAAACATGCATTATATTTCGATGGAAAATGCAAATATGCAATAACATAAGGCGTGTTTGATAAAAAAAAAAGAAAATTTGTATCACCAACGACTTATGGGCCATCCTGTGATTGTAGAATTAATTTTTTAAGATGTAGCTCAAGACACCCTATAATTAATATATACAAATTTTTTTCATATCTTGTGTAATAACAGATATATTGAGCTTTATTGATTTTTTTTAACGAAAATTCTACAAAAATTATATACCATTAACGATAAACTCTATAGCTAAGACTAGTGACAAGCGTCAGAGAAAGGGTCTATTTGAAATGAATTTTCTGGAAATATTTTATTAAAATGAAGGACAATGACGGTTGAAACTAAGACTTCAGGGTTTGTAAAACATTCTTCTTGAGAGATTTTATTTCCATAGCCCGTATTAGATACAAGTTCTTTTCCTAAATGTTGCAAATTTTGACGTTTAAATCGCAACTTTGACGTTTTGTGAAAAACCCCAATTTATTTTTGTTTAAATGTCTATAACTTTTTTGTCTTTTGACCTACAGAGCTAAATTTTGGTAGGTAGGTTGCCTATAATGATATAAACCCGCGTATAAAATTTGGTTGCCCTTACTTTGTTAATTTTGGAGATATAAATTTTTTTCGAAAGAAAACACAAAATTTTCCGGGAAAACCTCGTCGGATTTTCCTGGATAACGAACATATCCAAGCCACTTGCAAAACGAAGGTACTCACCAATTTTGACGTTTAAAATCGCGATTTTGACGTTTTGAGGAGAACCCAAATTTATTTTTCTTTGAATGCCTGTAACTTTTTTGTCCTTTAACCTACGGAGCTAAATTTTGGTATGTAACTTGCCAATAGTGATATAAACCCGCGTATGAAATTTGGTTGCCCTTACTTTGTTAATTTTGAAAATATAAAAAAAAATCGATTTTTTTCGAAATAAAACACAAAATTTTTTGGGAAACCCTCGGCGGATTTTCCTGGATAACGAACTTATCCAAGCCATTTGCGAAAGGAAGGTACTCACCAAGTTTTATCAAAATCGGTCCATTATTTTTTAAGTTATAGGTGTGACACATAAATATATAAATATATATATATATATATATATATATATATATATATATATATATATATATATATATATATATATATATATATATATATATATATATATATATATATATATATATATATATAAGCATATAAAGTCTGAAACTGACCTCGGATTTGGGTTCCGGGGGTCCTAATTAGCGCTCATTTGAAGAAATTTTTTCAAAATTCGAAAGTCGAGATCTCCTCATTAGTGAATTTTTTTTAAGAAAATTCACTAAAATTGTATTAGTGAATTTTCTTAAAAAAAATTCACTAATGAGGAGATCCCGACTTTCGAATTTTGAAAAAATTTCTTCAAATGAGCGCTAATTAGGACCCCTGGAACCCAAATCCGAGGTCGGTTTCAGACTTTATATGTTTATATATATATGTATATATATATATATATATATATATATATATATATATATATATATATATATATATATATATATATATATATATATATATATATATATATATATATATATATATATATGTGTCACACCTATAACTAAAAAAATAATGGACCGATTTTGATAAAACTTGGTGAGTACCTTCCTTTCACAAGTGGCTTGGATAAGTTCGTTAGCCAGGAAAATCCGCCGAGGTTTTCGCGGAAAATTTTGTGTTTTCTTTCGAAAAAAATTGAAAAAAATTTATTTCTCCGGAATTGACAAAGTAAGGGCAACCAAATTTCACACGCGGGTTTATATCACTATGGGTAAAATACCTACGAAAATTTAGCTCTGTAGGTTAAAGGAAAAAAAAGTTACAGGCATTTAAATAACAATAAATTTGGGTTTTCCTCAAAACGTCAAAATCGCGATTTTAAACGTCAAAATTGGTGAGTACCTTCCTTTCGCAAGTGGCTTGAATAAGTTCGTTAGCCAGGAAAATCCGACGAGGTTTTCCCGGAAAATTTTATGTTTTCTTTCGAAAAAAACATATATATCTCCAAAATTAACAAAGTAAGGGCAATTTCATACGCGGGTTTATATCATTATAGGCAAGTTACCTACCAAAATTTAGCTCCGTAGGTTGAAGGACAAAAAAGTTACAGGCATTCAAATAAAAATACATTTGGCTTTTCCTCAAAACGCCAAAATCGCGATTTTAAACGTCAAAATTGGTAATATTTAGGCAATGAACCTGACACTTATATAAGCTATGGAAGGAAAATGTCTCAAGAATAATGTTTCACAAAGCCTGAACTCTTAGTTTCAATCGTCAATGTCCTTCATTTTATTAAAATATTCCCAGAAAATTCATTTCAAATAGACCCTTTCTCTGATGTTTTGGCTGTCGGTTTAGTTAAGTTGATGCTTTCGCTGTAGTTTTAGTGAAGTTTATGGTTTAAAGGTCTATAATTTTTAGCTAATTTTCGTATAACAAATTCGTTACTGCATTTTAGCATATTTTATCGAAATATGATGCATGTTTGTAAGAAAAAATCTGGACACAGTAAGTGCGTTTTGGTAGCAAATTTTCATTAAGTCCTCCAAATTTCAATAACTCATTTGCTATTAACGTAAGTTTTGTTGGTTAGAAAACTAAGATTTAGCTGTATTTTCGGAAATTTTTTATATGAACGCTGCAAGGGCGTTTTGGTTGAGAATTTACATTAAATGCCTCAAATTTCAATAACTCAATTTGCTATTAACCTAAGGTTCATTGGCTAGGAGACCAGTTTTCTCAGAAACATTTAAAGTTTATTTTTCGAAAAGTTTTGTACATTTTCAAATAATTATTTTGATAAAATATGATACACTGTTCCTACTATATAGGTTATACCGGTAACCAAATTGATGCCTGCTCGCATTAGAGCGATATATTTGTAATTAAAAACATTTTTATGAAAATTCACTTCCATAACGCACTTGCTGCGACCAGAGTTTTAATTTTTGTAATAGAGAGATATCGATGGTAACACTTTCGGAATAATTCTTCAAATGTGCGCATACTACGACCACTAAAATCGATCTTCAAGGTCTGGGTAAGTTTAAAGTATTAATTTTAGTAATATGCCATATAATAATAGTGTACCTACAATTCTTATGAAAATTCACTTGCTGCGTCCCCAATTTTTTTTTTCTTTCTTTCTGCTGTTGATGAAAAACAAAACAATTTTAAATGACAATTTAATTGACATTTTTGATGTGACGCTTTCGGCCAACCATCAAAATGCTTGTCAGTTTTTTATCGCAAGTTAATTTATTTATTTTGTACATATTTTTTATACAGATGTCGCTATTACTCAGCATTTCTATCTACGTATTAATGTACTGTGCTGTGTGGGCCAACAGCTTCCAGTGCGGTTATTTCAACTACACCTATCAGGATCTGTTCACAGAGAACAGTACCACAGACAATGAAACATGCGCGGTAGATGAAAATGATGACAAAGAACCCATCTCAGAAGAAATCAGCAACCATCTGCCTCTCTGTAAACGCACGTTCATCAGCAGCAAACTGACGATCAACCCTTACAGGAGCGACGTCAAGAATCAAGTAACACCAAAGACTTATTCTTCAATCTGCATCAGATGCGCAGCATGTCTTGCTGTCGCTGAAAAATACGAAGAAGCTCTCAATATCCTGATAAGAATGAGTAACGAAACTAAAAATCAGTCGCTGTCGTACAATGAAATTGAGGATACTTTCAGAGATGAATTATACAAGTTGTGCACCACTTCTTTCGATGGTTACGACATAAGAGACATCAATGGTACTCAAGTGTTAACTGATAACTTTGAAAATAACACGCATGTTTCTAGTCAGTTGGATGGTAAATGGCCTGAGAAGTTGGAGAAGACATGCCTGTTGTATCTGGAATATATTAATATACCCTATTTATATTATAATTATTTAAATGTGAGTAAGGGGTTCGATATTAGGGAGAAATTGTGCAGGAGTGGGGGTATTTTCAAAGACTGCGTTAACATAGAATCGGAGGAATGTACTCTTCGTTTGGACAATGGTACCTCAGTACAGAACGTAATACAGTGTGAAAATAAGAATGTAATTGAACATAATAAAAGTATAAGGTTTTTAAAAGTCTTTTTGTGTTGCACAACACCAGTCTCTTCACTACTTGTGTAATGCTGTGAAATGCGTATAAATATTAGAAGAAATATGCTGACTTCACGATGTTTAGTTAGAATATGTTCCAAGGATAGCAATCTTTTTCACAAAATTTAATATTTATTTGAGGCAGATTTAAAGTACCACTATTGGGCAAAAAACCCCTTACTTATGTGTCAATGATACGAAAAGGCTTGTCTTCATGTAAAAGATAACCTACCAATAGATATAATCCTCACTAGTTATTATTTAAAAGAGATTTAGGTACTAGGTATCTATATTACAAGAGTATAATATTCTACATGAAAGATTATACAGCCTTTCCTCCAGATACAAACGAGTCTGTATTTGAATATGATCTAGGTCACCAATTCCTCAATGCTTACATTTGCTTCACAGATGCATCCAAAGCAACACATAATACAGTAGCTGCAGCTCTTGATCCTCAAAATGATACGAAAATCCAAATAATAATGAATTCGATATACAACGTCATTGATCCTTTTGACCACCTTATAAGGACCTTCCCATAATTTCTGTAGTTTTAGTGACCGTCCCTGGCGTCGTACTGGATTGTAGAACAACACACGATCTCCTTCTTTAAAACCAGCTGAATTAGCTCGCACATCATAACGGTTCTTCATCCGGTCGCTTTCTACTCGAATATGCATTCTGACAGCAAAGTTGATTGTTTTCCTTCTCGTCAATATGTCGGAGCTTTCTTCAAGAGAAGTTCTTACGTGGTACTGGCTCTTCCGTGTAGTTGCTATCGTTCTGGTGTTTCTACTTGCAAAAATATCTCGGCGGGCCCTATTCACCCTCTCGACATCGGCTCTCTTCCAACAAATGTGTTCACTGACCTTTTTCTGGGTTGGCTTCACATTTACATGGTCTTTACACCCTTTGTCTTGTACTTATCTCATTACGTCTTCTCCACTTGCTTCTGGCTGAGTAACTGTGTCGTCTCTTCCTCTCACAGCTCTCTTCACTGGAATGGCATTTTCACGGCAGGCGTTGCTATTTTCCTCTATGGTGATTTTCCGCACTACCAGGTTACTGCCAGGCGACATTATTATTTCTTCACCGCTGATAGTCAGGATGTTAGTGCCAAGATCAAGTTGAGCGCACTGACTCTGAAGTATATCCAAGCCATTTATAATCGGGTCTGATATGGCGGCGGCTATGGCTCCCTGCTTTTCCTTCCATGTTCCAATTTGCAGCTCGGCGTCAGTTTCGCCAAATACCTGGTTTCGATCACAACCGGCTGCATTTACTCTGTACACTCTGTCTGGGTCTCTTACTCTTGGAACCATGTCGCGGCGAATAATCGTCCTAGGCGCGCCTGTGTCGACGACCATCTGGGTCTTATTACCACTTACGTATCCGTCTACGAGCGCTGCAAGAATCGCTAACCTGAGAAATGGTTACCGGCCTTAGCTTCACATTTGATGGCTCAATTCCATGGGGTATTTATCTACGCCAATTTGAAGCCGCTGCTATAGCAAATGGTTGGGGCGAGAGAGACGGAAAGCGACTTCGCTAATTGTGGCTCTCAGAGGATATGCTCTAGATGTGCTCCAAGGTATCCCCAGGGAAGAACATGACAGTTTTGACAGCATTAGATATTACCTAAAAATGAGATTTGGCGACCAGCATCTACAACAGCTCTACCAAACTCTGTTGAAAAGTCGCTGTCGCTTGCCAGACTAACACTATCAGCTTACCACACAGCTCTGGTCGCTGCAAACATTCATTGACGACATCGGGAATACCGACACTCAACAGGCGCTAAGGATGGTGAGACACAAAAAGTTGAACGATGCTTTGGCACATTCCTTCGAGTTTGAAGCGGTAAAGTAAGCGTCAGAAAGTCATGTGAAAGTTCGCAGTATTCAAATCCAAGAAGAAAAGAAAACAGATCCATCCAAAATCATGCAGCTACTAGAGAAAATAGCAGAACAAATAAGGGCGACGTCTCATGGACACCCAATAAGAGCTCACCGTGCAAATGCCTTGCGCTGCTGAAACTGCGGCAAGGTGGGACATATAAGGGGCGAATGTTGGGCTCTAAGATCACGCGCAAGGGAGAAAGTGATAGCCTTAATTCTTACTACCGGGCTATCTTTGAGCCGGATGTTTCCTTTGGCTAGGGTTTCGCACTTATTTTCTAGTGATTGTATTTTCTGCTGCACTTCCTCTTCTATATTCGTCAGCTGGTCATGTACATCGTTGCTGATACCCCTTACTATGCTTTCTACTTGCTGGAATATGTCGTCGTTTACCTGCTTCATACGTTCGTCGACACATAAAGTAATATTCTCAATTCTGCTGACCTGTTTTTGTAGAATTTTCTTTGTTTCTTCATCTCTTCTCTCATTTATTCCTTGGCTTATTCGTCTCTTCTTCTGGCCTCTTTATCTCTTTTTCTCATTTCTTCTTTCGCTTCTTCATCTATTTGTCTCATTTGTTCTTTGGCTTCTTCGTCTCTTTTTCTCAGCTCTTCTTTCGCTTCTTGGTCTCTTTTTCTAGCTTCTTCATCTCCTTTTCTTGCTTCTTTTTTAGCTTCTTCGTCTCTTCTTCTAGCGGCTTAATCTATTTTTCTCAGCTCTTCTTTAGCATCTTCATCTCTTTTTCTGGCTTCTTTTTTATTTCTTTAATCAATTCCAATAGCTGGGCGTCCATAGTGGCTGTTGCGCTATGTGTCTTAGGCATAGACGTACTTAGAGCTGGTACACAGTTTATTATGTTTCAATAACACACCCAGTTATGACTTACTGCTCACACTAAACTTCCAGAGATTCTAGAAATTTTCACGTTGTTCAACGAATATTCTGGAATATATTTCCACTAGCAGCTTGAAATCCCACTTCTGAGACCAGTTGTTACGTTCCACGGGCTTCTGGATTTGTTGACTAACAAAACACAGCTTTTCAAACTACCAATTTATTATAAGCAACTATTTTCCAACACCAGTATCAACTAAAATATTTCTCTTCTCTATTATTAAATGTCCATAGAACTATATTCCACTATTCGCCTTCTATGATCGCTTATTAT
This sequence comes from Tillus elongatus, assembly GCA_964006375.1. NCBI lineage: Eukaryota > Metazoa > Arthropoda > Insecta > Coleoptera > Cleridae > Tillus > Tillus elongatus. The sequence continues at coordinate 361,353 of OZ023270.1, forward strand.
GCACCAACACTTACTGCCGATCACTTACTCTACACCACACTAATTCAATACTGAACTGACTCACTCTGCGCACCGCTCGTCTATTTATACTGTCCATAGAGATTCTTGAACTACTACACTATTCTACACATGTCACTTCTGGTCCCTTCTAGAAATATTATTCCAGAGTGTTCGCTGTTACCAACACACTGCAACTGACCATAGAAGTTACAAAGTCCATAAACTTAATTCTCATAGACAAATGTGACAATATATATAAAACACCTAAAAAGTTAAACTGACCCTGGATATGGGTGCTAGGGGGCCTAGTTCGCGCTCATTGGAGAAAATTTTCAAAATTCAAAAGTCGAGATCCCATTAATTTTGAATTTTCTTTAAAAAAATCACTAAAAGGAAAGAAAAGTGAATATTGAGATTAAAATATAAAAGAAACAATACGGGCACAAATTATTTTCCTTCGCTAATCAGGTTTTTCTACATCTTTTAAGACTTTTACGACGTTTGAGCTATAAACATTTTTCTAGATTTTCCGCTCCCGTATCATAGGTACTTCATTCCACATGTTTAAGACGATGTGGAACCAATATAGTCGTTCAAAATAGTGTTCCTCTAACTTGTTGATCACTATACCTATATCAGTATATTTCTTATACATAATATGTAAATAATTATAGATGCACATGTTGCTTATGCAACTAATAAAACACTATTCAATTACATTTTGAAACAATGGTAACATAAAACTTTGATTATTACACAATAGCCATTATTTATTAAAAAATAATTAGCCAGTATTTACTACATCTGTGTTTATTCAAAACTCAGTTATATAAATAATGTATTTACAGAGACAATTCCTGTTATCCATATGCTATTGTGTTTAAATTTAATAAATATACGGTTCGAGTATGTTCAAAGAGACTGGCAAATAAATCAATACATAGAACATCATTAAAATCTGAAATGAATTTGGTTTATTTTGATGTAACAGAAAATTGAAACCCCAAATAAACTCTATCAATTAATTTCAGCGAAACTATAAATTATAAAGAGTATATATTATTTGCGGTATAGCAGGTGTCTATCAATAAATAATTTTTTAACACCGTTCTTATCGAAACCGCATCTTGGTGTCACCGGTGTTATTTTGATAAGCTTTTGTGCAAGATTACCCAAAGTATGCCGCGGCATCATTGTCTTTCTAATAAAGAAATGCTAGAGATATGGTTGGCTTTTATGCGCAAGTAAATTTTATTGTATGTAAAATACTACCCAAAAACTACTCAACCGATTAAAAAAAAAATCTGGACGCAGCAAGCGCGTTATGTAAGTGATTTTTCATAAAATGTTTTTAATAGCAAATATGCAAGCAGGCATCAATCTGGTTACCGGTATAACCTATGTAGTAGAAACAAATGTACCCTATTTTATCAAAATTACTTATTGTTTGAAAATATACAAAAATTTTCCGAAAATAAACTTTAAATGTTTCGGAGAAAACTGGTTTCCTATCCAAGCTGTAAAAATTGTAGATATCGTGGTAAGTTTATAGTTCCATAAAAAAAGTAGGGACCAACAATCCTACTCCTAACAATTCCCGCCCAAACATTTACTTTTTGTGGATATTGTGTGTGAATCTGTCGCATGCATCTTAGATTTTCCTTTGCCCAATATCAGCAGTTTTGACGGCTAACTTCTCCATGTAGTGTAAAAGTAGACCCATGGAAAAGGATGAAGCTTTTGAAGTTTCAATACTTTATGTGCCGACTGAAATGGAATTCCATTGTCTCGGCCAATTTTTAGGCTCTCTGAGATCTCTCTGAGGCTTGGGGTTGAACACACTGAGACTTTAGAGACGATCTCCAACGAGATTTGGGGAGTGGGCAGATTAAGGCCCCGTAATCGAGCTACAACAACCCAACCCATCTTTGTTCACCGCTCTAAGGAGTAGGCAGATTGAGGCCTTAGAGTGTCCTTACATATTTCCTTTACCTCTTGAAAGTGGCTTCAAAACAAGAGCAGAAACGTCGAGTTTTAATAAATTCTGGACGCGGTTCAACCCGAGAATCAAGTATATCTCTATATATATATATATATATATATATATATATATATATATATATATATATATATATATATATATATATATATATATATGTATATATATATATATATATATATATATATATATATATATATATATATATATCTTTTGGAATGTTGCACTACACTGTAATCACTTTTCAATACACACTTTATTTGTTTGCTGTACTTTTTGTGATTTTATATTTGACTATAGTCAGTGGCGTGCTGATGATAAACCGGGACGGTTCGAAACTGCAGTCCACGTAACCAAATATAAAATCACAAAAATTACAGCAAACAAATAAAGTAATATATATATATATATATATATATATATATATATATATAATATATATATATATATATATATATATAATATTTCTCAGTTTTGAATTTATTTCTACGAAACTTCAATTTTGTAAAAGTAAATGATTCCTGCATTGATTGTCTAAAGCCTAACTGCTCTTTCCGTAACAACTTTAAGACGCACCCTCGGACAGGCTCTTTTAAGTGGGACCACTTAATATTATTATGAATTTATTTGGATTTTTATTGTTGTCATTTATTAGTGAATTTTCTTTAAAAAATTCACTAATGAGGAGATCTGTGTTTATACATGATGACCACAGAAAGACACAAAACCAAAATATATTTTGTGGAGAACAAGATCTATTGTATATTACAGACCAAGATTAGGTTTTCTCGACGCAAAACGGTCAAGAAATAACAGAAAAATTACTTTGAAAATTGTATAGTTTTTCTTCTTAAAATGTCAAAATAAATGCTTCAAATTTCAATAACACAATTTTCATCTAACTTAAGATTCGTCGGCTAGGAAACAAGTTTTTTCGGGAACATTTTAAGTTTATTTTAGGAAACTTTTTGTACATTTTCAAACAATACACTTATTTTGATGAAATATGGTACATTGTTTCTATACTGTATAATATATAGGTTATACTGGTAACCAAGTTTGATATCTGATTTCATTTTAAAAAATACATATTTGTTATTAAAAACATTTCTATGAAAATTCACTTCCATAACGCACTTGCTGCATCGAGACCTTTTGTTGTTATTTTGTTTAGTGCCATGTTGTAAATCAAGATATCTCAACATGTCCTGTTGTGGCTCTACTAGCTATGCAATAAAATTTAAAATGGAAATTAATATAAGAGACTTTTCCTTACCATAATCAGGCACAACATATCAACCAACATAACAGTATGACGTTTCGTTTGACACTAACTAATAATAAGGGCTTCAAAATTAATTTAGTGTGATTATATAGGTACATATACCCACCCATTAAACCGACCATCCAAATATTGTGGTACCCTTATGGAAACATTTCCTCAGATGTTGATAAAGCTCTTTGCTTGTCCGAATATTACATTATCTGCTGCTTTCCCTCTCGTTTTGCATTGTTAATTCGCCGTTATGTATTTATTTTGTTTCATATAAATATTCATAACTCACTTATAACTGCATATTTTATTATTCATAAATCCCAACATTATGCCAATCCAAAACAGCTTTCGCCATTCTCACATGATAACAGAGAATACTACATTATTAATAGGCTGAGCTTTTCGTAAAGCTTTTGGCAAATTTCTTCAAATGAACGCGAATTAGGGCCCTTAGAACCAAAAACCAAAGTCAGTTGAAATATTTGTTGAAAACGCAATATCTTTTAAATTACTATAAGTATTAAACTAAAACTTTACATGCACGTAGATATCGTATAAGTGATCCTTTCCAGCAGATTTGAACTTAATCGCTTCAGTAAATTGTGAGTTATAACTAAATGAAAAATAGATAATTTACGACATGACCTGAAATTACTTCCGAAGGGTGCCTATAATGTTAGACAAGGTCAGACAGATATATCAGGGTTACGCTGCTATTGCAAACAAATGCTCCAAATCAAACTTCAAACGAACAGGCTACACAATTTGTCACAATAGACAATCAGCGGGGTTGCCATTTGCCAAAACTCTGATCTAAATCTGAAAATATCAGCAAAATATATAGTAATAAATAAAAAAAATTAATAAAAGTGATTCAATTTGTGTATAGGCAGGCTAAAACTGCGTTTTATTATGTATAAATATTAAGCTTCCCATTCTTCACGATATTTAAAAGCCATCTGCCTCTCCTAGTTTAATCTGACAACACCAGTTAGCTATTTGTCATTTGTTATTTTTCCAACTGACAGCAGGGCGGAGTCGAATTCGTGGTTGTCTTCTTCTTATTCTTTGTTTACAGGCGTCATTAAAAAGAAGAAGAAGACTAAGATAACCTCAATATCTACTCCGCTAATCCGCTAATACCTTAGAATAAGGTATTTATTATTTTATTTACTCTTCATGTAGTGTATGACAAATTTGAGATAAATGAAACTACATAGTATAATACAGTAGTTTCAATTATACCTGTAAACAAATGTTCAGTGTAAATTTTTAAAATATTAATTTCAAAATTGTGTATTGTTTATATTTATTTATTTCACTTTCAAAAAATTTGAATACAGCAATTCTAAATAAGTGTTGAAAGGAGTTTAGGTGCAGCAAGTGCGTTATGGTAGCGAATTTTCGTAAAAATATTTCAAATGTTGACAATTCAATTTCCCATTAAACAAAAATCTTCAGTTTTGATACACACTAAAACCTATATAAAAGCAGCGTGGGTACTAAATTTAAAAATTAACACAATAAGCTTCACAAGCAACGATAAATGTGTTGTGATGAATTGGGCTCTCCAAATTGTACTTATCAGTGCTCATCACAGATTCCCATCTTCATTCATTCATATAATTCACATTTAATAATATAAAGCTTCGTACCAAACTTAGTTGCAATACTTCCGGAGATATAAACATTTTCCGAAAGAAAACATTTTTTTTTTCATAAAAAGTGGTCCCATTTTCCAGGCTAGCGAACTTATCCAAGTCAGTTGCAAAAGAAAGGTACTCACCTGATTTGATCAAAATGGGCTCATTATTTATTGAGTTATGGGTGATACATGTTCTAAGGGGACTAGTTCGCGCTCATTTGAAGATTTTGTTTTCAAAATTCTAAAATCGAGATATGTTCATTAGTGAATGTTTCCTGCAAAAATGCACTAATAATTGTAAAACTGAATTTCCTTACATAAATTAAATACGAGCGGTTTAGAATTAATCCGTCTCAAAATCATTCAATATCGTTTACATCTTGCATAAACAGTTTAATAAATATTCAGAAACACAAAAGTTGTACTCAAGCATATATAAATCCCTGAAAGGGCCACTTATAAATGTATTATCAATTCTTAAATCTCATATAGAATCTACATAATTTTGAATAAGACCCACAATGCCATTCATGTAAAACCAACCCAACCACTAAACCCTTGGGATTGTTATGGAGAGCTCGGGAAAGTAAATGTTGAGAATGGTATTGAATAAGAGGTTGGTTTAGCCCTGTCCTGTCCCACTTAGAGCATCGAGTTAGATGACGATGATATCAGCAGGATGTATAAGTGAAGGATCCTTCAGTCTCATGATTCTTATTCCTACTCCACTAACCGCCTCTCCCGTCTCCTCATCCTTCAAGGAATGTATCTCTTTACATTCGTAAATCCGCCGGAGAGCGTCTTTCGTCCTTGTGTGACGTGTTTATCCCGTATTCATCCTGCTAATGCTCCCAGGCTTTATTATGTATAAGAGCTTGTAAATATTCCTGGAGCGAAAAAATACCCAACGAAATCTTTATTGAATACGAAGACAAGATACGACAAACTAAATTTATTCGATTTAGTATTTTTTTAGATTCTTATGAAGTTATTTGAAATACGTTACAATTCATAGAGCAAGGAGGAGGGTGTTGTACTAACAGATTTATAATAGCGTAGGGTAAAGGACACAGTCGTTGGCATGCACACACTCGTTGGCACGACAATAGACAATTTGCATGTTTTCTTTTCTTATCACATGTGATAGACATCACACAAAGATGATTTTTAATATTTTTAGCGAGTTTTCATTGAGAAAAAATCACTAATAGGGGGTTCATGATGAAAAGCTTTCGGAAAAATTTCTTTTTTTACATTTCAACAACACGCCACGAGAGCTTACATCCTAAATACTATCGTACCGTGGGTGTTGACAAGGAGGAAAGAGGCAACTTGTTTATTCTGGACTTGAAGGTTCAGAGGTTCTGAGGAGAAGGAAAAATATGTGACGGCAAGGAATTCCACAACTTGGAAATCGTCGAGACAAAAGAGCGGGCATAACAAGATCTTCTATGTCTGGTGACCTGGACAGTAAAAGGGTGCATTCGCTTTGTTGCCCTGGTAGATCTGTTGGGGGAGGCATGTGGAGGAACTATGGAAGAAAGCTCCTCTGAGCAGTGCCCGTGCAGATATCTATAAAAGAGAGAGAGGTCACCAACGGCACGTCGGTGGGCAATGGATTGCAGCCTTTGCTTGAGGGTAGGGTCACCGGTGAGACGTGAAGTACCGGATAGCGAGTGTGGAAGCGGCAGTGGCACCCCAGATGTGGGAGCACTATTCGAGGTTTGGCCTTATTTGTGAAGTATATAAGGTATAGAGATTAGCCGGTGAAAAGTATTTGCGAGCCCGGGAGAAGAAACCTAATTTCTTAGCAGCCGCTTTTGCAACTGATGTGACATGTTGGTGCCAATTGAGATTTCAATCCACAGAAATGCCAACAAGTGAAAAGGACTCATTACTTTGAATAACTTGGTTGTTCTTTGTGATGTGTCTAGCGCTAGTGTATCTCTTATAAGAAAGAAAGCAAGAGAGAGATTTGGTTGGGTTGAATTGTACAAGATTTCTACTTCCCCAGTCTAATATTTTTTGGAGATCCACGGAGACAGAACCCTCCATGAATCTGTGATCCTCATCTAATTGGGCTAAAGATACAGGCTTAGAATATTGTATATTTGACTGGAGGGTGCTGTCGTCCGCGTAACTGTGAACTGGGTTGCATGTGCTAGAGAGGAGGTCATTGATGTGGAGAAGAAACAAAGTAGGGGCTAAAGCTGAACCTTAAGGAACTCCTGCATTAATTGGATACAGTTTAGAGGAATGGCCATCCACGAGAACAGAATAGCTCCAGTGGGAGAGGGAATTTGCTACCCAGGTACAGAGTTTTGATGGTAGGCCATAGGCCGGAATTTTATTAAGCAGCGCTGCGTGCGAGACCTGTTCGAATGCATTGGATATGTCTAGAGCGGCAATCTATGACCTTTGTTATTGTTGATATTGAAAAAACTGATTTGATTAGGTTGATTAAAACGAAATCATACTGGCGATTATTAAGGAGAAACAACTGCTACGTTTATAATTTGGCAGATACTTTACTTTTCTAAATATGAATTAAGTTTCCTTCTGGAAATCTTCCGTATAACTTTAATGAAATTTGTAATACAAGTTTCTTTTAAAGAGACTTACACTATCTACAGATATAACAAAATTTAGTTCTATAGCTTCATAGAAAATTTTGTTTCGGGCATTTTTCTCAAAAGGAGTTAGAACACAACTTTAGTAATATGTCGTATTATAATAGTCTACAATTCTTATGAAAATTCGTTACCATAACGCACTTGCTGCGCCCCGATTTTTTTTTATTTCACGTGCTACAAAAATAACGACGCAAAAAATATTTGAAAATGCGCATTTCATAATTGATATCAAAAACCACTATTTTGCCAGTATAATCTGTGACATCACTGGACGGTAATGTACCATGGGAATTTTTTTAATGTTCAGCTTTCTAGTGTATTTTTTTGTTGAGTATATTTCCTGTTGATTAATTTCTTTGTTTGAGTTTTGTATCCAAATTACTGTATAAATATTTATGATAGAGCTCATGTTTTTGCTTGCCTTTCTTTACCTTATTTTTTACTGTCCCTAAAAAAATAAAGTAATGTTTTATAACTTTTAATATAAGGCTAAATCACTATAATATATTTCTCTTATAAAAATTCACTACCTTAACGCACTTGCTGCGTCCCGAACATTTTCATTTTATAAATTAGTATTTTGGATTTATTGATCCAGGAATATTAACGTCCAAAACGGACTGTTTTGTTAAGAAATTCAGAACACGTTGCTTTAAAGCGTATCTAGGTATATTTAAAAATATGTATCTAAATGTGGCCAAAACTTTTCATTAAGCTTTTAATTTTCGGAAAAAACCTTTGTTTTTTGCACTAAAAAAATATGAAATTCATGCTGCTATTGCGACTTAATAGCAAAACGATCTAGTATACACGTGTTAAAATTGAAAATTTTCCTTAATTCCTGTTCTTTGGGTCTTTACTTTCGATAAAAATGCATTTCCTTACGTATGAAGATCTTTGAACTCTACACTAAAGAAATCTGCAATAAAAATAACTATTGCACAATACATATTTATTGTCAGTTTAACAGCATGTATTTGAAGAAAATAACAAAACTAGAAAAACCAGGGGTCACATCAAACAATAAATACATAATATAAGAGAACAATTAACTAACAATTAAAATATAAAAGATATCCTAAAGCGAAGTCAATACTTTAATGGAATTTCTCTCTGTTTGCATCAGCAGGAGTATTAAACAAACAATAAATTGTTGAAGTTAATCTACATAAATTTACAGTCTAGTTCTAAACGCATGTTGCATACAATTCTTCCACTTTCCAGTTCTAACCTAATCAGTTCATTTTTTCACTACGTCCATCCCTAATAGATCACAAGGAGAATTGTAATGGTATATGAGGTTTGAGTGCATCATTTATGTAACTCTTCTCTTCGTCCAAGTCTTTCAGTATTATCTGGATCTTCTTTAGTATGTCTGGCTTCTTCGTGTCACGTCTCTCGACCATTTTACTCAACACAAGTTTCAGTTGTTCCGCTGCAGTGCCTGATGACGTCTTTACCAGTTGCTCCAAAACGTTTTGTGTGTAACCCTGAAATGAGAAAACAAACTATTAATTTATTAAGTAGGTATATTTTGAAAGAATCTAATTACGAAACAGCACAATTTTGATCGATACATAATACATATCAGCTCTGTCAGGTCACACTAGATTTTTTTTAAACGTGACATATTTTCTTCTGGAAATGTCTCCAAATAATAATTAAATAATTTTAAAATAACATGGAAACAAATGGACATTAAGGAAAGTTATTAATAGCCCAGAAAGAAAAATCATCTGGACGCAGCAAGTGCGTTATAATAGAGTATTTTCATTGAAATGATCCTCACAATATTAATTTACAATATATATATATATATATATATATATATATATATATATATATATATATATATATATATATATATATATATAAATTTCAGCTGACATTGGTCGATAATATTGGTTCTAAATGTTTAAGTTCACATTCGTCTGAAGAGAACAAATGGACCTTAAGAAAAGTTTATTCATAAACTAAAAAGAAAAAACTATCTGGACGCAGCAAGTGCATCATAATAGACTATTTTCATCGAAATGATCTACACAACTTTAATTTACAAAATGTATATATATATATATATATATATATATATATATATATATATATATATATATATATATATATATATATATATATTAGGATTTGGCCAGGAAGCTGGCCAAACTCCAAAGGCTGGCAATCCTGGATATCACCGGCGCTATGAGGACGACACCCTTAGCCGCGCTAGAGGTCCTGCTGATGCTGCCACCGCTTCCCATCTGTACCAGAATGGAGGCTATGGCGTCGCATCGTAGAATACGAGACTCTGGAAACTGGTGCGGAGAGGGAGCATGCAAGAGTCGCCAAGGAAGTGGAAAAGAAAATTCCGATTTCCGCCATCAAGGTACGGAATGCAGAGGACGGTATTAGGTTGACTAGTCCATATACTATCAGGATCCCCAGTGGGGATCAGTGGAGGGAAAATGAGGTTGCATTCCAGCCCGCAAGCCTGGTCTGTTTTACCGACGAATCGCGGCTGGAGGATCAACAATCCTCCGGGGCAGGAGTATACATCGAGGGCCTGGGGGTGAGCGAGAGTTATGCTCTGGGCGCATATACCACGGCATTCGAAACGGAGGTGTACGCTATCCTGTCTGTGGCCAATAGACATGATGTGAGGATGAGCCCCAAGAAATGTATATACATTTGCTCGGATAGTCAGGCGGTCCTCCGGGCAGTCTATAACTAGCCAGGACAAAGGAGGTGCAACTGGTGTGGGTTCCAGGCGACTGTGGCTTGGTTCCCGGCTGCCGTTCTGTGGCCCGGAGCCTGCGATAGGCATTAGTAGGAAGACGGTCTCTGTCGCTTTAGACAGGTGGACTGATGAGGCCATGGAGAGGAACTGGGGGTCGGTTGGTGGCTGTAGGCAGGCGAGGGATTTCGTGGAGGGACCGGACAGAGATAAAGCTGTCTGGCTACTCGGTAGGAGTCGACCTACGCTTCGCCGCATCCTGCTCCCTTAGAAGACACCTCACATATATATATATATATATATATATATATATATATATATATATATATATATATATATATATATATATATATATATATATATATATATATATATATATATATATATACATATATATATATATATATATGTGTGTGTGTGTGTGTGTGTGTGTATAAATTTTAGTTGACCTTGGTCGGATATCGGTTCTAAATGTCTGAGTTTGCATTCGTCTAAAGAAAATTTTCGAAAGTATCAAAGTCATTATCTCGTCATAAGCGATTTTTTTCTGCACAGGTTCGTTAGATAATAAAAAATCCACAAAAATGCGCTAAACAATCGTTGACAAAAGTCTGATAAGAATTTTGTTCACTAAAAAATATTAGTTCTAATAAGTACACTTGGAGAACCCAATTCGCCTTTGAGAATTTTTCATCCCCTGATGACGCTGACTTCGTTAATGTAACGATCATCAGATCTGTACAAGATATCTCGTGGTGATTTAGGTTCTTCAAATCTACTTAACAGTGCTCATCACAGGTTCCTATCTTCACTTAGTTATTTCTATTGGCTGAGAAAAATTTTACACATAAAATTCCGTAAAATATTTTTCGAAAAAACCCCTAAAACAGGGTTTTTGCACGAAAATTAATTAAAACATTCTTTTTTACGAGTTTCTCTAAAAAATGATTCATCAAAACTGCGCTAAATACACACAAAAATTTGAAACAATTGTTTCTTCCAAGAAAATTTGTGCAAGAAAAGTCGCTATGGCAAGAACATTTATGAAAAATTATATAATCGGATCTAAAGATAGTAGAGCCTTTCACTATGGCTTCATAAATTACATTTTCTTTTGCCTGACGATGCCGTAAAAAGCGAAACTGGTTACAGAGAAGAAAACAAGCGCTTGTGGAGCCACAGAAAAAAGTTTCTAGAACTAAGTATGCTAAGTAAGCTAATCTGCTATAAAAAATTAAAACTTAATAAGCCTTAAAATTCTTCATCTTCTCATTGGTGAGTTTTTGCCACAAAACTTCGATAAGAATCTTATTTGAATTACATAATATGCTCAGATAACATTGAAATAAAAGATTAATTTTTTTTAACTCTCGTTCTTACTCACCTTTTTTTGCTCCAAAAAACGTTAACCTTTATAATATTATTTTGTTTAACACATAAATATTTCGGTCTTATGGCCTCCTCCAGTGGCACCCATATTTTTTTTATTAAATGCTTATAACTTTTCTTTCAGTTCAGGGGTGTAAATTTTGACTATAGTACCTTTAGGTACTTACTCTTTATAATAGAAATCTGCGTATTAAATTTTTACTTCATAGCTTTGTTATTTTTGAAGATACCAAAATTTTCTGAGAGAAAACCTAAAATTCATCTGTAAAAACTGTTTCAATTTTCCTGGTTAACGAACTTATAAAAGGTACTTAAATTTCATCATATTCGACCCATTATTTTTTTAGTTATATAAAGAATTACTACTGACTACCTGGGGTCCAGATGTTCTAGTTCACGCTTAGTTATAAAAAAAATTGAAAGTCGCGATCCCATTAGCAAAGTTTTGCTGTGAAAATTCGCTAGAAAACATTCGTTCCTTACCCCATATTTATTTAGACCTAACTTCTTCGCCTCTTTATTCAATAAATCATATAGCGACAAAAGCGTAACATACGCCCTTGTTGGTGGCACCCTCTTTTCCTTCTGCAGTATATACCGAAAATCTGAATCATCGTACTGGCGGGAAAACTCATCCACTTGTTCATCGGGATCTTTCGGGTCGAAAACATCATCGCTGTCAATGTAATTGACCAGATACAGCAAATCCACGACGTGCCTGCTGATGTAGCTCTTCAAATCTGCTGGGAGGTTACCATAGACATTTGAATAACTGGTGGTATTACGTCTAGGAACTGTATCTTCATCAATTTCCTCAGCTGTGAAGCTTCCTGAAGATATGACGTCGTCCTTCAAGCTTCTAGAGTATCCAGAAGGTAAATACCTCTCAAGATAATCATCGCTGGTTGGAGTCATCAATCTGGAAGTGTACTCCTCGTAAGACAGGTCTCTTGCATGGTACACCTGAGATCCTAATGTAGTCGGGGCGAATATAGCAGGCTTATGTGAAGAAGTGGGTCTCTGTGTGGTCGTCGTAGAGGTGGTTGGTCGGCTGCTCTGTGGTCTCAGGTCATATTTGAGTAGTTCGGTCAAGTGAGCTATGATCTGCATGGCTGCCGGGAGATAGGACTCCAGAAGGTTTGGCTTTTTCTCCACTAGAGGCGGACCACGGAATGTGTCTTCGCTGTAGCATAGCTGGAATTCAAAGCATGAAAGTATAAATGATTATGAAGTAAAAAAAGTTCGGGTCGCAGCAAATGCGTTATGGTAGCGAATTTACGTAAAAATGTTTTTAATGGAAAATGTGTCTTGTTTTTACAAGAAGGACATTTGGTTCATAGTATAACCTATATAGTACTTAACAATGTACTATATTTCATTAAAATAGCTTTGTTAAAAAGTACAAAAATTTTCCGAAAATAAACTTACAAGTTCCAGAAAAACAGATCCGATTTTCCTGGCCAACGAACCTCTTTAAGCTATTTACACACCTGCCAAGATATAATTATTCCCAAACAGCTTTAGGACCAAAATTGGAAAAAAAATGTATGACAATTTCTTTTACATAAATTGCTTTCAGTAATGTTACACTAAATTATATTTTTCGCAAAAATTCGACGACTTTTTTTTACAATAACTTACTAAACATTTATTATTCATTACCAACATATCACAAAAATCTTACAAAAAATGATTTCTACGGAAACACTAAAAACATTTCAGCCACTATTTGAGAGTACCTGTATACGGCGGCTCGATTTTTTTGGCGAGTAATACAAAGAAAAACCTCTCTGAATACGTCATTTTCATGGGGATCGGCTATCTATTGTTAAAAACGCCCTATCACAATTTATAATATGTGCCAAAAACGTGAAAAGTTGCAAAACAATTGAAATAACTCAAAAACGATGAACGATATCATTTTTTTCCTTACAAACATGCATTGTAATTTGATGGAAAATACAAAAATGCGACAACATAAGGGGTGTTCTGTTAAAACAATAAAGCGTTTATCACCAACGACTTATGGGCCATCTGTAATAATTGTCAAAATAGGTTGACAAGATAAAACTTGAGACACCCTATAATTAACGTATATACTTTCCCCATATCTTGTATAATAACGGATATACTGAGCTTTACCCTAGAAATGCGTCACCCTGTATATGTGTAAGCAGGCAAAAACTGAAACTGACCCTGTATATAAGTTTTAGAGCTTCTAGTTCGCGCTCATTTGAATAAATCTGTTTAAAATTCATAAGTCGCGGTCTTCTCAATAATAATTTTCTTCTACGAAAATTTGCTAATATATATATATATATATATATATATATATATATATATATATATATATATATATATATATATATATATATAAATTTTAACCGACCTTGGTTTTGGGTTCTAGAGACCCAAATTCACGCTCATCTGAAGAAATTTTTCAAAAGCTTTTCATCGTGACCTCTCTATTGGCGAATTTTTCTGAATTAAAATTCGCTAAAACATATTTTTTGCGACAGAATCCGCCACTGTATTTTTGACCTCTACTTCAGAAACAATCTGTATAATTCTATCTTCTGGAATTTTTTTCGCTGCGATTTATCACATTTCACAATAGAAAAGTATAGATTTTAAAACCCCATAACAACTACCTACCTACTGGAAATGCCCTAAAAATGTATGGATGATCTATTATATACATCGCCTCTCTCAAAATCTCTCCTATAAAACATACACTTTTTCCTAACAGTTGTTTTTATTTTCACTTTTCTCCTTGACGAACATTCATTAGCGCTAACGATACACCAGATGAGTCGGCTGTTTCTGTTGATGGTACTCCCTCACCAGGCCGACTGTGATTTCTTATGGAGGTGGAATAAATAATCTAGGAGGCTGTCGAACAAATGCGCATAGGCCCATTAATCACCGGGAGATACCGGCGCTGTTGTGTGTGTGTGCTATCAAAAATTGGGGGCAATGAGTGATGATACAAACGATTTTCAGAGGCTATTTGCGATTTATCCCATCAGCAACAGCGTACGGAAAAAGAGACCAAAGATGAATGTATACAGAGAGATTTTCATGCATAAAATCCCAAATGCAAACAAATTTCTCTTCAAACTGTCTGCTTCCTTTAAAGTGCAGCTCGTAAAAACGTGCATGCAAATTCGATCTTCAATATAATTACATTCTAAACGCGATGTTGCGTTTTCATCGCAACTATGACCCACTGTATCCAACTGCACTTCCATATTAGCAATTAGAAGTTTTCCCCTTGGTCTACCTCCTTTGTTTACTGTTAACTTAACCACTGGTTTGTAGTCCTCTGTTTGCGCTCTGGTTTTGATGCAGATTAACATTCCGAAACCTGTCAGGTGGAGTGATACAGGAGGTTCAAAAACCTCGTCCGGCAATAAAAGTACAATACACAGAAAATGTGCCTGCGATTTAATCACCCTCTCGGTATCGTTATTTAACTAAGACTCAGTATAAAAGGTGATGTTTTAATAGTAAGTAGTTAGAATTTTTCATCCTCTGAGGAAGGTAGCTTTCTTAGTGAAAGGATCGTCAGGTCTTTAAAAAGATGTGTTTTGGTGATTTGGGTTCTCCAAGTGTACTTCTAATCTTCACGTTGTATAAAGGTTATACCTACTTTTAACCAAATTTATGCCTTTCATTAAAAAAAGCCATATTTGCCATTAAAAATACTTTTATGAAAATTCGCACCAAAGCGCATTTGCTGCGTCCAGAATTTTTTTAGTAAATGTTTAAAAAACGTGTTCCTTTCAATTTATTAGAGATCTAAATTTTGGCATACCTTTATAATAGAAGCGTGCGTACCAAATCTGGTTGCCATAGCTTTATTATCTTCGACAGAAAACCCAAAATTTTCCACGAAAAGCTGGGGTGACTTTGCTGGCTAGATAACTTATCCAAGCCTTTTACAAAAGGTACGTACCAAATTTCATCAAAATCGGCCTGTTATTTTTCGAGTTATCGCGGTTTTCCCCTTTGACGATTTTTTTCTACAAAAATTTGCTAAAATAAATGCGTACAATTCAACCTTGACTAAAGCTAGTAACTTAAAATTTCTTGCCAAGGCAACTTGTGATCAGAATTTTACAAAACTAAATTATTTTCAAAGTTACCAAAATGTTTCCAAAAAAGCTGATTCGATCGAGTTGCCAACCAACTTATCTAAGCTATTTAGAACCCTGCCAAATTTATAACCTCCTCTTAGTTAATCCTTAGTCAGCACGATCAAGCCAGATATATCGAAAAAAAAAATATCAATACAAATGTGTATTTACGAAACTATATAGGTATAGGTATTGTGTTATTTTTCCTGATTTAAAATGTTTTTATGAAAATTCACTACCGCGACGCACTTACTGCGTCCAAGCTTTTAGTATTCCAGATATGCTTATTTAGTTTTATTTGAAAGGTCATTTATCAGCAACTTTCATCCATGTAAATTATATTTCATAACCAAACAAAGAAACGGATAATTTCATAAAAATTATTCAGATCACGTTATCGGAAACTTAAAAACTGTAACAATAAAATAATTCTACTAACGACTTACTTGCAGAGAAAGTACTCCCACAAACACAACAACAATAAACTGCTTCATCATTTCAAACGCACACTTAAAATCCAGAGATCACGTTAACCATGAAACGATCGGCATTTGTCTGCCACCCAAATGAAGACACTCTCGTCGAATTAACAACACAGTTGAGGAATCGGTGCTTCTTACACACAATGAGGTCACAAAGTCACCGTTAATATGATCAAACAAGAGAATAACTCTGTCTTCTCTTTATTCTGTTTTCATGATTCCCAAGTGTGTTTTCACGAAAACGGAAAACAATCAGTTGAGGAGCAGACTTTCAAAAAGGCTGGACGCAGCAAGTCCGTTATGGTAGTGAATTTTCATAAAAATGTGTTTATTAGCAGATATGACTTTTTAGTGAATTTTCTTTAAAAAAATTATATATATATATATATATATATATATATATATATATATATATATATATATATATATATATATATATATATATGTGTGTGTGTGTGTGTGTGTGTATCACACAGATAACTCAAAAAATAATAGGCCGATGTTGATTAAATTTGGCAAATACCTTCCTTTTGCAAATGGCTTGGATAAGTTCGTTAGCCAGGAAAATCGGTCCAGGTTTTCCCGGAAAATCAGCTGTCTGTGGAAATGACGCTGTCTGATAGTCCGAGCACTTTCAGATGCCATAATCCATAAGACATAATGAGGTATTGCCTAGGTACACCCACAATGTTTACCCAACACAAGGCATAATTGAAAAAAAAATTACATGATGCTTGATTCTTTATATAGGAGTAGGTAGATAGTTTGTGTATGGCTGTATGTGTTGAAGATATATTTGAAACGTAGTGTCCAGACGAGTTTTGAAGAATGGTTCTTAATGGAACGAGTTGAGCGCATTGGAATTTGATGCTTAAGATGTTGTTGGGCGTGTGCAGCAGGTGAATATGATTCGGTGAGAGAGTCCTTGATGCAGGATGGTTGTTGAACTTGGAAAATAAGATATTTGCATATAATTAAAAGTCGATATGAAGAATCGGTTGTTGTTTAACGATTTAGTTTTGGGAAATACTCAGGTCATTCCTTTATCCTCTTTTAATTGATTTGATATTTGTTATTCATTTTAAGAGTTGAATGCGCTTTCCCAATTTGTTCATTTCATTTCTTTCTACTGGATAAATATTTAGCGAATTTTCATAATACATTCCTGCCATTTCAAGTGGTAAGTACAATTTGGAGAACCCAATTAATCACAATACAGTTTTTTGACCCGACGGTCGTTTCGCTAACGAAGTCAGCGTCATCAAGGGTAAACTAAGTCAATGTCATTCATTACCCTCTACATCAAAGTTTTATAGAAATTTGTTATCACAACCCACTTCAAATGAGTGAGTGAAGATTGGAACCTATAATGAGCACTGATAAGTACAATTTAGAGAACCAGATTAATCACCATACAGTTTTTTGACCCGCTAACAAAGTTAACGTCATCAAGGGGATGAGTAAACTAAGTGAATGACATTCATCGTTGTTAGCAAAACGACCGTCGGGTCAGGTCAGAAAAAACTGTATTGTGATGAATTGGGTTCTCCAAAGTGTACTTATCAGTGGTCATCACAGGTTCAAATATTCCCTCACTCATTTCAAGTGGGTTGTGATAACAAATTTTTATAAATCCTTGATGTAGACGATTGAATAAAGTAAGTTTCTCGGTTATGGGTAACTAAAATGTATATATTATATGGTTACTAAGTGTACACATTCAAAATTTATTTTTGACTCTACAGAGTACGCCAAAAAACCAGAGCAATAGAAAGTTGGTATTTTTGTGAAACACCCTGTTGATTATTCGATTTTGAATTCTACGTGTAAATATAAAACTTTCTTGTTATAGGTTTGATGTATGTAAAATGTATGGTTTTTGAATTCATTAGAATTTGTTTACTTTATTATTATGTACGAGGTATGCACCAAAATTTGATAAGACATTGGCTCAAGTCTTATTAGCCTTGGAAAAAACAAAAATGGATTTTATGTCGATTAGTTTTCTTAACTGACACTTGTTTATCACGATGTCATAAGTCACGAAAATTGAGTATAGTGCTGTTAATTAATTCCTTTTGGGATGATAATTTGTCTATTTGTATGGCTTTTAAATTATCATACCACACTAATGAAAACAGGAAACCAATACAATCGACACAAATCGATAACACAGCCAATCAAACAACTGTAAACTGACCAATAGAAGCTGAACACGCAGGCGTCACGTACAACTTTAGAAATAGAGCACAAGGAACGATCAGAGTCAGTAGCGAGCTGATGATCAACCAGGACGGTTCGAAACAGTCCACGTGAACAAATAAAAATCACAAAAAGTAAAGCAAACAAATAAAAATGTATATTTAAAAGTAATTACAGTGCAACATTCCTATATATATATATATATATATATATATATATATATATATATATATATATATATATATATATATATATATATATATATATATATATATATATACACGGATAACTCAAAAAATATTGGGCCAATTTTCCCCGAAAATTTTATATTTTCTTTCGAAAATTTTTATACACGGAAATAACAAAGTTGTCGCAACCAAATTTTCTACATGGGTTTGCTTTATAACAGCTAAATTTCGTTCCCAAATTTAGAGCTGTATATTTAAAGACAAAAAAGTTAGAGGTATTTAAAGAAAAATTGGGTTTTTCCTCCTAAAACGTCAAAGTCGCGATTTGAAACGTCAAAAATGGCAACATTTAGGCAAAAAAATGTGAAACCAATATGGGTTTCTGTAGAGAAAATGTAGCAAGAAGAGTGTTTTGCAAACCCTTAAGTTTCAGTTTCAACCATAATTGTGATTTTAGTGAATTTTCTTAAAAAAAATTCACTATTGAGATCTCGACTTTTGAATTTTGAAAAAATTTCTTCAAATGAGCGCTAATTAGGCCCCCCAGAATACATATCCAGGGTCAGTTTCAATTTTTTTATGTTTATATATATATATATATATATATATATATATATATATATATATATATATATATATATATATATATATATATATATATGTATCACACCGATAACTCAAAAAATTATGGGCCGATCATAGGTGGCACATAAGTTGTTGGTGATACAAATTTTCTATTTTTTAGTGAATTTTCTTAAAAAAAATTCACTAATGAGGAGATCCCGACTTTTGAATTTTGAAAAAATTTCTTCGCATGAGCGCTAATTAGGCCCCCCAGAAAACATATCCGGGGTCAGTTTCAATTTTTATATGTTTATATATATATATATATATATATATATATATATATATATATATATATATATATATATATATATATATTATATATATATATATATATATATATATATATATATATATATATATATATATATATATATATATATATATATATATATATATATATATATGTATCACACCGATAACTCAAAAAATAATGGGCCGATTTTGATCAAATTTGGTGAAAAAATTCCTTTTGCAAATGGCTTGGATGAGTTCGTTAGTCAGGAAAATCTGCCCAGGTTTTCCCGGAAAATTTTGTGTTTTCTTTCAAAAAAATTTATATCTCCGGAATTAACAAAGTAAGGGCAACCAAATTTAGGACGCAGGCTTACATCCTTATAAGTAAGTTACCTACCAAAATTTAGCTATGTAGGTCAAAAGACAAAAAAGTTATAGGCATTTAAAAATAAATAAATTGGGGTTTTCCTCAAAACGTCAAAGTGGCGATTTAAAATGTCAAAATTGGCAACATTTAGGCAAATAACTTAAATCTAATACGGGCTATAGAAATAAAATGTCTCAAGAAGGATGTTTTACAAACCCTAAAGTCTTAGTTTCAACCGTCATTGTCCTTCATTTTACTAAAATATTTGCAGAAAATTCATTTCAAATAGACCCTTTCTCTGATGCTTGGCAGTAGCCTTAGCTATAGAGTTTATCGTTTAATGGTATATAATTTTTGTCGAATTTTCATAAAAAATTAATAAAGCTCAATATATCCGTTATTATATAAGATATGAAGAAAATTTGTATATATTAATTATAGGGTGTCTTGAGCTACATCTTAAAATAATATTTCTGCAATCACAGGTGGCCCATAAGTCGTTGGTGATACAAATTTCCTTTTTTTAATCAAACACGTCTTATGTTATTGCATTTTTGCATTTTCCATCGAAATATAATGCATGTTTGTAAGAAAATAAATTCTGGACGCAGCAAGTGCGTTATGGTAGCGAATTTTTATCAAATGTTTCATATTTGAACAGTTCAATTTGCTATTAACCTATAAGGTTGACCAAGAAACGTGTTTTTTCGGGAACATTTTAAGTTTACTTTTGGAAATTTTTGTACATTTTCACACAATAAAGTTATTTTAATGGAACATGGCACATTGTTTTTACTATATAGGTTATACTGGTAACCAAATTTGATGCCTGCTTTCTTAAAAAAAGACACATATTTGTTATTAAAAAGATTTTTATGAAAATTCACTACCATAACGCACTTGCTGCGTCCAGAATTTTTTGTTAATCGAACACAACTTATATTATGATAGTTTTGCATTTTCCATCGAAATATAATGCATGTAAGAAAAGAAACTCGGGACGCAGCAAGTGCGTTATGGTAGCGAATTTTCATTATATGTTTCAAATTTCAATAACTCAATTTGCTATCAACTTAACGTTCGTTGGCTAGGAACGAGTTTTTCGGGATTATTTTGAGTTTATTTTCGATTTTTTTTTACATTTTCAAACAATAAAGATATTTTGATGAAATATGGTACATTGTTTCTACTATATAGGTTATACTGGTAACAAAATTTCATGCTTTCTTTAAAAGAAAGACATATTTGGTATTAAAAACATTTTCATGAAAATTCACTACCATAACGCACTTTCTGCGTCTAGACTTTCTTGTTCTCCAGAATTCGTATCTGTTTTAGAATCTTTGTTTGAAAATCATTTAATCTGACATTTACCTTTGTCACAACCGGTCAACCCTCCAGGAATAATTAGCTGCTCCAAAGGTGAACTGATCGATTTCAAATAAATTTTCTGCAAGTGGTTTAATTACATGAAGAAAAGTAATTATTGAAATATAAAGTGATTACTTTGTAAAATACGTCTCATGCTGTATTTGTTTTCCAGAAACCGTGACATTTAGCTTTATTCGTAACAAATCACCCATCCGACAATGCTTAGCTTCGGTGGCACTTAACTGCTGTTGAGAGAACACAAAGATTTCTTGAAGGGCTCAGAATCGTGATCTAGTCACAAACGAGTTTTTTTCTATGAAAAATCTGTAAAAATTATAAATAATAGGTAAAGTTAAATTGTCAAGTAATGATATGTATCGGAAAGTGTATTTTCAATATGGACTAGAAAATTATACATAATAAATAAATAAATACATAACCAAACTTATAATAATACATGTAATCTAAGTCACTTAATTACATAGTTTAAAAAACTCGCTTTAAACATTTTTAATTTTTACTATCCTATAGAAGGTTGCCTTGTAACCTGCAGTTGATTAAAATTTAAGGCAGTTAAAAATATTGCAAACAATATTAGTAGGTACTAATTATTATAAAGAAAAGTAATATAAACCACTGGGTAAAATATAATAAACATAGAAGATGTTAATAAATAATTCCATACTTTAAAAATAATAAGATAGAAGAAGCTTTAGTGACATAACTTATATATTATTTTATCAGTGTTAATTATTAATTAATTGCATTTTTAAATCAACTATTGTCGATACTCAGACTTAGATATATTTTTATACAAAAATGTAGGCATAATTTATATTTTCCATTACTTCTGTTTACATGTTCAATTCTTAACACAAAATATTGGTTCTGAGCTCAATGTTATAAGAATGCATATTATACATACTGCTAACTTAAATTTTTTTGAGAAATATGGCAACAAAGCCAATCTGTTTTTAGCTATGTCCAAGGTTTATAGATTAAAGAGGTTGTAACTCTCGACCAATCAGAGAATGGAGCGGGTATACGTCACATGTATTCCCAAATTAAATCTAGTGGAATAATAGTGCATTGAATATTGAAATCAGTCGGAATTTTCATGTTAGTCTTTTCGAAGGGATGTTGTTTACTTCTTTTAACTTAAAATATTGCTAATTTGACGTTTTTAGATTTATATAATTTTAGTGTTTCTAAAGGACCAAGTAACGCCTTTCACACTGGAAGAATATATTCAGACTGAGATACTATACTTATATTCACTTCTGGTTCCGTAACTTTTGTGGGGGTTCTTTGCAGGAAACTTTTCTTATGGTTTCTACATGGAATACACATGACATAATGTCCCCCTTTCGCATCTCTTCCCTCACAGCGTTACCAACCAACCTATTTAATCTATAAACTTTGAGCTAAAATAAAATAAAATGTTTTAAGTATTGCTTGTTTAACTTTGTCGAAGAAAACTTTACTCATAAATTCAATAATCGTTTTAAAATTTGAACCAAAAAAAGATTTTGTACCTAATCGCAATTTTTGCGACAAACCCAGACCAATTATCATCAGTTATATTTCGCTACGTTGCCAGGTTACTCACAATTCTTTAAATTTAGGGTAATCTACCTGTAAAATATTCGCGAAAATGTCTCAAAAACTGCAAGCGATAAATTTATGCGTTTTTCCCTTCAAATGCAAAGCTGATTTTATATTTTAAGATTTGAAGACATTATTCAGTTCGTATTCTACATTTTTTAAATCATGGTTCTGCCGGAGGTCTAGTTGCAGGATTTTCAAACTGAGCGGCAGCACCGTAGATGAGTCCAACAGCACTTGCCAGCAGCTCCATGAAATAAAGCCCAACACTCTGTGGTGACAAATTATTCCTTGTCTTATCTTCACCGGTGACATCACTATCTCTCAATGCCGCTTTCTTCACTTTACCATTCCCTTTCTTAGAATTCCCACCATCACCCTCAAAATTATCACCCCATTTGGCAAAATTGGCTCTCAGCTTTTCAGCACCAGGTCTTGGATAGAAATATCCCTTAACATCTTCATCGCTACTCTCTGGAAACTCCTCCAGTGCTTCCAATTTACTTTCTCCAGGTTCAGTCTCGTTCTTTGCCACAAAAGTTTGGTTGTTGTCTTTCTCGTACTCCCTGTCGATATCGTCCAGCTCCTTCTGGAAGTCGTCATCGGTGGATTCTGATTCAGGTGTTGGTAGAGGACCTGATAGACTGCTGATAAACCTGAGTTTAGTCAGGATCTTATTGATCTTCTTGCTGATTAAACTTGGTAGGACATCATTGGTCATTTCTGGTGGAGATTGCTCTTCTTCTAGAAAGTCATTGTTGTCTGCTAGTTTGGAGGGTTCTTCTAGTTTAGCAGGCCTGTTTTGGCGCAAGTCGGCGATGTTAGTGAATGGTTCTGATGGTGAAGAAGAACTTGCACTCGCGCTTGCAGAAGAGACGATATCTGCTATGGCTCTGGGAGCATTATAGAGGAATGGTGTCGGCGAAACCAGGCCCCATGCCTGTAAAAAATACAAATTGCTGTTATACAGGATGTATTATAATGTAATGTACATACTGTGATAATATATAATGGTGTTCCACAACGTAATAGTAAGTGCATTGTTCAACAAAACCTTTTTCTGTTTCAGTAAACTACTTTCACATCTTCACATGTGAAAGTATTGCATCGGCGACAAAAATTTTAAAATTTTATTTCGCTGAAACATCGTAAAACGTGTCAAAACATATAGAAAACATGATTTGGAAACGAAATTTTTTTATCTGTCGGTCTGTATGTCTGTCTGTTTGTAGCCACGAACGAATTGCGATATCGTTTTCAAATCCGGTATACAGTTAGCACCAGGTAAACGAACGGTTTGGACTGTTTTTGGGTAACCTCCAGGGGGTAAGGGATGAATGGGGGGTGATTTGGTGAAAATTGACATTTTTTCGTCAACACTAAAGTAATATAACGGTTTGGGGTTTGCTTATTAGCGAATTTTCAATTTCATTAAACATCTGGTATTCTGTGCTGAAATTAAATTAAGGGTGGAATGTGTGTGTGGTGGAATGTCGGTGAAGGAAATTTCGATTTTTTTTTACTAAAACGGTGTAAAAAGTCTTAAAATATATAGAAAACTTGATTCTGGAATGAATTTTTTTGTCTGTCGGTTGGTTCCGTCGGTCTGTCGACCTGTACGCATGTCTGCTAGTAGGCGCAATAACTTTCGAATGAATTGAGGTACAATGTTCAAATTTGGTACCCGGTTAGCACTCGACAAAGCAACGCTTCGAAATCTCAATTGGCACCAACATGTCACATCAATTGCAGAAGCGGCTACTAAGAAATTAGGATTCCTCTTCCGGGCTCGCAAATACTTTTCACCAGCTAATCTCTATACCTTATATACTTCACAATTAAGGCCAAACCTCAAATACTGCTCCCACATCTGGAGTGTCGCTGCCGCTTTTACACTCGCTATCCTGGACTCCATTCAGAAGCGAGCTATACATATTATCGGTGACCCTACCCTCATCCAAAGGCTGCCATCCCTTGCCCACCGACGTGCCGTTGGTGACCTCTCTCTCTTTTATAGATATCTGCACGAACACTGCTCAGAGGAGCTTTCTTCCATAGTTCCTCCACCTGCTGCCCCCAACAGATCTACCAGGGGAACAGAGCGAATGCACCCTTTTACTGTCCAGGTCACCAGATATAGAATATCTTTTTATGCCCGCTCTTTTGTACCGAGGACTTCCAAGTTGTATAATTCCTTGCCGGCACTTGTTTTTCCTTGTCCTCCGAACCTCCAAACCTTCAAGTCCAGAATTAACAAGTTGCCTCTTTCTTCCTTGTCGACACCCACGGTACGATAGTATTCGGGCTGTAAGCCCTCGTGGTGTGTTGTTGAAATAAAAAAATAAAAAATGTCAAATTAGCATACAAATACAGTGTGATGATAAAGTTTGGAACATAATTCATAATTTTTTTCAAGAAAAACGCTCAGACAAGTTAATATTATCTTTTCAATTGCCAACTTATGACGTAAAAATTACATTTATGACGTCACCAATTTCTGTATGATGACGTCATCATACGTTTTAAATGACAACCATATTTTATGCAGTTTTTCCATAGACCTGCCTACTACTTATATGATGATAAAAAAATTGGTACCTAACATAACAATATTTTTGAAAAACATTGCATTATTTACTCTAAATTATGGAAATATAAATTTAATAACTAATAAGAAATATTTCTCACCGTTTTAATTCAGGACAAGTTTTCTTTAGAATAATGAGGTTTTCCTTCACTTTACTAAAGTAATGAACACTTGGTTTTGTGATTTTTCATACGTTGTAAACCTTACCTTATTCTTGCGATTTGATTTAGTGCCAGCTCTGGCAGCAATTTTTTTTCTACTTTTCTTCGTCTTGATTCAATTTTAACGTTACTCGATCAGATTGTGTAATTCCAATATTTTTAGCGCATTTTTGTTGAAAATAAAAGATAAGTACTTTTAAGACTTAATTCAAGTTTAATAGTAGCTGTTGTTGCCCTTAGTTGGTTAAACCGTTCCACATAGACTTAGTGATTTGTGACATCAGAAGAGATTGTTTTCTTCTCAACATTTTTCAAGTGGTTTTGTTAATCACACAAAATATTTTGTTCTTGTACTGTCCTCCGATCATCAGTGGCAGCCAAAATGTTTTTCTTTAAATGTCTACAACTTTTTTTCTTTAAACTTAGATACCTGAATTTTGGCACGTAGGGTAAGTTTGATAGTAGAAACGCAAGTGCCAAATTTGGTTTTCATAGCTCTGTTATTTTCGGAGATACAAAAAATTTCCAAGAGAAAACACAAAATTTTCCCAGAAAAACGTGTTCGATTTTCCTGGCTAACGAACTTATCCAACAACAATACAAAAGTGATAAAACGGATCAGAGCCCGTGTAAGTTAAGCTTAAAGTGCACCGATACACTGCAATCTAATGTCTTTAAACAAATAGCAACAGGTAGAGAAGCTGCTCTGATTGTGCAGCCTGTCTCAGCAGCTTCTTAGATTGTATGAAATGCGTAGGGCTTTTATCAATAAATACAGCCTGGAAGTATAGCTTTGCTGTTTTACCTTAAAAGTATGTCTATGCCAGACGTAGTGACGTTCAGAAGTTATAAATATATTTTAGCTATATACACTGATCTATTTTATTTTCCATTTAAAGAAGGTAACACTTTCGGAAAAATTCTGCAAACCAACGGGTATTAGGACCTCTAAAATCGATTTTCAAGGTTTATGTAAGTTTGAAGTATTAATTTTACTAATATGCCGTATAATAATAGTGCACAGTTCTTTTCAAAATGCAATGCACTATTATAACGCGCTTGCTACGTCTCTAAAAAATTTTATTAAGTGACCAAATAGCAACATACCTACAAGTTGAAAAGAGAACTTGATTTGGTTTCCGTAATATTCTTCATTTAAAAACGTTAAATGCAATCTGGATCTTTTACTTGTTGTTAGTAATATTATGATTTTAAAAAATGCCAAAAATGCACTTACTGACACTAAAACCACTGTAAAGCACAAGACCCACATGACAGTCGTGTCTTTGAAACAGAGGTTATTGTTGTTACTTGATGTACCTAACTGATGTCTCAACTGAAGAACAACCACTGAATCACAATTACTTAGTCAATCATACACACAACTGAACCATAAATAAATAAACACACACTATACTAATATACCTATAATACACTCCTACTACCCGAAAATGGTACATATCCACATACAACCTATTGCAAAACACACACACACACACAATCTATCGATTCTTAACATGCCTTTTATCGCATTCTATTATGTTATATTTTGATATGCCGGTTTTGTTCGTGACGGTATTGACCCATATTATACCTAATTTTATTGGCTTTATTGAAAAATATGATAATAAAGAGACCGAATGTTTATATTATACCATGTGTGGATGATGATAATCTTACACCAAAGTGTCAAGTTTGTTGGGGTATCTTCATCTGGGGCAAGGTTAGGTTATGCAAATATCAACCGAATACTACTTTGTTGTTAGATCTTTGTTAATTTTAGTCCTTCAGTTTGATGATGAATGTAACTATGTGGTTTATTACATGCGGGTTGTGTTTTATTCTCTGTTTAATATTGAAAAGCTAAGTGAATATTGGAACCCGTGATGAGCACTGATAAGCACACTTGGATAAATCCAAATCACCACAACACTTTTAACAAAACCTGACGATCGTTTTGCTAACCAAGTTAGCGTCATCAGAGGATGGATAAATCTCTGAATATCTGATATCGATAACCCTATTAGCGAATTTTCATTTAAGAAAAAATCGCTAATAGAGAGGTCACGATAAAAACTTTTCAAAAATTTTCCTCAGATGAGCGCAAATTTGGTTCTCTAGAACCCATCACCAAGGTCCGTGTGCAAACTAGTTCAAGGCACAGTGATTTTGGAATGGGTGGAGTAGAAAAGACAAAGGGCATGCACAATGAGCCAAAGGCTGGGGTGCTCCCGGAGCGGCATAGACGCGGACTACCCCTAAGGAGAAAAAAGTCTGTTAAAATTTGTATATGTTTATATATATATATATATATATATATATATATATATATATATATATATATATATATATGTATGTATGTATGTATGTATGTAGGTATCAGAGCGATAACTCAAAAAATACTAAACTGATTTCAATCAAACTTGGCAAAAATCTTGTTTGGGCGAAAACCGAACATATATGTATACATATAAGTATGAGGATCACAGATAATTCAAAAAACAATGGATCGATTTCCATGAAATTTGGTAAGTAGTTTCCTTTTGCAAAATGCTTGGATAAATTCGCTAGTTTCTCTGGGAAGTTTTACGTATTCATTTCAGAAAATTTATGTATCTCCGAAAATAACAAAGTTATGATAACCAAATTTGTTACGCAAGTGTCTATTATAAATCGTGTGCTTCATACCAAAATTCAGATATTTAAGCAAAGGAGAAAAGCAATAAGCAATCAATGAAG
The DNA here is from genome assembly GCA_964006375.1 of Tillus elongatus. NCBI lineage: Eukaryota > Metazoa > Arthropoda > Insecta > Coleoptera > Cleridae > Tillus > Tillus elongatus. Next base: position 389,728 of record OZ023270.1, read on the forward strand.
AAAATCTCGCGTGCCACAGATCAGAGGAGGGCACAAGAGCAAAATATTGTGTGGTGAACAAAATCCATTATATATCTCAGAGATCAACTTTTCTTGCTCATGCACAATGAGCCAAAGGCTGGGGTGCTACCGGAGCGGCAAAGACGCGGACTAGCCCTAAGGAGAAAAAAAGTATGTTAAAATTTGTATATGTTATCTGGTACACAATATTAAGAGTTTTTTCCAAATTAAAAATAAAATCCCGAAGACATGCGTTGAGACGATTTAATAGTTAAAGTCCAATGACTGAGAGACAGAGTAATTAACTACCACGCGTAGATTAATTCATACAACAGGTATAAACCATACAGCAATGATAACCAAACTAAATATATACCAGGCATAAAACTTACTACCCGAACCAACAATCGTGAAATCTCAGCCGCAATTATGGGAAATAACAGACGACATGAAATTAAAATTTTGCCAAGTGATTGTAATTTAACTGGGGGATTCAATCAATTATTAAAAGATACTATATTTGTAGCTTTATGAACGGGCTCATATACAGTTTTAGCGCAAGGTAGATATATTATGCTGTCGCACAATATAGTAGAAATGAAAACAAAATCAAACCAAGTCTCTATTAAGAGCTATGTTCGGTATGAGATCATGACCAGGGATTTTTTTATTAGTATCATTTTGGTTAAATCAGATATTTCGTCTGAGGTAATTATCCAGAAGCTGTTTGAGCTTATATTAGGAAGCACATTATCAATAAATGATTTAATTTGTTTGGTGAGGGTGTGATTTGGTACAGGCGCTGGAATATAAACGTTTTCAAGATGTTCGGCAAATATTCTACACTTGTTCTTATCTGTATCGTGAACTTCGTTGTTAGTTTGTTACGATCACGTTTTTATCTATCATCGTTACTGCTTTAAAAACCTATAGAAAACCCAAGGTGAGTTATTTCTGTAATGCATTTCAAGTTTCAGTTTCGAAATATGTTTGATGAAAATTTGCTAATATCTAACTACGTGAGGTGTTTCACGGTCCTTCCTGTAGATGTTGTATTTTCGAATATTAAAGGATTCTTGTTTAATCAGGTGTGTTTCGCTAATGCACATAATATCTACGTTATGTTGACATAAAAAGTTTAATAGTTCTATTCCCTGCCTTTTGATACCATTGGCATTAAAATTAACAATTGTTAAATTATGAAGAATACGATTATTATATATAGACATTTTGAAGAAATGTTGGTATTAGTTCGCTTATGAAGTTTTTTTCTTTTTTTTTTTGACGTGCGGTTTTATTAGATCTGTGATAAAGGATATGACTCGTTATATTAATGATTTCATATTGTTTGTAAAGTGGCTCATATATATATATATATATATATATATATATATATATATATATATATATATATATATATATATATATATATATATATATATATATATATGAACCACTTCAATAGCTATGGCCATTAGCGGGATAAATAATAGAACAATATATATATATATATATATATATATATATATATATATATATATATATATATATATATATATATATATATATATATCTTTAGGAATATTGCACTACACTGTAATCACTTTTAAATATACACTTTATTTGTTTGCTGTACGTTTGTGATTTCTTATTGGTTTGCGTGGACTGCAGTTTCGAACCGTCCCGGTTCATCATCAGCACGCTACTGGCTGCTATCGCTCCTGTCTGGTCTACGTCGGAGATTGTAGGTGGCGCACGCGCCGTGAGCTTCTAGTGGTCGGTTTCCTGTTCTCTGATTGGTTGTGCCTTCGGACTGTGTCGTGTGTATCGGTCTTCTGTCTTGATCACTGTGGTTTAATAATTTGTCTATTTGTATGGCCTTTATTAAGTTTTGTTTAAATGTTTGTACTTGGATTTGTTCTGGCATTAATTGTTTTCTATTGTTTGTTTGTTGAATGTAGTATTGTTCCCAGATTTCCATTTTTTTGTGGTCTTTAACATGTTTCATTAGTTTTAATTGGGTGATGTCTGGTTTTTGGTGTTTTGTGCCGTGAATGATATATTAATAATATACGACAATCAAAAAACCAACATAGACAATATCCTCGAAAAAATAAACCAAATTAACAGAAACATAAAATTTACAATAGAAAAAGAATCAAACAACACCATAAACTTCCTAGACTTAACACTAATCAGAAAAGAAAACCAGCTTGAATACAAAATATACAGAAAACCCACACAAACAGACATCACTATACCTAAACACTCACTACACCCACATACACACAAAATGGCCGCATACAGATACTTAATAAACAGAATGCTAAATATACCACTTCATAACGACGAACGAGAAAAGGAGTACAACATCATAATACAAATAGCAGAAAGAAATGGATACAACAAAAAAACAATAGAAAAGCTAGTAAAACAAATCAAAAACAAACAAATCAACAAAACCGAAAACAAAACACCGGAAACAAACACAAAATACACAACATTCACTTATAACCACCACATCAAAAAAATAACACAAACACTCAAACAATATGACTTAAAAATGAGCTACAAAACCAATAACAAAATAATAAACAAAATAAATAAAAAACAAGAACACAACCCACATGAATTAAACGGAATATATCAAATAGAATGTAACACATGCAATAAAAAATATATAGGAATGACAAAGAAATCAATAGAAACAAGATTCAAAGAACATATAACAGCATTGGATAAAATCCACATACCTAGCTACAAATCAAACGTAGCTACACACATTCACGACACAAAACACCAAAAACCAGACATCACCCAATTAAAACTAATGAAACATGTTAAAGACCACAAAAAAATGGAAATCTGGGAACAATACTACATTCAACAAACAAACAATAGAAAACAATTAATGCCAGAACAAATCCAAGTACAAACATTTAAACAAAACTTAATAAAGGCCATACAAATAGACAAATTATTAAACCACAGTGATCAAGACAGAAGACCGATACACACGACACAGTCCGAAGGCACAACCAATCAGAGAACAGGAAACCGACCACTAGAAACTCACGGCGCGTGCGCCACCTACAATCTCCGACGTAGACCAGACAGGAGCGATAGCAGCCAGTAGCGTGCTGATGATGAACCGGGACGGTTCGAAACTGCAGTCCACGCAAACCAATAAGAAATCACAAACGTACAGCAAACAAATAAAGTATATATATATATATATATATATATATATATATATATATATATATATATATATATATATATATATATATATATATATATATATATATATATATATATGAACCACTTCAATAGCTATGGCCATTAGCGGGATAAATAATAGAACAATATGCAATAAAATGATTGTAATCCGTTCTCAAAAACAGAACAAATGAATTAAATCTAATCAGATGAGAGTAGACAAAAATTTGTTTTGTTCTGGATCAATTTTTTCATGAAATAATTCATAAAGCCTATGTATCCCTAAAACATCATAAATTTGATTGTAGTGCTACAGGATCGGTGTTTACCCGTTTCTTAAATGTGCCTACGATATCATGTGTGCCGGGAATTTCACACTAAAGGCGTGTGTTTCTTCTTGACCAAGCGGGTTGTCCGATTAAATGCAGTAAGCAGAGGTACTAACGTAGCAGTTTCTATGAAGGAATGTCGATGATATCATCGATAAAAGAGGCAGAGATCTTCAATCTTTGTCATGTGATCTAGGGAAGTGTTATTGCCCGTGATATGATGAATCTCCTTTAAGTCAGTGGCGAATTCAGGAGGGTCCATGGCTAACGAACCTTAGATTAACAGCAAATTGAGCTACTGAAATTTAAAGCTTTTAATAAAAGTTCTGTACCAAAACGCGCTTGGTGCGTCCCGAATTTCTTTTCTTACCAACATGCATTATATTTTGATAGAGAATGCAAAAATGCAATAACATAAGGCGATTTTCGTGGAAAACATTCCCCATTCAAGACCGCGACTTTTGAATTTTAAAAAGATCTCTTTAAATGAATACGAACTAGACCCCCTAGAACCCACATCTGGGATTAGTTTCAGTTTTTATCTGTTTATGTATATACAGCGTGATGCCTTTCTACGGTAACGCTCGATATATCCGTTATTATACAACATACAAGAAAAGATTGTATATGTTAATTATATGGTATCTTGAGCTGCAGCTTGTAAAATTATTTTTACAAGCAGAGAATGGCTTAGAAGTCGTTGGTGATACAATTTTTTTTTTAATCGAACACCCCTTATATTATTAAATTTTTGTATTTTCCATCGGAATAAAATGCATGTTTGTAAGACAAAAAATTTGGGACGAAGCAAATTCGTTATGGTAGCAAATTTTCATTAAATGCTTCAAATTTCAATAACTCAATTTGCTATTAACCTAAGGTTCGTTGGCCAGGAAACCAGTTTTTTCGGGAACATTTAAAGTTTATTTTCGGAAATTTGTTGTATTTTTCAAACCACAAGAATTCCACGTTGGTGAACCGAAACCTGTCCCAGACGTCGGTAATTGGGCATTATCCCGGTAATAGGCCGACGTGCAAGAAACAAAACATACGTACACACACGCACACACATTACAATGTAACTTTTTAACGACTTCGTCAAATAGATATATTGGCGATGCTTTGAATTTTTATAGACCTTTATAAAAATAAACATTCACCTCAACAACGTTTCTAACAAAATCCTGATAAAAAATCAAAGACAAACTAGTATTAAACATTCGCAACAACGTTCTTCGCATCCTCTATCCTGAATTTGAATTAGAAGAAGTTGCATAATAAACACACGGCCAATGACATTGCATTGTCCCATATACATATTATGTGAAATCTAGATGGCCTGACAAGTTGCGTGGGGTACACGTGAAAACATATGACATCCTTAAAATAGGTACATAACGTAACTTTGGGCGTTCTAGCTCATATCATGTTTGACGTTATGTATGCGATAACAATGTAAAAATAAATATAAAATATTATAGGTGCAGTCCATTCAATATAGTTTATTGACAGGTCATGTCAATAAACATCATAAGATTACACAGGTACATTAAAGTAAATAAAAATTAGCATTAGAAAATGTTACAACCAAATGCCTTAAAATTATTATTATTATTATTATTATTATTATTATTATTATTTTGATAAGCATGGGTTTCCATCAAAATTTTTTGGTTAAATAACTAATCAGTTTTTTTTTCACCATTATTTTGGGTGCAGAATCAGTGTCCAGTGTCCATTCGCGTAGTTTTCCATAATTGTGAGTGTATGTCCAAGTCAGCGCAAAATTCCTTGTCTTATACCTTTTGCCAACCATTTTGTTAATTACATATTATTATCGATATTATCTTACAACCAGTGACTCCTTTTAGCGAATTTTCATAAGAAAAATTCGCTTATAGAGAGGTCACGATGAAAAGCTTGCTGGTGTGGCTCTCGGGAGGGAGGTATGAGGTACGGGGCTATGCGGACGACATTATCATCATAATCCGAGAAAAGGTTACACAGTCAGTGTGAGAGCGCATGCAGACAACACTGACAGTGGTGGAAAGGTGGACGGTTGGTCAAGGGCTCGGGGTGAGCCCCAAGAAAGCAACCGCCATACTGTTTACGAGGAGGAGAAAGTGGGAGAACCACAGAACTCTCACTCTATACGGTAGGAACATTCCAATGGCCAGGGAGGTAAAATATCTTGGGGTCGTATTGAACTCTAAGCTAACCTGGATTGGTCACGTTAAAAAAAACTGCGTAAGGCAGTCATGACCTTAGCCGTCACTAGGTGGCTATATGAAAAACGCGGGGACTAAGACCTAGTATGGCCCACTGGCTGTACACAAGGGTGATCAGACCATCATTAACATATGCGGCACTGGTCTAGTGGCCTAAGGTGACACAATCCAATGCCAAACAAGAATTTGACAAGATCCAAAGGATGGCTCGCCCAGGCATAACAGGGGCCATGAGGACTTCAACCCCAACAGCCGCCATGGAGGTGTTGCTGGATCTGCCCCCCTACACTTAGTTATTATGGGGGAGGTCAGGCTAGAACTATACAGACTAGCCTGCAATGGTAGACTGAAGATCAACCCAGGCTGCAGGGGCCAATGCAAAATTCAGGATGCTTGAAATTAGGTCAGATTTCGCGAGCCCGCGAATCTGCAGGGAAAACAACTTTACAGTGGAAATCCCCGACCGCGTGGCATGGCGGGATGAGACGCCGGGCTTACCACGGGGCACACTCGTCTGGTTCACGGACGGATCCGGCGTGGAGCGTGTGACGGGGGCAGGTGTTTATTCGAAAGGACCGAGGGTAAGTCATAGTATTTCCCTCGGAGCCCAGGAAACGGTCTTCCAGGCCGAAATGTACGCCATCCTGTACTGTGTGCGAAAGAACAAGAGGAGGGGGGTCGGATTCTCATAGCCACAGACAGTCAGGCAGCCCTTAAGGCCCTAATTAGCCCAAAGGTAAATTCCTGACTGGTGAGTGAGTGCCGAGACGAGACGAACGACCTGGCTGGGTAGAATGAGGTCACCCTCATCTGGGTGCCGGGTCACTGGGGGGTCAAAGGCAATGAAGAAGCTGACAGTCTCGCGAAGAGCAGCAGAACCATTTATGGGACCAGAACAGGCTCTGGGCGTGACAAAGAGCATTGCCAGGGGAGCCATAAAGTCCTGGGACAGAAACCAACACAAGGTGTACTGAGCAGACTTTCCAGGGCTCAGACATGGGAAGTCAATAATTGACGAACCCAGTTCAAAGAAAGCTGTGGAGCTGCTAAATCTTAGCAGGGGACAGCTCAGAAACATAACAGGACTCTTGATGGGACACATGGCCGTCAAGAAACACCTGCATAAAATGGGGGCGGTTCGAGGGGGCCTCGCATGCAGACTCTGCGGCGAGGGGGAGGAATCAGCTCAGCACATCTTGTGCGAATGTAGCGAGTGTAAAGCTCTGGACCGCAAAAGACAACTGATCTACGGTCAGTCTAGACCGGAGACAGAGCATAACAAAACTTCACCCTACCAATCGCTGTGCAGACTAGTTCAAGGCACAGTGATTTTGGAATGGGTGGAGTAAAAAGACTAAGGGCATGCACAATAAGCCAAAGGTTGCAGCGCTATCGGGGCGGCAAAGCCGCGGACGATACCTGAGGGAAAAAAAGCCAAATAAACTTCGACAGCTACGAAGGAAAATATATGACAATCCAATTGGTATCTGATGGATGCAGTGGTCAGAATATGAACACAACACTGCTGGGAACATGCATGAAGTGGCTTAACGAAAAGGCTCCTCAGACTGTCAAATTAGAATTGGTGTTTCCGGCCACGGGACATTATTTTCTGCCACCAGATCGTGTGTTTGGCAATATTGAAGCAATAATTAGAAAATAATAAAAAAAAGTGGCAGTCATCGAAAATCCTCAAGTATACCTAGACCTCATAGCGGAATCTTTGACAGTCATTCTTATGGGAACCGACTGCAAAATCTTTGACTGGAAATCTAGTCTAGAACATATGCTACAACTTCCTAGTCAATGGTATTTCCAATTCAAAACAAGTAAGCGATTTTATTTGGAGCGTAGTTTCATCTGGTAATATTCTTGTTGGGGGCGAGGCGCACTGCAAAAATGTACTAAAATATGTTTACTAGAAGAGGTCAATCATCAGTAAGATACATTAACCCTATTAATATAAATAAAGGCAGCCAACAAACCAAGAAGTCAATCATCTGCTTAAGTTGCGAGATGTGAATAAGTGGCTTCTCAAACAATTTGGGAAAGATTGGCGAACCGCTAAGGAATTGGAATTCTACAATTCTATAATACCCACTGCATTGCCCGACATATCAGACCAAAGCCCTAAACAGAATGAGGTGGAAAGTGGCTGCGAGTTCCACCCAAAGATACCTACTATTTTAATTTAATAATAATTATAGCATTTATGTTTTTTCGTCAGTGCCTTGGCAAAATGATTTAATTTGTTTTTATCTTTTTATGCAAAATACCTGTATCTTTTGTTTCAATAAATACTCACATATTTCACTACGCTGAACTATTTATCTACGAAATAAATAAATAAATAAATAAATAAATAAATATATATATATATATATATATATATATATATATATATATATATATATATATATATATATATATATATATATATATATATATAACATAAATAATATTCTTAAGTTTGTTCATAATTTGTGCAAATTCAGAATCAACCCCGTCATTATCCACATCTCAGGATCAAACATGGCAATATCCAAAATTTGAAGTGTCATATTTTTCAGACCGTTTACATTAGATCGAAAATTGCGATTCTTACATCGTTGGTCATTAGGCAACTTGTAATTCATACGTGTGCTACTAATAACACTCTATTCTGCGGTGCTATCCTGGCAGTAAAGACGCTAACGAGCCCTAAGGGAAAAAAATAACACCCTAGTTGACTCAAAACAGTTTTTCTGCTCTATTGGAAAATCCCCAAAACGGATATTGCCGCTTTTGTTTATATACTACTCAGTACTCAGATAACAGATTCTAAAAGTTATAATTCTTAGACTGTGTAGAGACATCTACTAGTTAATAGCTTTACTAGACGAATGTAATTTATAGTTAGTCAATTGTCGGGTTAACCAGGAGCCAACAGTTGGATGTTGTGTCAATCTTTGAGTTCACCAGTCAGGCTGTTTTTCTGCTGAAACTCAATGGTTGCCGATTTGTCAAACTAGAATGATAGACAAAGGTGACAAAATAGTGCTTGAACCGCTGAAATGTATCGGAAGTCAGCAAATAAGCGCTTAAACTCAGCAACATTTTGTTTATAGTCAAATAATGAATATTTATTATTATTGACAACATACTACTTTGTTCCGCAACTAGGTGACGTCACGTTCACCACTCACTTGAGAAAGTAGTACTTAGTCAATGTTTTGAGTTTAAAACTGATAATGAATATTGAACTAACCATTCTATTGTTCATGTGATAATTTAACTATGCAGCATTAACGTACGTAGCTTTAAATATCATGTAAACTATAATAAAAAGTTATGTTAAAAGCTAATGCCTTATTTAGCAAGAATACACCCGACAGACATACATTGTAATAATAAATGTTTTGTAATGATTATTTCATTGCAATAGGCAACAGTATAATCATTGGGCCGTCAAAATATCCAATCAAGCAACCATCTCTTTTAAATATATTTTTTAATCATTTGACCTCAATAGTTAGTCAATAGGTGAATGTTTAGACTAAGAATGCTTTTATCGCATTTAATGTTTAAAATTACTCACTATTGTAAGCCTAATAATTTAAGAATACTTTAAACTGTTAGAATATCAGAGCCTTGGTGGTTCAGTGGTAAGAACGTATGCCTCTGAGCCGAAGGGTATTGGGTTCGATTCCTACGGTTCCTCTTTAACTTCTTCAGTGCATAACTACTGTAACATTGACATCAACCAAGGTTATCGCATTGCATTTGGGCAAGTTGACTGTCTGCACGGGGGGGTGTAAAGCCGTCGATCCCGTGTCTAGGCGATGTTGGGCACGTTAAACATCCCTAACCCTCCTTACAGAAAACAATATAACAAGTTTCTATTCAAGTGAGTAGCAAATTTGAATATAAACATTTTAACTGGAATATACTTTTTACCTATGTACCTTAAATATTCTTAAGTTTCTAAATTTGTTAGGGATATGCTTTACTTTATAGCGGTTGCCTTTTGCTTTTAGAGATGTTCGTTACTAAAGGTGTGGTGGATAAAAAGATGTACTCAACCTGTTTACGGATAGGTAGGTACCTTATACCTACTTATAACTTATATCTCGTTTGTTAAATATTATTAAGGGAGAAAGGATAAATAAAAAGAAAATCGTGGACTTACATAGGTACATATGATCAAGTCACATATGTATGTGAATATTACTATTACTACTCATGCTTATACTAACATAACATTTCGTCATATACGGAAATATTTATGACAAAACATACTGCCAATTTAGACCTACAGCCCAAAACTGACTCATTATCATAATTAAATTTTCCTCTAATTTCATGCATCATATCTTCAATTCTAGGTCTTCATGGCGTCATCAAAGCACTGTTGTCAAGTTGCCTGCAACATTTGTGATCACTTATCCTTTACTAAATTTTCTTTAAAATAATCACTAATGAGGAGATCCCGACTTTTCAATTTAAAAAAATTTCTTCAAATGAGCCCGAATTAGGCCCCCTAGAACCCATAATCAGGGTCAGTTTAGATTTATATATATATATATATATATATATATATATATATATATATATATATATATATATATATATATATATATACTCGTGGTTCGTTTTTTTTTTTCGTGAAGAGTTATGTTATCATTTATTGGGTTTAGATTCGTGGAAACCTCCTCATTTTTGGACCAAAAACCAAAAATGTTGTGTTCCCTTTGGGAAAAAATATATCTCCAGAAATAACAAAGTGTGGGCAACCAAATTTGGTAAGCGTTTTTTTTTTATTATAAAAAGTGAACCATACACTAAAATTTAGGTCTGTAGGTATAAAGCCAAAAAATTATAAGCATTTAAAGAAAAAACAAAGGTGTTTTCTTCAAAACGTCAAAGTTGCGATTTGAAACATCAAAATTGGCAACATTTAGGCAAAGATCCTGAAACCAATACCGAGTAATGTAAAGAAAATGTCGCAAGAAGAGTGTTCTGCAAACCCTTAAGTTTCAGCTTCAATCTTCATTGTACTTCATTTTACTAACCTTCATTTTAAATAGACACTTTCTCTGATGCTTTGGCAGTAGTTTTAGTTGAGTTTATGGTAGTAGTTTAACGATATATAATTTTTAGCTAGTTTTCATAGAAACAATTCGTTAATGAGGAGACCGCGACTTTTGAATTTTAAAAAGATTTCTTCAAATGATGTCAAACGAGGCTCCGTAGAATCCATATCTGCGTTTATTTTCTATTTGTATCTGTGTATAAGGTGACTTATTTCTACGAAATCCAAGGATTCGCTATATACATATCAAAATTGAAACTGTCCCCGGATATGTGTTCTAGGGGGCCTAGTTCGCGCTCATTTTGTAGAATTTTTTTTTTAATTTAAAAGTCGCTATCTCCCCATTAGTGAATTTTTTTAAAGAAAATGCACTAAAACGAATTTTCACAACATAAGAAATAAAGTACCTATCAGAGTGCATACAAGGTGGCAAAGTTTATCTATCAGCAGTCGATTTATCTAAAACTAGTTGTTCATTTATATGCAGTACTACTGAAGGCCCAATTTTAAGACGAAAATATTATATTATAAACATGCCACACATTCTGAGAGGAAAAGCAAACCCGATGAAATAAGTGATTATAAGTGCAATATAGGTATCATCCAAAGCCTGAGTACTTACCAATCTTAGAATGTCAATTGTATAAATCAGTTAATTTAGTATTTATGTACCTACCTACCTAGTTGTAATTAGCATTAAAGTTTTGGGTTTAATATAATTTCAGAATATGTATAGGTTGTCAATTGTAAACTCCAGATTGAGCAGGCTCTCTCAGCCAATAATGCTCGTTCAGTTGGTGACCGAAAGTTATAAAAAATCTCGGGACGCAGCAAGTGCGTTATGGTAGTGAATTTTCATAAAAATGTTTTTATTGCAAATATGTGTGTTTTCTTTTTAAGAAAGCAGGCATCAATTTTGGTTACCAGTATAACCTATATAGTAAAAACAATGTGCCATGTTTCATCAAAATAACTTGATTGTTTGAAAACGTACAGAAATTTCCAAAGTAAACCAAAAGTGTTACTGAAAAAATCCGTTTCTTGGTCAACCTTATAGGTTAATAGCAAATTGAGCTTTTTAAATATGAAGCATTTAATCAAAATTCGCAACCACAACGCACTTGCTGCCTCCAGAATTTCTTAACTTACAAACATGCATTATATTTCGATGGAAAATGCAAAAAAATAAGGCGTTTTCGACAAAAATTTTTTTATTTGTATCACCAACGACTTATGGGCCACCCTGTGATTGTCGCAATAATTTTTTAAGATGTAGCTCAAAACACCCTATAATTAATGTATACAATATTTTTTCATATCTTGTATAATAACGAATATATTGAGCTTTATTAATTTTTTACGAAAATTCGACAAAAATTATATACCATTAAACAATAAACTCTATAGCTAAGGCTACTGCCAAGCATCAGAGAAAGGGTCTATTAGAAATGAATTTTCTGGAAATATTTTAGTAAGAGTAGTAGTAGTAGTAATTTTAGTAAGAGTTCGGTGTATGTAAAACATTTTTCTTGAGATCATATTAGATTCAAGTTATTTGCCTAAATGTTGCGAATTTTGACGTTTTCAATTGTCACTTTGACGTTTTGAGGAAACCCCCAATTTATTTTTCTCTAAATGCCCATAACTTTTTTGTCTTTTGACCTACAGAGCTAAATTTTGGTAGGTGGCACACCTAAAACGATATAAACCAGCTTACCAAATTTGGTTGCCCTTACTTTGTTAATTTTGGAGATATAAATATTTTGCGAAAGAAAACACAAATTTTTCCGGGAAAACCTCGGCGGATTTTCCTGGCTAACAAAATTATCCAAGCGACTTGCGAAAGGAATGTACTCACCAATTTTGACGTTTAAAATCGCAATTTTGACGTTTTGAGGAAAATCCAAATTTATTTTTCTTTGAATGCCTGTAACTTTTTTATCCTTTAACCTACGGAGCTAAATTTTGGTAGGTAACTTTCCTATAATGATATAAATCTGCATATGAAATTTGGTTGCCCTTACTTTGTTAATTCCGGAGATATAAATTTTTTTCGGAAGAAAACACAAAATTTTCCGGGAAAACCTGGACCGATTTTCCTGGCTAACGAACATATCCAAGCCATTTGCAAAAGGAATTTTTTCACCAAATTTAATCAAAATCGGCCCATTATTTTTTGAGTTATCAGTGTGATACATATATATATATATATATATATATATATATATATATATATATATATATATATATATATATATATATATATATATATATATATATATATATATATATATATATATATATATATATATATATATATATATATATATATATATATATATATATATATATATATATATATATATATATATATATATATATATATATATATATATATATATATATATATATAAACATATAAAAATTTAAACCGACCCCGGATATGTGTTCTGGGGGGCCTAATTAGCGCTCATTTGAAGAAATTTTTTCAAAATTCAAAAGTCGGGATCTCCTCATTAGTGAATTTTTTTTTAAGAAAATTCACTAATACAATTTAAAAATATATCAAAATGAAGGTAGGACAAAAATTAGCTGCAATTTTTTTTCAGAAGAATGCCACAATGCCCCTGGATGCACAAACCACAAGAAACATTTCTTGTTCACACCCCCCAAGAAAGTTACGGCACCAGGAGTGATAATAGGGGTGCTGGGCGGGGTAGGTAGTAAAAAGGAAATGTGAGCAGAAAATGCGCAGAAAACGGCTTGACAGCTGTCTTTCACATCTTGAAACCATATTCCCTTAAACCCTGCCTACCCCGCACAGCACCCCTATCCCCCAGACCCCGGAACTTCCTTGGGGGGTATCAACAAGAAATTCTTCTGGTGGTTTATGCAACGAGGGTGGTTGTATGCACGCGAGATGGGAAGAAAAATCCCTACGACGAAGTAAACTGATCACAAGTGGAACGCTCGCGGAAGGAAAACCCATATTACAATATAAGTATCAAAGTTTGTACAAACGATCGATTTTACAAATGAGAACAATTTACATAACTTACCTTTTGCCCTTTAAATGTCAATAACTTGGCAAAAAAAGGAGAACAAAAGGTAAAAACAGTGTTAGCGTGCATGCAAGACACCAAACTTTAGCTATCAGCAGTCGTTTTACCTAAAACTGTTCGGGAGGTAATCTGCAAATTCACCCTATAAACATCTTGGAACACAAAAATTTTCCTCGTATATTTTTTACGCATGAAACAATTCCTTCAAATCGACGTGATGTCTAGAAAGTAGAATTATATGTTTGTAGTATTATTTATTTTCTACCTTACCTTGTTCTCATTGGTTTTTAAAACGAGGAATAAGCCACCTGCTTATTTTTCTTTAGTTTGTCGATTTATTTACAAATATGGCTATACTGCAAAGCTTTTCTTTGAAACGTCACTTGTTTACGTTTATTTCGAGTATGTTCGGTAAACAGCGCCAGAAGCCAGAAGCTTCTAAAATATTTCTGTATGTCTGGCGTCTGGCTGTCGCTGTCATTCTTATTAACAAAATGGCCGAGTATTGATGTGTTTATTTACGAAGTGCAACAAAGTTAAAAATATGGCTAATACAGAGTCTTACATTGTGAAAAGTGCTGATACAGATATTTCTAAAGTGTTGTGTGCCGAAATTATTGCCGAGAAAATCACAGAACGTGTTATTTTTTATAGAAGATTGAAATTACATCGCTTAAATCCGCATTGTCCTTGGATGCCTTGTATGAACATTGATATCGACGAGGATAGCTTGATATTTAATCAATTTCAAGGTGGTAAAAGCGTTTGGTTTTGTGTTAAATAAGTTAAAATAATCAGCGATAACATGTGGAATCTTAGAAGCAATATTGACCTTAGAGGCCAGCCGCTGCTTCAGAAACAGTCCTTCCACACGTTGCCTTTGGTGGCAGGCTTGACTTCTTTGCCCATTTTAACAGATAAAAAATTCACCAACCCAAATTTCGTCAACAGTAACAATCCAAGTGTGCTAGGGTATCCAGCTGTCGAGCCAGTACTTCCCAATATCATTCATGGACCAATCAAAGTCAGTGTAATAGAGAAGCCTCAGCTGCATGAAAATTTCAGTGGACCCACCTGTGAAAATCCTGTTCAAAATGGAAAAATTAACTTTGAAGAAGTCGTAAAAGTTAAATCAATGGGAAGAGATATAAATGAAGGAGTCTCTGCAGAGGTAGTAGAGACAGTTTTGACGCAACCTGATATAGAGCCTGCCCCAATGTGTGTTACATCACGAAAGAGATCGAGGAAGAATAAGAGGAGCAGGAGAAGGCAGCGGGAAGGTGGTAAGATGCCAGGGAAACACTGTAAGAATCTTCAGAAGGACCATAAACATTCAAAAGATATGGAAAACGAACACATCATCAAAGAATCAATGTTGCCAGTCGAAATGGAGAAAAGGAGCCAAAGCATTACATCAGTTGAAGTGTATGGACTACCGAAATGTAGTTCGTCTCTTAAACTTGGTGATTTTATTATGAAAGGTTTACCTGAAGAATGTGAAAGTTGTGAGGCAGAAGACAGGTTTGGAGATATAGAACTTACAGCAGCCAGAAAAGAAATTGCAGAAGTTAAAAAAGAAGATGTCGAAATAGATGTAGAAACGAGAAACGAACGAATTGAAGGTAGAAACGAAGAAATAGACGAAACAGGAGATACACATCCCGAAATTTATGGCGAATGTACTGATTTGGATGAAGTGGATGACGCTGGCTGGTTTACAGTATCGTTAAGCCCCAGAAGACCGTTGAGGAGCAGACAAATCTCTGTGGCGGAAAGCGAAGATAGCTTTATCGTGTTCGGTAGCGAGACTGACCAACAATGTGACTTCTCGGAAATAAGTGATGATGAGACTGAAGAAATGAACTTTGAAGAAGAGAGTGAAGAATCTGATAGTAATGTAACATCGTCTTCGTCTGTGATACCGTTTAAAAAGGTAAGTCCTTGATTGTTTTTTATACTTTTTTAAATTGACCTTTGATGATTTTTGAATCTCTAACCAATCTTTAATTGAAATTATGTGTTTGGGGGTGTTAAATAAAATGAAATTGATGTTCTAAATCAGAATACCGTAATCCTGTGTTGTAGACACCTTAGTAGTCACTAGTAAACAAACAATTCGGGTGGAATCGGAACGCAGAAGTGGACGCTGGGCGATGTGCACTGTTGCCAGATGAGTATTACCAAGGGTCATTTTAAATATAGAAGGAAATCAAGGGGTGAACAAATGTTTTTATAATGTAAATAAATGATATGACGTCATCTACATAAATCGATATTTGACATATTTTGCGGAAAGCAGTAGGAAAACGGAGATGGAGAAAGTTAATTTTTAGCCACGGTGGTCCAGGGGAAAAAACGTGGTCTCTGGATCCAAAGGTACTGGGTTCAATCCCAGATTTCCCCTTCTCCTCCCTTTTTAAGTACATCAGTAACATCAACAGAGATTGTGCCATTGTGATTGAGCAAGGTAATCTGAACGTTCCGCCCTTCCCAGGTGACGTAAAGCCGTCGGTACTGTGCCCATGCGATGTTGGGCACGTTAAAGACGCAAATTTCCTGGACAGTGAGGTGAATGAATGACACTTTAGTAAAGTCAAGAAAGCAATTTCCGTTGCAAATTGCCGATGATAAATACAACTGTATATGCTAATAACAAACAGTATCCAATATATTATTTTGAAAACGCACACTGTTTCATGGTAATGAAGCAATTTCTACTGACAACTGTCGATGATAAACATAACCAAGAAAATGGCTTTAAATGGGCTTCCCTTCGAAGTGTTTGTTTTTGTTTAATATGGAGGGACGCGTTTTGCATTTTCACCTGGCTAAATATAAAATATATCTTAAGAGTTTTAAAGCAGTATGCATGCAGGCATATATACACATTATGAGACATTAACTTGTCTTAATAATTTAAAAACCACATTTAAACCATGAATGGCATATAACAATAGTCAATGAAGCAATGTTTGTTGCAAATTGCTTATGAGAAATAAAAATGTAATGTAGTGTATTGACCCGTTTCCACACCACCTAGACCCAATAATTGTCGTATAGACTGGGGAGTTAGGGTCGCTGGCACGTTTTTTTAGCGTGGTATCCCCAGGAGGCCTAATCCACCAATTAATGATAGAAATACTTTCTGTGATGTCTTGTCAACCATGCTAAAAAAACGTGCCGGCGACCCTAACTCCCCAGTCTATATGAACTAGTTAACAACAGTAGTCTTAAATTCTTCGTTTTCAAGTCGTTTTCCCCCAAGCCACCGTTTCAAATGCAAAAAGAGGAACCAGTCGCTAGGTGCAAGGTCTGTATTATATGTAGAGTGGTCAGTAAGTTCCCAAGGAAAATCTTTAATCATCTTCTTGGTAATGGCAGCAATGTTTGGACGTGCATTGTCATGAAGGAGGATTAGGTCTCACGACCGTTTCCCACGTTTTGGTGGCGATTTTTTATTAAATGCTTCAAATTTTTCAATTTTCTGTTAACATAAGGTTTGTTGGCTATGAAGCCAGTTTTCTCTGAAACATTTTAAGTTTATTTTCGGAAAATTGTTGTATATTTTCAAACAATAATTTATTTTGATAAAATATGGTACATTGTTTCTACTATATAGGCTATACCGGTAATCAGATTGATGCCTGCTCGCATTAGAGAGACATATTTGCTATTAAAAACATTTTTATGAAAACATACTTCCATACCGCACTCGCTGCGTCCAGACTTTTATGACCATAAACCCACGTACCAAATCTTATCGTAATTGGCCTATTATTTTTTGAGTTATCAGTGTGATAATATATATATATATATATATATATATATATATATATATATATATATATATATATATATATATATATATATATATATATATATATATATAATTTGGGTTCCAGGGGTCTTAGTTTGCTCTCATTTGAAGACAGTTATTTTTGTAAAATAGACAGTTTGACATCATGAACCAATTCCTCAGTAATAGTAGATTTTAAAAGTTTGATGAGTGGGAATTATATTGAGATACTTAAGATAGTAATTTTTTATGGGAGACTTGTCATCTGATTTAAACAAGGGAATAACAAACTATTTGACTTTATTCACTTTAGAATAGTGTTGGATAAGATAATGTGATAATCTCTTATTCCATGTGATAGATAGATCTTATCATTTGAGTGTTTGATATAAATTTTAGTTGTACTATATTTTTACTATTATACAATTGGTTTACTAGAGATAATAGATGATCACATAACAAGATATCAAATTTACATATTACAATAATAATAAAAGGTCATTGATCACGAGTCTCCTGCATGGTCCACTGGAATTTAATGACGATTGTGGAATATTTTAGAGTGATCTCTAGGACGCTTTCAGCTTGTCAAGGTTGTTCTTGTATTTTGCTTTTATTAACTTACTACATACCTCACATTTACCATGAGTTAATTTATTTATGTATGTTTCATTCAAGAATTGTCTTGTTTAAAGACTTTATCTAAAACAAATTTCGATTATTTTTTTCATGTACAGTGTGATCCAGCAAGCTTGATAACATTTTAAAACGAAACAACTTTATAATTTCTAAAGTTATTGATTAGTAAGCAGAACTGTATTCTAAGGCCACCTACTGTCTTTTTTTGAAAAAAAAAAACAAAGATCCTAATAGATTTTATGAAAATTATACGTTTTAGCGAATTTTTTGTAAAACGAAAGATTTACCAATGCGGAGGTCTGTTGATTCGCATAAGGACCGACACAGAGCATGGGCATGTAAGGGAACCCAAAATATTGTGATTTAACACAACTTACCCCTATACTAAGTTACACCCCTGAGAAGGTTGGGTTGTTGTAGCTCGATTACGGGGCCTCGATCTGCCTACTCCGCAAATCTCGCCGGAGATCGTCAGTGAGGTCTCAGTGTGTTCAACCCTAGGCCTCAGAGAGATCTGGCTTAGGGTTGAACACACTGAGACCTCACTGACGATCTCCGGCGAGATTTGGGGAGTAGGCAGATTGAGGCCCCGTAATAGAGCTACAACAACCCAACCCACATTTGTCCACCGCTCCAAGGAGTAGACAGATTGAGGCCTTAGAGTGTCCTTACATATTTCCTTTACCCACCTTTGTCCACCACTCTAAGGAGTAGGCAGATTGAGGCCTTAGAGTGTCCTTACATATTTCCTTTACCCACCTTTGTCCACCACTCTAAGGAGTAGGCAGATTGAGGCCTTGGAGCGTCCTTGCATTTTCCTTTACTCACCTGTATCCACCGCTCTAAGGAGTAGGCAGATTGAGGCCTTAGAGTGTCCTTACATATTTCCTTTACCTACCTTTGTCCACCACTCTAAGGAGTAGGCAGATTGAGGCCTTAGAGTGTCCTTACATATTTCCTTTACCCACCTTTGTCCACCACTCTAAGGAGTAGGCAGATTGAGGCCTTAGAGTGTCCTTACATATTTCCTTTACCCACCTGTATCTACCGCTCTAAGGAGTAGGCAGATTGAGGCCTTAGAGTGTCCTTACATATTTCCTTTACCCACCTTTGTTCACCACTCTAAGGAGTAGGCAGATTGAGGCCTTAGAGTGTCCTTACATATTTCCTTTACCCACCTTTGTCCACCACTCTAAGGAGTAGGCAGATTGAGGCCTTAGAGTGTCCTTACATATTTCCTTTACCCACCTTTGTCCACCACTCTAAGGAGTAGGCAGATTGAGGCCTTAGAGTGTCCTTACATATTTCCTTTACCCACCTGTATCTACCGCTCTAAGGAGTAGGCAGATTGAGGCCTTAGAGTGTCCTTACATATTTCCTTTACCCACCTTTGTTCACCACTCTAAGGAGTAGGCAGATTGAGGCCTTAGAGTGTCCTTACATATTTCCTTTACCCACCTTTGTCCACCACTCTAAGGAGTAGGCAGATTGAGGCCTTAGAGTGTCCTTACATATTTCCTTTACCCACCTTTGTCCACCACTCTAAGGAGTAGGCAGATTGAGGCCTTAGAGTGTCCTTACATATTTCCTTTACCCACCTGTATCTACCACTCTAAGGAGTAGGCAGATTGAGGCCTTAGAGTGTCCTTACATATTTCCTTTACCCACCTTTGTTCACCACTCTAAGGAGTAGGCAGATTGAGGCCTTAGAGTGTCCTTACATATTTCCTTTACCCACCTTTGTCCACCACTCTAAGGAGTAGGCAGATTGAGGCCTTAGAGTGTCCTTACATATTTCCTTTACCCACCTTTGTCCACCACTCTAAAGAGTAGGCAGATTGAGGCCTTAGAGTGTCCTTACATATTTCCTTTACCCACCTTTGTCCACCACTCTAAGGAGTAGGCAGATTGAGGCCTTAGAGCGTCCTTGCATTTTCCTTTACTCACCTTTGTCCACCACTCTAGGGAGTAGGCAGATTGAGGCCTTAGAGTGTCCTTACATATTTCCTTTACCCACCTTTGTCCACCACTCTAAGGAGTAGGCAGATTGAGGCCTTAGACTGTCCTTACATGTTTCCTTTACCCACCTTTGTCCACCACTCTAAGGAGTAGGCAGATTGAGGCCTTAGAGTGTCCTTACATTTTCCTTTACTCACCTTTGTCCACCACTCTAAGGAGTAGGTAGATTGAGGCCTTAGAGTGTCCTTACATATTTCCTTTACCCACCTTTGTCCAGCACTCTAAGGAGTAGACAGATTGAGGCCTTAGAGTGTCCTTACATATTTCCTTTACTCACCTTTGTCCACCACTGTAAGGAGTAGGCAGATTGAGGCCTTAAAGTGTCCTTACATTTTCCTTTACCCACCTTTGTCTACCATTCTAAGGAGTAGGCAGATTAAAGCCTTAGAGTGTCCTTACATATTTCCTTTACCCACCTTTGTTCGCCACTCTAAGGAGTAGGCAGATTGAGGCCTTAGAGTGTCCTTACATATTTCCTTTACCCACCTTTGTCCAACACTCTAAGGAGTAGGCAGATTGAGGCCTTAGAGTGTCCTTACATATTTTCTTTACCCACCTGTGTCCACCACTCTAAGGAGTAGGCAGATTGAGGCCTTAGAGTGTCCTTACATATTTCCTTTACCCACCTTTGTCCAACACTCTAAGGAGTAGGCAGATTGAGGCCTTAGAGTGTCCTTACATATTTCCTTTACCCACCTGTGTCCACCACTCTAAGGAGTAGGCAGATTGAGGCCTTAGAGTGTCCTTACATATTTCCTTTACCCACCTTTGTCCACCACTCTAAGGTGTAGGCAGATTGAGGCCTTAGAGTGTCCTTACATATTTCCTTTACCCACCTTTATGCACCACTCTAAGGAGTAGGCAGATTGAGGCCTTTTTTTTTTTTTTTTTTTTTGTTCCCTCAGGGCTCGTCCGCGGCCTTGCCGCCCCGATAGCACCGCAACCCTTGGTTGATTGTGCATACCCCTAGTCTTACTCCACCCATTCCAAAATCACTGTGCCTTGAACTAGTCTGCACAGCGATTGGTAGGGTGAAGTTTTATATTGCTCTGTCTCCGGTCTAGAGTGACCGTAGATCAGTTGTCTTTTCCGGTCCAGAGCTATACACTCGCACAAGATGTGCTGGGCTGATTCCTCCCCCTCGCCGCAGAGTCTGCATGCGAGGTCCCCTTCGAACCGCCCCATTTTATGTAGGTGTTTCTTGACGGCCATGTGTCCCGTCAAGAGACCTGTTGTGTTTCTGAGCTGTCCTCTGCTAAGGTTTAGCAGCTCCACAGCTCTCTTTGAACTGGGTCCGTCAATTATTGACTTCCCATGTCTGAGCCCTGGACAGTCCGCCCAGTACACCTTGTGTTGGTTTCTGACCCAGGACTTAATGGCTCCCCTGGCAGTGCTCTTTGACACGCCCAGAGCCGGTTCTGGTCCCATAAATGGTTCTGCTGACCCCCTCTTTGCGAGACTGTCAGCTTCTTCATTGCCTTTGACCCCCGAGTGACCCGGCACCCAGATGAGGGTCACCTCATTCTGCCCAGCCAGGTCGCTCGTCTCGTCTCGGCACTCACTCACCAGCCAGGAATTTACCCGTGGGCTACTTAGTGCCTTAAGGGCTGCCTGGCTGTCTGTGGCTATGAGGATCCGCTTGTTGGTGTAGCCCCTCCTCTTGTTCTCCCGCACACAGTGCAGGATGGCGTACATCTCGGCCTGAAACACCGTTGCATGGGCTCCGAGGGAAATACTGTGACTTACCCTCGGTCCTTCCGAGTAAACACCTGCCCCCGTCCCACGCTCCCCGCCAGATCCGTCCGTGAACCAGACGAGCGCGTCCCGTGGTATGCCCGGTGTCTCCTCCCGCCATGCCCCGCGATCAGGGATTTCCACTGTGAAGTTGTTTTCCCTGCACATTCGCGGGCTCGCGAAGTCTGACCTCATTTCAAGCATGGGTTCCTTCACGATCTCCTGAATTTTGCAGTGGCCCCTGAAGCCTGGGTTGATCTTCAGTCTACCATTAGATTGAGGCCTTAGAGTGTCCTTACATATTTCCTTTACCTCTTGAAAATGGCTCCAAAACAGGAGCTGAAACGTCGAGTTTTCATAAATTCTGGACGTGGTTCAACCCGAGAACCAAGTATGTCTCACATTAAAGACCGCGGAAATCTTTCTGAACATATATATATATATATATATATATATATATATATATATATATATATATATATATATATATATATATATATATATATTTATCATATGTTTATGCAGTGTTTCACCACCGAGGGTCTAACGAAATTGATAAAATACAGAAAATCATACGCAAAAAATATTTTAGATACCATGTACTTAATTTTTATCAAGCAATATGCCATGATTCACTGTATCAAACGCTGTTTTCAAATCTATAAACATTCCAAGACCATATTTCTTCAGGTCGAGGTTAGTCGTAATAAATTCTATAACCTCCTACAGCTGCCATCTGGGCATTGCTACTTTTTTTGAAATCCAAACTGATCTCTATCAAATTTAAAGGTCTTTGATACAAAATCACTAGAGGCTGCCTTTCAGCACTTTTTCACATCAATTTTAGTGGTACAAATCGAGCAATCTCAGTGTTGTTGGGATTTTTTCCTGTTATGTGGTTCAATGCCACATAGCAATTCTAGTGCGGCCAGGATGTTTTTCTGCTATGTCCTTCAACGTTTTTTAAATATTAGTGACATAAAATCGGGCAATCACAGTGGTAATTTTTCGGTAATGATAACAGCTGATAAGATTAAAGTTGTTGGTTATCTAATTAAATGTTTTAATTTAAGAAGTGTACGTGAAATAATATATTTATGAAGCAGGTAGCGATAGCAACAATAGTTCATTGTTTTTGTAATCCACACACGGCTGATGTAATAATATTCAAGTTGCACGCGCCGCTTTCACTTTGGTCGTAAACAACACTCAGTCCTGCTTATCAGCGCTTTTATTATACGAGGGGTTATTAAAATATATCAGTAGCATAGTGTTGATAGAAAACCACTGCATACTAAATTGTATGCTAATTTAATGTACATAATTTTAAGCGTAATATTACCAAACAATTCCAGTGGAATTTACCAGACCGTTTTATTGAACCCTTTAGTATGTAAACATTCACACAAAAAAAGGTTGGAAGCAGCAAGTGCGTTATGACAGCGAATTGTCAAAAATAATGCAAATCACAAAAGATAACGAAATAATTGGTTTCGAAAATATACCTTACTTTGTTATTTACGGAGATATGAATTTTTTTAAAAAGAAAACAAAATTTTCCGGGAAAACCTGGTCCGATTTTCCTGGCTAACGAACTTATCCAAGCTTATCCTCACCAAAGTTGAGCAAGATCGGTCCATTATTTTTTGAGGTATCGGTGGGATATATATATATATATATATATATATATATATATATATATATATATATATATATATATATATATATATATATATATAGATCTTCTCATTAGCGAATTAAAAAAAACTCTGGACGCAGCAAGTGTCTTATGGTAGTGAATTTTTATTAAATGCTTCAAATTTGAATAACTCAGTTTTCTGTAAAGGTAGAAAGTTTAGTTTAGGTATGTGGTAAGGCCTTTCATAGGGCAAGATATCGACCAAATTTTATTAAAATAACTGTGAATTTTGGAGAAAAAAAATTTTTTTGAAAGAAAATTTAAATTTTTAATAACTCAATTTTCTATAAACTGAGAAAGTTGAATTTTGGTACTTAGTAAGGCCTCTACCAAGGCAATATATGTAGTAAATTTCATTAAAACAGCTTTGCTATTTTCGGAGAAAAAAATTTTTTTTGAAAGAAAACTGAAAATTTTTCCGGAAAACCCCGTCCGATTTTCCTGGCTAACGAACTCATCCAAGCCATTAATAAAATAAAGGCACTTGCCGAGTTTCATTGAAATCGGTTAATAATTTTTTGAGTTATCAGACTGATACATATATATATATATATATATATATATATATATATATATATATATATATATATATATATATATATATATATATATATATATATATATATATATATAAACATATAAAAATCGAAACTGACCCCGGATATGGGTTCTAGGGGTCCTAGTTCGCGCTCATTTGAAAAAAATTTTGCTAAGTTTCACCATCGATACCTCTCTATTTGTGTTTTTTTTTTAAAATAAAAATTAACTAAAAAAATTCGCTAAAACGGAACAATATACAGGATGCACCATTTAAAAGAAATTGGGTTGTATCTAAGTTATGTAACACCCTGTATATGCAAAATCATCTTAGTTTATAGCTAACGTTAGTACCTGCAACTTTTGTTCCAAACATTTTTTTTACTTTTGAATAGTAAGGGAGATATTGAACCTGAACGTACTGTTGAACCACCCTGTATATACACAAATCTCATTAGCGAGATTTTTCTGCGAAAATTCGCCCATACACAAAAACTTAAATCGACCTTAGTTTTGGGTTCTAAGGGCTGTAATTCGTGCTCATTTGAACTAGCATCGATATCTCCCTATTAGCAAAAATTCGTAATGAAAATTCGGTAAAAAACAATACTTTATTATAACCTGTTATTAGTTATGTAATTCGTTGATAAGTTACTGTATGAGAGATTTACCGTTTATTGAATTTCACCCGTATATTCCTAGTACCTTTTTTCTTGGTTTTATATTTTATGTTGTTGTCGAGCAAAGTCTGTTCTCTATGACCTTGGGTATTTCCAGTGTATTCTCATAATGCTTTTATACACGGTTCTATCAATTCTATTATTAATTATTGTTGTATTGTTTTTAACAACCTACTCGAATCTTTTGCTCGAGACATATTAAATGAAATATATTAAAATATATATATAAAAACAACGCGTTTATAAATATACTAAAAGAAAATAATAGTTTTTTTCTGATCTTATAAAAAATTTCTTTTAGTTTATATAAATTATTAAAACTAAAAGCGTTGGACGCCAGAAATTGTAAATTTAAAGAATTACATCAATGTATGTACTTTGGTTATGGTAGTTTTATTGCTCATTGATAAGTTTTTTTTTTCTAAGACAAGTTAATTGTGCTTAAAATAAACCAAGAAAATTGTTGATTTAAATTTAGATTGTGCATAAAAAGACTTAATTAGTTGAATAAGTATAGACGGATCCAATAAGCTAAGTTTTTTAAATTCTGTGGGGAGAAGTTTTATGTAACCTAATATATATATATATATATATATATATATATATATATATATATATATATATATATATATATATATATATATAATACATACATACACACACGGACACGATCTTTCGATTATCCGGGTTTTGGATTGTGAACGTTCTGAAACTGATTTATGTGGAAGAAATTTTCCGATAAGGCTTAAAAAATAATTTTTCTATTACAATATGTCTTTTTGATGGTCAAATACACAGCAATTTATGTTGAAGCATATTAAAACATAACTTTGAAACGAAGATAAAAACTATAATGTCAAACCAAAGATAAAAAACCTTACCAAATAAAACAAAAGTTTATGCTTTTCATGCAATCCGATTTGATAAGTAACTGCTTACGAACTTTACAGTCAACGATAACCTCGTTATAACTCGATTTTATTGTTTCTAAGCGAGGTAATGTTTTCCTTTTGCTTGTTTTTGACCTTGAGAATTGACTGATACGGGCACGGGCTTTTTGTCATGTGCCTCTCGATACCGACCTCTAGCGCTAGTTTTAGTGGTTTCTTTAAAAAAAATTTGATTTTGAAAAAATTTCTATAAAAAAAGCGCGCGCCAACTACCGTCCGGTATATTGTGATGACATTTGGAACGATAATATATGAGCAAGGTCTGCATTTTTTGACGTATTAATGACAGCTTTAAATGTCAAGGTGACAGCTGCGCGCGCTTTCGGAATATTTTTTTAAATGGAAACGGGGGACGAGTGATACCTCATTTTGAAGGTCTTTTTATGCTCAGAACATTCTCCAGATTTAAAAACCTTTGGTTGACTATTTTCCAAATCAGAATCAATAATATCGGTTACTGCGTTATGACTACTCTTGTTTATAACACTTTTTTTACCTATTAGATGTCATTATGGATTGTTTCTGTCGCACTGTTTCCCCAGTAAAGTACACATAGATAATTTTTAATTATTTATGTTTCAAAATAAGACACAATTTAACAGTAAACAAATAACAACTGATTAACCCCAACTAAGAAAATTGAAAAACAATTCAAATAAAATCTAAAGGCACAAACTGTTGAAGTGGTTATTTCAACAGATGTTGAAAATGACCACCATGGACCTCCTGACAAATAAATATTCTTCTCTGACATTATGAAGCATCTGTGGCGTTATTCTTGAACAAACATCTGTAATTCGTTGTCTAAGTTCATCTAATGTGCCGGGGGCTGTTTTATAAACTTCAGATTTAACGTATCCCCAAAGTCCCCTGTGGGTCCGGGGACTAACTAAAAGAATAGGCCCAAGGTAACTCCTGCCTGTCGTAAAAGGCGACTAATTGGAATTAAACACTGGCGGGGGTCTTGTCCATGTGGGCCTGGAGGGAGGCGGATATCTCTGGGGAGTGATGTACACCCGGATTTTGAGGCCTCCACTCTGGGCTTAGAAATGGCTGGTTGCCCGCGCTTGGTTGTTACTTGGGAGCGGGGTTCCGGATGGGTGCCGCCTTGTGTTGAGTGCTGGCGGGTGTTGTGTGTCTAGACGACCCGGAGGGGGTTGACAACTCTGATGAGTGGTAAACACCCGGAGTTTGGGGCCCCCACTGTGTGCTTCGGAACGGACGGACGGCCTCGCTTGTGCGATGCTCGGGATCGGGACTCGATGGGATGTCTCCTTGAGTAGCACTGGTGGGTGTCGGGTCTAGACGAGCTCTAGAGGAGAGCTGAGATCTTTAGGGGTGGAATAAAACTAAGGGTTGAGGCCTCTTCTGTGAGCTTCGAAACGGACAGACGACCTCACTGGGATGCTGCTCGGATGCAGGACTTCATGATACTGCACCGAGTCAAACACTGACGGATGTCTGGTCCAGACGAACTCGGAGAGAGGTTATCTCTCTTTGAGCTTTGGGACGGGCAAGCGACTTCGCTCAGATGGCAGTACATCTGTCAAACAAAGTTTCACCTCGCAGGTGTCGTCTCCTGTCGGAAGCTCGATTTGTTGGGTGAAATTTAAACTAACGCTGGCAGGTGTTGGACCTGGACGAACCCGGAGGTGGCTGGGGTCTCTAGGGGTGGATTACACCTGCAGACTTGGACCTACTCTGTGAGCATCGATACAGGCTAACGACCCTACCTGGATGCTGCTCGAGGGCGGGACTTCATGATACCGCCTTGAGTCAATGAAACACTGGCGGGGGTCTGGTGCAGGTGAGGCAGACATCTCTGGGGAGTGATATGCACCCGGAGTTTGGCGCCTCCACTGTGGCCTCAGAGACTGACAATTGACCTCGCTTGGTTGTTACTCGGGAGCGTGGTTCCAGATGATACCGCCCTGGATTGAGCCCTGGCGTGTGTCGTGTGTCCAGACGTCCCGGGGGGGGCTCTGATCTCTGATGAGTGGTAAACACCCGGAGTTTGGAACCCATACTGTGTACTATGAAACGGACGGGCGGCCTCGCTGGGGTGATGCTCGGGAGCGGGACTTGATGGGATGTTGCCTTGAGTCTTAACACTGTTAGGTGTCAGGTTTGGAAGAGCCTGGGGGGAGCTGAGATCTCTAGGGGTGGATTACAACTGGAGATTAGATGCTGCTCGAGAGCGGGACTTCATGATACCGCCTCGGAGCAAACACTGACGAATGTCGGGTCCAGACGAACTCGGAGAGAGGTTATCTCTCTTTGAGCTTCGAAACGGACAAGCGACTTCACTCAGATGGCAGTACACCTGCCACACAAACTTTCACCCACAAGAAAAGATCGTCTCCCTAAGGGAGCTGGAATTGATGGGTGAAATCTCAATAATTAGACGTGAGCCACAATAGACCTAGGGTCGCGGTGGAGGGACTGAAATAGCCCACTCACAATAAAATCTAATCTAATATAATCCCCAAAGAAAAAATCTAGAGGCGTGAGGTCTGGGGATCGAGCTGGCCAATCTGTAGGACCTCGACGACCAATCCATCTATTTTCATAACTCTCATCCAGGTAATTTCTGACCGATATTATTGATTCTTATTTGGAAAATACTGAACCAAATGTTTTCAAAACTGGAGAATGTTCTGAGCATAAAAAGACCTTCAAAATGAGGTATCACTCGACCCCCATTTCCATTTTTAAAAATATTCAGAAAGCGCGCGCAGCTGTCACCTTGACATCTAAGGCTGTGATTGTTATGTCGAAAAATGCAGACCTTTCTCGTATATTATCGTTCCAAATTTCATCACAATATACCGGACGGTTCAGAAATTAAAGGGAGGTGGGGGGTGGACGGACTTTATGCAGAGGTGGCGAAAATGCATTAAATGGGATTAGAAGGATTATATTCACTTATCTGATTAATTGTGCAATAAAAAAATGTTTCGTAATTTTATTACGTTTTTTTAACATTCCAGGTACGCTTTGCGGACGATTCTGAGCTCTGCGAAGTCCACACCATGGTGAAGTGGTCATATGCGTATCAGGCAGCCCGCAGGGGTCCCTGGGAGGAGTATGCCAGGGACCGAGAGCGCTTCAAGATGCGGATAAACAATACGGAACCAGATATAAGCAGGGTCCTCCGACGGGAACACCGGGACAGAATATACACGCAGAGATTTATCAAGCCCCCCCACATAGATGTCTCCATGGACGTCTAAATAGTAACAATTATTTTAGTAAATATATTTATATTTTATTGTTATTTATTAATCTTTATTTTAGCTAGACATTGGATGGTCACTATTATAACAAATAATCAAAATGGAAACAGCAACGTTTTGATTTCAGGATATTATAGGGAAAAATCAGATGAATTTACCTTGTCGTCTCTTGAACGCGAAATATTTTAGAATCATTAAAACATCACTCTTAGTAATTTTTATGATACAATAATATAATATAATACTAATAGTATGTTTGTTGGCAATAAACAGTATACAGGAAATTTGTAATTACAAACAAAATGTATACTTAACATAGAATCAAAATAAAGAAAATAAACAAATAAAACCCACAAAGAATAACATGTACGTGGGTAAAAATTTACGATAAATTATTTTTATGTGATTTAAAATCTTTATTTGCGGCAAAAATTAGTTTATAATTTAAACACCCCGTTAAAAATCGTCATTAAAAATTTAATGTCATCTCACTGTCTAAAGGTAAATTACTCTTATTTTGAAAATACGACACTTCTTTATTTTTATATTTCAGATTTAACCTATGTAACTTCCAACAGCAGAAGAAAACGCTCTCTATGTATAGATAAAAATAAAACGGAGGATAAAATACAAAATTAATACAAATTAGAATCTGTAGAAAAATATAAAAATATTTTCAAAAAAATCAAAAGAGCGTTGCATGTAAGTTTCATTTTGATTATATATATATATATATATATATATATATATATATATATATATATATATATTTATATATATATATATATATTCAATAGTTAATACAAAATACAGAGCCTCTTGTTTTTAAGATCACTTTCTTCACCACGTTTTATAGTAATAGACCATCCAAAAAGATATTAAAAAATTCTTGTAACATTTATTACATTTAGCTAATTTGTATTTATAATGATTGCGCATCGGATTTTTCTAATAAACTTGAAAGAATAATAGAAATGTGTGATGATTTATCAACAAAAAAATCGTTATCACAAATTTACAATGTTTGCTGCAGAAAACAACTCAAAAAATAATTGAAGATTGCTTTATAATCCCTTAGAAGTATGTACGGCTAGAAATTATTAACTTGTCTCGTTTTCTTGAAATTTTCAACAGCCCTTGTGTATATCGTTTCTTATAACAGAACATTTATTACAATAAAAATGCTTATTTTCCTTTTCTAACTTGACAGACACCAAAATAAAATAAATTAGTGTATCGGAATAAGTGGGCGTGGCATTTAACAAGTAATCTCCGCCCACATCTAATATATCTATGTCCAGCCTCCTATCAATCTGACATGTCCCGCCCTCGGCCACTCCTGAAGACCACGCCTACTGGAATGAACTTTTTAAGTTGTATCTTCCTACCATCACAGTTAATTATCGATTAAAAATCATTATGATAGTTTCAATCTGACAAAAATGAAATAAAAGCATTAAAATTGTTCAATTTTCGCTATAAAAAAATTATCTAAACCAAAAGTTGTGTTACAAAATAATTCAATTTTTTCTGTAATTGCCTGCCTACGTTATTTGTTTTATTCTCACGTTTTTTTATGCGTTGGCATATATCCGCAACTGTGGTCCAACCCCAGGGGGCCATTTTACCCCCACTATCCTGGAAACCCAACCCCTTCCTTTCTGTAACGAGGGTAGGGATATTTAAACTTGTCCAACATTGCATGGTGCACGATTTAATTGAGTGATTTTTGGCCGACTTTTTATTATCAGACTTATGATGAAGCCACACAATATGTTATAGTAATGTCATTGGTCTCTTTTAAATATAATTTAATTGCCCAAATACAGAAATTTTGACAAGTGGAGAAATGTTTTTTTAAATCGCGGTTATTTAGAATTTCAAAATAAATAGTTTACCATTGAGACTAAATAATGATAAAAAAGGATAATTCTACATTTTCATGGCTCCTTGACCAATTCTGTTGGCTAAATTCCTTATTCTAGTTGAAAAAATTGAATTCTATTTTATTCTTTCAACCTTGAATAACTCAAAACAAGTCTAGAGGTGTAAGATCTGCTATTGTTGGTGGTCATTTTGTCAGTCGTTGCTGATTAACCCACTTTCTCAGCCATTGTTACTCACATACAGAATGTGCATAGTGCGAAGGTGTTTCATCTTGCTAGAAAAAGTAAGATTTGGCCTTGTTGGTGGCTATTTGATAACCATTGCTGATTAACTCACTTTCTTGATCTCTTAGTTAGCCGTGAGTAGAATGCATAATGGAAAGATTTAGACTTTTGGTGGCCATTTAATCATTGTCTATTAACTCAGTTTCTTGATTTCTTAATAATAATAATAATAATAATAATAATAATTATTATTATTATTATTATTATTATTACCTTCATTGCCTTAAGTCATACAGTATATTTATTCAAAAAGTCTAAAACTTCTGTTTTGTCTGACACCTTAATTTACAATAAATTCTAATCTCTGTAATACTTTTTCAATTATAATTTTTTTCTCAACCATCCATATTTTTGACGAAACCGTAAATTTTGCATGAAAAATGCCAGTATAAATTGACATATATCAAGTCATAAATTACCCATGAACAATATGAATAGTGAGAAAGTGTTCCATCTTGCTAGAAAAGGTGTGAGATCTGGACTTGTCGGTGGTCTTGTTGTGGGTCATTGTCGACTGACCACCCTTCTAGTACACTTAATTACTCGTGAACAGACTCCATGGTGTGAAGTTGTTCCATCTTGCTAGAAACATGTTATAACTTGATATGTATTAGTTTGGAATATGTTTTGGAAGCTTGTCTCTTTGATGTGGTGGTCACGTGTTGTTTTATATTACACAATGCACATTAACTGGTAGCGAATGATCGATTATATGGAGGTTTTGTGACAAAATAACTGTGTGATCGGATACAAAAAGAAATAATTTTTTAGACTCTTGTATTGACGATTTGGTACAGCAAACATTGTAAATTTATTATTTTAACTCCTACACATTTTGAACTTCACAAGATTAAGACGTCTTTAAGCACATTTTAAAGAGA
Organism: Tillus elongatus; assembly: GCA_964006375.1. NCBI lineage: Eukaryota > Metazoa > Arthropoda > Insecta > Coleoptera > Cleridae > Tillus > Tillus elongatus. The sequence goes on from OZ023270.1 coordinate 421,979, forward strand.
AAATATTGGTTGAAAGCTCTTGTAAGTTTTTCTCAAGAGTTGAGCTCGATGTTTTTGTTAAAAAGATATTTTTTGTCTTCTGATGTGCTGAAGCGTTAAAAAGAGACTGGACAAAAATTGCCTCGTGAGTATGGAGAAAATGTAATCAAATAACTTTTTTTAAAGAACTGGACTGATCTGTGATAATACGAAAAATGCAAATGTTTATCAGACCTGTTTCTCATTAAAATAGTAATAACAAAGCCAACTAAGTTACACAATTTTTTCTTTAGAAAAAGCATCCTGAAATACACAAAATTATTTCTCAGACTTTCATTTAAAATAGATTGATGAGGTTGGTATGATAAGCATCAGTTTTGAGGGAAAATACACATTTTAGCAAATTAAAATTTGTATTGATAGTATGGATAATGATATAATAATGCACAGTGAGAAAGTGTTCCATCTTGCTAGAAAATTACTAAATGATCCCAATATAGATATTGAGTGAGCGCCATCTGTTATCAAACTTAGGTACTTATCATACTAGCCTCCCAGCTATTATTTCTATAGAAATAGTTTATAGTTTATCTTCAAGGAGAAACAGAGTTGGTATCATCTTCTCATTGCTTAATGAAAAACAAATATTGTACAGTGTAAATATATTTTAAAAATTAAATTTCCAATTTTGTGTAGTAGCAGAATTTTTGTATATTTATAATTAATATGGATATGTATGTGTTTCCTTTATTCGCATCGCTTTTAATTCCCACTTTGGGGTTGTAGTAGTTTCCCGTTTTAGAATCATATATTTTATATTTATTACAGGTTCTCAAACGTATTTCATAGCATTTTATGCTTTGATAATTCAAACAATATAAACATACAGGGTGAGCCAGTGTTGGAAAGTCCAAAATCTGCCTTATAAACAAATTTTGGAAATTATTTTCATGTGAAAGTGGTGTGGTGTTAGGATGTGCACATTGAAAAAATCTTTTCACAAATACAGCATGTTCCATAAGTGATTGGCATCACAAAGTTGTATTTTTTAAAATAGAACAGCCCTATATATTTATCAACATTAAGATTTTCCTTCGCTTTGTACATTGTCTCAATATAGAGTTATATTACATTATACAGGGTGTTTGCGAAGATATTGCAATGTCTTTACCTGAATCGTTGTGTGTATGTGATATAGGATAAATCAAATTCAACTTTAATTCTTACTAAAATACTTTCCACTGGTAGTCTATTCTCTTCCAATGTAATTTATTTATTCTAATTTTGGTAAATGCTATATTCCACAGCATTTTTAGATGTTTGAGAAAACAAAACTCGTCAGCGCAAATATAATAAAATTGTATTAACTCAACAACCAATAACGTAACAGAAACGAATTTGAAATAAATTATCTGAACAAATTAGATAAAACCAGAAAAATACAATAATATAACTAAACAATTAAATAAGCTGCTCAAAATTACGACCTGGATTATTACTACACAGCTGCAATCATTTCTTAAATGAAATATTCACAGATATTAAGCATTCCTCATTAATGTTACGGAATGCCTACTGTTGTGTTCTAATATTGTTTGATACCCACGTTCAATCTCACAGAGTCCGACCCTGTATAAGTCCCATCCTGAAAACTTCCATCGGTACCTACAATAGCAATCAGACGACATTGGCACTTCTGCAACAGTTGGCAAGAATAGCCACCAGAAGCGTACAGCATCGGTATCCCTGTAGCAGTTGTCGTCAGGCGTCACCATCCGAAAGAAGGAGCTACAAGATAACCCTAGAGCACTTCACTTCCATGTCATCCAGCGTCCAGTACAGTCGTCCAGACCGGCTGAACCGTGAGTGTTAGTCAGACGCAGCATTATAGTTGACTATGCTGTGGTCACACCAAAGATCACTTCTTCATCCTCCGGCGGCCAGTCTACACCGTAACCAGATCGGTTCCAAACAGGTCCCAGTGATAAGTAGTCACCAGTCCCTATAGTCTATTGATCATTTAACGGTCCGTGAACCTCGCGTGGAAGAACCATCCTTTCAGCGAACGACTGATCCGTGGAAAGAAGTGTACCAAGCGTTTGTAAGTCCACATTGTCAACTGCACAACACCCACGTTGCCCCTGTGTGGAAGAAGCCCCAAGTACCAGCGGCAGTTTCTGCGTGTTGGTGTACGGCAACCTACAACTTACCCAGCTCCAATTGTCAGTTACCTTTTTTATTGTAAGAGTCTCGGTGGTGCAGAGATATGAACGTGCGCCTCTGAACCGAAGGGTACTGAGTTCAATCCCAGGGTTCGCCTTTCACTTTTTCAGTACAAGCTGTAACAGTAACATCAACCGAGGTTTTGGCATTGTATTTGAGCAAGTTGCATGTCTGCACGTTCCGCCCTTCGGAGGGGGCCTAAAGCCGTCGGTCCCGTGTCCATGTGATGTTGGGCACGTTAAAGACCCCTACCCGCCTTACAGAAAGTCATTGCTTTGGCAAAATTTCCAGGATAGAGAGGTGAAACTGCTCCCTGGCGTCGGTGATTGGTCATAGTCGCGGAAATGGGCAGACGTTAAAGAAACCAAAAAGAAACCCAGCAAAACACACTTTTTTATTGTATTATTGGATCACAACGTTCATTTCTGTATGTAACCTTTAACTGTCATAATTAAATTATTACTTTTACCATGTGTATTAATTATAAATCTGCCCTACCAAGAACAATTCCTCTGGTCCTTCTAGAGTATATAAACGGGTAGTTAAACCAGGATGGTAGTCTTTCTAAACTCATAATGTTAATGCACGCATTTGATTTTTATTTAAACCTTTAGTATTTCGCGACATTACATTTATCTACCGAATTCTGGTTTTCATATCCTCTTTAGTTGTTGGAGGTAATTGATAAACATGATCTTTAACGGAACGCCATACGAAATAATCCGTCTTTGTCAAGTCTGGTGATCTAGGAGGTCACCTGACTGGGTCACCTCTCCGTCCACCTGGGAATGTGTGATTCAGGAATTCACAAATGGGCACTGTATGGTGGATCGCTGCTTCATCATGTAAGAACCATAACCTTCGTCGGATTTCATGAGGCACGTTTGCCAATAATTGTTCCAAATCATTCTGGAGAAATATACGGTAATATTGACCAGTCAATCGCTCTGGAAAGAAATGTGCTCCTAACACATGATTTCCGACAATTCCTCCCCACCATGATTGGCTATAATGTGGCCTCGCAAAATGCGACGATTCAGGCAAAGAAATTGCAATATCTTCGCAAACACCCTGTATAATATGATTAAACTCTATATTGAGACAATGTACGAAGCGAGGAGAATCTTAATGTTGATAAATATATAGGTGTTCTATTTTTTTTTAATGCAAGTTTGTGATGCCAATCACTTATGGAACATGCTGTATTTGCGAAAATGGTTTTAAATTGTGCGCATCGAACATCAAACCACTTTCACATGAAAATAGTTTCCAAAAAATGTTTTATGAGGCAAATATTGGGCTTTCCCACACTAATGGCCCAACCTGTATATAATATATATTTAATTTTGTTATTATTATTAAAGTGGTTATAGGTATTGTTTTGTTTTATAGGTGTTGTTCTTTAAATTTATTCCATAAATAATGTCCAACATGGTTTATTCTAGCAAGTAAGTTGAAATAAATAATGAGTTTCTATTAGCGAATTTTTTCTAGGAAAACATGTTGAAAAGGTAATTTTTTCAATAGTTACATGTTGTGTAATACTATAGATTCAAATATAAATCTACAGTAATAAAATAAGATTCATTGGATCTGCTAAATTACTTAAAAAAAGTAACGATAAAAGCGAAAATTGGTGGATTAAATACAGTCATTTAAGCGGACATTCAATTTATTGTTTCAAGCTTTTTTTGAATGTGATGATTTCAAATTAATTACTATTGAATATGAAAAATATTCAAGTGGCTCAAATCAGGTCAATTGTGCGGCTACTCAAAATTTTCATTTTGAATATAATTATTTTAAATTTAATTATTTTAAATTATTTTTAAGTTTCGATATATCTACACATTTATCGTGTTTTCAAGCTTTTTTTAATTTATTTTTAAATTAATTTTTTATGTGGTAAAGTGTAATCAGGCCAATAAATTAAATATTACAATTTTTCATCTTATCAAAGCTTATTTTTAATTGATTTTTTATGTTAAGTCGATCAAATGAGGTCAGTAAATTGTTGAATATTCAAATGTTTTTAGAGAGTCATAATTTTTAATTGGTTTTTAATGTTGTCATGTTGATCAAATTGGGCCAGTAATTGTATATTCAAATTTTAGTGGGAAAATTGAAATTAATATGTTCGAAACCGCTTGAGATATTTCAGTGATATTTAACAGGGGGAGACAGCCAATAAATATGTCTATTTTTCCGTAGAAACACAATTTTCAGCTATAGCAGTGGCGTGCGTGCGGGCACTGACTTTGATAATTTTAAATAAAAAAAATTATACACCAATAATTTTTTCTCAATTAAAAATTATTTTTGAATTCCCATTCAATTTGAAACATAAGAGAATTAATGTAATTATTGTGCCATAAAATTATCAGTTTTCTTAAATCAGCATTTTATTTATCCTTATATCTTTTTCATGCAGCACACCCAAAAATATTATGTATCAACTGCCACTGATGAAAAATGATGTTCTTTCAACTTTTTTAGGTCCCAAGTTTGGTTAAGGTTAAGGGAATATTTAAGCTTTTCACCATTTCAAGCTTCTTTTTTTTTTTTGAATGTGATAATTTGAAAATGATATTTTAATGTTGAAAATGAAAAGTAGTCAAGTGGATTAAATCAGTTCGGTAAAGTGGAGATTTTGATTAAAGCAGTCACTCTTTGGTGCCAATTTGAAAAAAAAATGAAAATGGTTTTGGAGACTGTATGAACAACATGTTGCATGGTGTAGAATATTATTTTTTATTTCAGCTTATTTGAATTTACTAGTTTTGTATATGATTTAAGACAGGGAAGCTTTCAGCATTTTAAAGTGGTGCTTTTGAACTAAGGGATGCTGTTGTTTGTTGATCTTACCTTGTAGATTTGCTTAGGCTATATCTATTACATTTTCACCCGGAATAATGAAATATTGTTTACACAAATAACTGAAAACAGTCTATGCTACAATTTATCAAACTTTGACACAAATAATTATTTTATTACAGCGAAAAACATCAAATGTTTAATTTGAGCTATATTTAAATTTAAATCATGAGATCACTTTGAATACATGGTTCTTTAATCTAGAAGGCTTTAAATTTGACCAAGCCTGTGTTGTATTTTGTTACCATGACAAGCTTTAATTATGTTTATTAATTTGACGTATCAAATTCAAGTAGATTTCTGAAAGTGGGGTTTGTATGTTTTTAAAAATTTACCATCAACCTACAAACTCCACTTTCAGAAATCTACTTGAATTTGATATGTCAAATTAATAAAAATGATTAAAGCTCGTCATGGTAACAAAATGCAACACAGGATCTTTATTGGTCAAATTGAAAGCCTTAGTCATTTTTATTAATTTGACGTATCAAATTAAAGCAGATTTTTTGAAGTGTGGTTTGTACGTTTTTAAAAATTTACCATCAAGGTTTAAAAATATTTATTATTCGTTCTGGTGGTTAATTTTTTTGTTTAAAATTTTTGTTTTGTTCTGTAGATCTTGTTTTCAGTTATTATTCATTACTTTTCATTATGTTATTTAATTTATGTCTACTTTAATGTTGGTGGGTTATATGCATTATTTTTGTTACTGTTTTTCGTGATGTGCAATTCGCCCTGTAATTATTATGGCATTGTAATTTAATTTTAGGACAGACTATTGTTTTTAAGCATCTGTCTAATAAACTTTTAATAACTATATAATGGTTTTTTTTTTGTTGTCATCCTGTTTCCATTCAATGAAAATTAATTTTAATTGACAATTTGCATGGGTTTTCCATTAAATGAATTTAACATTTATCTAATAGTTTTTCATGGGGCCAAGGAGTCGTGGGCCAAAGGACTCCAGGGGGGCAAGCTGAGGAAGTGAAACAACAACATAACCTTTCGATTAAGCTTTCCCCAAAACGTCATGCGCGGTGAAGAGCCGCATCCTGCACGAGGTGACCCTGCTGATAACTAGACAAGGAGGTCGAAATAAACTCCCCCAATCTACGGTGTCACGTGACCCGTGTCTAGGGATGGATGGCACCAGGGCGATGGTGTCGTGAACGGAACCTCTGGAGTACCAGGCAACCCGCCTTGTACCACACAGGGGGTTCTGATGGTGTGGACAGTATCCCCCCCCCATTCTCGTGGGAAGATCATAAATATATATGGAACCAAAACCAATGAGGCTCGAGGAGTGGCTCCGGCTACAGACTCGTGCCGCCCACTGGGGAAGCAACCAGGGGATGATGGGACTTAGGTTCCTTCATGTCAACCTCCAACACAGTAGGACAGCCACGGCCAGACTACTAATGGCTCTGAGGAACACGGATGTGGCCCTCATCCAGGAACCGTACTCCTATAAAGCGGAGATCAAGGGACTTGGCTGAGTTGCTAGAAAGCTCATCTACAGCAGATCCAGTGAGAACCCGAGGGCCTGCATTTTGGTCAGAGAAGGGATAGAGTTTCTGCCTATAATGAATTTCTGTTCGAGGGACCTGGCAACGATCAAAATCCTATGTGGAGGATCGGATGGGCCGAGGGACATTACTGTCGGATTGGCCTATCTGCCAGTGGACAGCACGGATCTCCTCCACCCAAGGAATTGGAGCAGCTGATGGTGAGTAGCAGAGCAGGTGGATGGCAGACCATCATCGGCATGAATGCGAACATGCACCATGAGTTATGGGGAAGCTCGGACACAAATTTTACAATTCTTTATGAAATTTAATTTAGACATATTGAATAGAGGTAATAAACCGACCTTCGTCACCACACAGCGTGAGGAGTAGTAGTAGCAGCAGTGGTGGGGAGGCCAACACCAAACAAGTATGCCACAATGGGCCCTTTTTGCCAACCCCAGCAACCATGCTCTACTCCTCCTCCGTTCTGTCACCAAACCACCTCGAAATGAAAGCTGTGGCGGTCTTCAATTGGGCGGTACTTACCTGATTCCTTTGCAGAGTCCTCGATCCGAACAATTCTGCATGAAGACTCCCAGAAGCGTCGCATTCACACAGGTAGTGGTAGGACGTTTCTTCATCCTCGCCGCATTCCTGGCAAATGGGATACCTCTCTACCCCTATCAATGTGATGTGTCTTCTAGGGGTGCAGTGGCCTGTCAGCACCCCAAGGATGCGGCGAAGCGTAGGTCGACTCCTACCGAGTAGCGAGACAGCTTTATCTTTGTCTGGCCCCTCCACGAACTCCCTCGCCTGCCTACAGCCACCAACAGACCCCCAGTGCCACTCCATTGCTTCCTCTGTCCACCTGTCTAAGGCGTCAGAGACCGTCTTCCTACTTATGCCTATCGCAGGCTCAGGGCCACAGAACGGCCGCCGGGAACCGAGCCTAGCGAGATTATTCGCCACTTCATTCCCCGCTACGCCACAGTGTCCCGGAACCCACACCAGTTGCACCTCCTTTGTACTGGTTAGAGCTTTGAGGGCGTAGCACACTCCTGAACCAGTGTTGACCTGATTCTGGGCGTGCAGACAGCCCGGAGGACTGCCTGACTATCCGAGCAAATGTATACACATTTCTCGGGGCTCCTCCTCACACCCTGTCTATTGGCCACAGACAGGATAGCGTACACCTCTGTTTCGAATGCCGTGGTATATGCGCCAAGATCATAACTCTCGCGCACCCCCAGGCATTCGATGTATATTCCCGCCCCGGAGGATTGTTGGTCCTCCAGCCGCGATCGGTTGGTGAAACAGACCAGGCTTGAGGGCTGATATGCAACTTCATTTTCCATCCACTAATCGCTACTGGGGATCCTGAGGGTGTATGGCCTAGTCAACCTAATATCGTCCTCGGCATCCCGTACATTGATGGCGGAAATCGGAATTTCCTTTTCCACCTCCTTGGCAACTTTTGCATGCCCTATTACTGCGCTCCGCACCAGTTTCCAGAGTCTCGCATTCTAAGTTGCGACACCATAGCCTCCCTTCTGATACAGATGGAAAGCGGTGGCAGCATCAGCAAGACCTCTAGCGCGGCTGAGGGTGTCCTCCTCATAGCGCCTGTGATACCCAGGATTTCCAGCCTTTGGAGTTTGGCCAGCTTCCTGCTGGTAGTTTGGTTCACACTGCACCACCAGACCAACGCCCCATAGAGGATCTCGGCCTGACGATCGCACTGTAGATCCAGTGAAGGATCCGGGGATTAAGTCCCCAGGTCCTCCCTATCACTCGACGCAGCTGCCAGAGGGTCGCTACTCCCTTCCTCACTACTCGTTCTATTTGCGACCTTCATGTTAATTTGGAGTCCAGGATCACCCCCAGATAATTGACCTCCAGCACTAAAGCTAAAGGTTTTCCAAACATCACGGGCACCCTGAACCCCTCTACCTTCCTCTTCTTGGTAAATAGGATTATCTCCGTCTTCGCCGGGTTTACGGAGAGTCCCTGCTCACCACACCACCTTTCGATTATGCTACAGGCAGCCTGAATACACTCACCGACGACGCCGAGGAATTTGCCTGTGACTAAGACCAGCCCATCATCAGCGTACGCCTGGGCGTAGAAGCCGTTCTCAGAGAGTCGCTCCAAGAGGCCGTCCACGACCAGACACCATAGATGGGGCGAAAGGCAGCCGCCCGAAACTCTCCTCTCCTCCAGCATGCTCGCCACTCAGCTTATTAGGGACCTCGGCTTTCCCCTATACTGCAGGACGGTACAGACCGTATCCGTCCTTGCCTTATCAAAGGCCCCTCCACATCGAAGAACACAGCTAATCCGCTCTCCCTGTAGTGTAGAGCCCTTTCCACCTTCCGTGTCACAGTATGGAGCACCGTTTCCGTCTACTTCCCCCGCTGGTACGCGTGCTGGCCTTTATGGAAGGGGTGATCCTTTAGGATCCCTCCCAACATAAACCTATCTACTATCTTTTCGAATGCCTTAAGCAGGAATGATGTAAGGCTGATTAGCCTGTATGCCTTGGCCAGCGTGTAGTCCTCCCTTCCCGGCTTGGGAATAAAGATCCCCCCCCTAACCTGGCGCCAGGCTTTTGGGACGTAGCCCCACGCCAGGCTGGCCCGGAAAACCTCCCTTATGTTGGGAAGCAATATATCCAGGCCCCTCTGGAGCAGGGCCGGAAAAATCCCATCACAGCCTGCGGACTTGAAAGGAGCGAACTCGCCCCGCCCAGGCTATAGAGCCATCCGTGACCACCCCCTCTGCCAGCTGCCAGTCCGCATTCGGGACCGGCCCAGGTCGGCAGTCCCTGTGACAGCTCCACCGCCAGCGAGGTGAACTTCGGCGAGATGACGCAGGGTCTCCTCACCGGTGCTTGTCCAGCTCCCGTCCGGTTTCCTTAAGGATCCTACATTACTACCTACCTCCTGTTTGAGAACCCTTACCAGCCTGGCTGCGTCTGGCAGGGAATTGACTTCCCCGCAGTACACGCTCCAACTAGCTCGTTTACTCCGTCGCAGTTCCTTCTTAAATTCCCTTCTGGCAGTCCTAAATTCGTCCCAGGCCGCTTCACTCGATTCTTGGACGGCTCAGTTTAAGGCCCTCCGAGTCCGCCCGCGTAGTACGGCGAGATCCCTGTTCCACCATCTTACTGATGGACCGTTCCCCCCTAAGTGGTCAGCCTATTATCAGTTGTAACCCATGTTCCCTCGCGAAATCGACGATACGCACAAATTCCTCCGACGGAGGCAGCCCCCGCCGATCGTAGGGAACATAAAGGCTGCACATCATAACCTTAAGCCTTATATTACTCACCTTATACTCCAGGACAGCTACTGTGGTGTCCCTCAACCCGAGCTGCGGCAGCAACATCACGTCCAGATCCCTCGACGCCAGTATGCATGTCCTAGGTTGTTCCTCCTCTGCTTCGCCACCAACTAGGATGTTGAAGCCGATTCCTCCAAGCCCTCTAACTTGCTTCCTATATACATAAGGCTCTTGGATCAACACAACTCCACCTGGGCCGCCTGCGAGAACCCAAATCACCACAACACATTTTAAAAGACCTGACGATCGTTTCACTAACATAGTTAGCTTCGGGTCTTTTAAAATGTGTTGTGGTGATTTAGGTTCTCCAAGTGTACTTATTAGTACACATCCACATTATTGGCCAGATTTGACTCAAGTCATATTTCATTTTACACAGGGTAAGTATGTGTTTTATTATCAGGGATACAAATGCTTGAAAAAATATATACAAATTCATTTAAAATGTTATATTTATAAGTTAATATACCATTTACAGTTCATTTAAAATTAGGAACCATTTAAAAGTGTTTAAATGTAAAAGAAATATTAGAAATAATTTAATCTATAACAAGTTTTTTGAATGTTCCATCTGAGCCCATTCCAAAGATAGCCTCATCGTCTCTGTTAACTTTAAATTCTTCCTTTGATTTGGCCTTTATCATTTTCTGGAAGTGAGGCTCCGAATCCTTTAATTCTTGGTACCACTCCTCTGTAATTAATTCCAAAACAAAAATAAACTAGATTTAGGGTATATAAGTGTTTCAAAATTGTTCTTATTGAAAATGTATTAATGAGAGAATTGGTGAAAGCTCTTCTAAGATCGATTAAGGAAACTAAAATAACCAGTACTTATACAGGGTCAACAGGTCACAGGATATTATAAGCAAAAACTCTGATTTTTCTGAAACTCAATATTAGGGAACCTACATAACATCAATATTAACCAATCCATATAACCTCAAACAAATTTCATTCGATTTTTGCCAACCTTTTACAGTTCAATCGACTCTTCAAAGTTGCTATACTTTAATATCGCATAGAGTAGATGTGCTGTATCTAAATACATTTTGATTCATTAATTGTAGTTGTCCTTACTTGGTGAAACCTTTGCGTACTAATTACAGATCTAGAGACTTCTTCTTTTTTATGATATAGTTCAAGAAAGGCAAAGCCTATTATGCTGAGTGTCCCAAACTGATTTGACGAGGCTGTAGTTCCTAAATCGTTTGACATATCAAATTGAAACAAAAAACAAAGTTCTCAACTCTGAAGCTGCTTCGAAATGACAGCAAAAAAACTAATTCGCAAAAAAGTGACCCCAACTGTAAAATTTTAAATGACACCTGTATATTTTTTCATTTTTTTTTGGGGATTTTCAATTCCTTATTCAATGCTTTTTCCCGAATGTAAATCGGTTAATAAATAGCTGAGAAAATCAACATTTATTCTTCATATCAAGTTAGCCCTGAAAAATTTGGTAAAGAAAAAAAACGTTTAGAACAGAAGAAAATTAAAGATTATCTACATAAATAAATCTATACTCAGCGGCGGATCCATGTGTGTCATGGAGGTCATGCCCACACCACCCCTCAAGAAGGAAGATCAGAAACTTTTACGTTACTGTAGAACGATAAACAGGCAACTAGAGGCGGATCGATACATACATTTTGGGCGAGGAAGTTCTGAGAAGCCTAGACCCACGAAATGTTAATCATAAGTCCTTATATATCAGTAACCTATGAAGCTCTGTCAAAACGTCAAAATTGGCAATGTTTAGGCAAAGAACGTGAAACAAATACGGATTGTGAAAAGAAAATGTTGCAAGAAGAGTGTTCTACAAACCCTTAAGTTTCAGATTCAACCGTCAACGACCAGTTATAGTTAATGATTGTTTCAGACAACCAATTACAGACTATCATTTGGGTTTTTTAAATAGTGTCATGAAATTGCAGTATTATTATTGTGAGGCGTTGAATCATCAAGTCAGTCTTTTACTCTTAATATCCGGACAAATATATTGAAATAATTGATAAACTCACCATGAAGCTCTTGCAGAGATTTTTCTGTACCTCCATAATCTGAAGGTAAATATTCTTTTGGGATTTCTTTATGCAAAGACTCATAATCTGGGTGAACGTTTATCTAAAAAAAACAGAAAACAGCATCACAATATTATACAACAAAACAATATTTTATACATTGAATTGCTTCGATCTAAATATAAGGAGTCTACCAACTAAATATGCAACATTAATGAAATGTATCAGAATTACAAATGTAGGCAATTTTGAAATATTATAAGAAACTAGAAGGCAACGTTTCAATAAGGCCCAAGAAACATGACACAGTGATGTATTGTCTCAGAATTACAAAATATATACACAATTTTGTTCATCATTAGAAACTAGATTGCAACAGTGCAGACATGTCCCAACAAACAATAATGTACTGTTTCAGAATTACAAAATATACACAATTTTGAATCATAATTAGAAACTAGAATGCAACGTTTCAGAAATGTCCCAACAAACATGATCACCAATGTGTTGTTTCAAAATTACAAAATATACACAATGTTGAAACATAAGAAACTAGAAGGCAACGTTTCACTAATGCCAAAGAAACATGACATGTTTTGTTTCAGAATTACAAAATATATATGCAATTTTGAATCATCATTAGAAACTAGATTGAACAGTGCAGACATGTCCCAACAAATAATATTGTACTGTTTCAGAATTACGAAATATAATACACAATTTTGATTCATCATTAGAAACTATAATGCACTGTTTCAGAAATGTTCCAACAAACATGACACAAATAATGTACTGTTTCAGAATTACACAATATGCTCAATTTTGAAACATCATTTGAAACTAAGTGCAACGTTTCAATAAGGCCCAAGAAACATGACACAGCGATGTATTGTCTCAGAATTACAAAATATATACACAATTTTGTTCATCATTAGAAACTAGATTGCAACAGTGCAGACATGTCCCAACAAACAATAATGTACTGTTTCAGAATTACAAAATATACACAATTTTGAATCATAATTAGAAAGTAGCATGCAACGTTTCACAAATCTTCCAACCAACATGATCACCAATGTGTTGTTTCAGAATTACAAAATATACACAATTTTGAATCATCATTAAAAACTAGAATGCAACGTTTCGGAAATGTCCCAACAAACATGATCGCCAATGTGTTGTTTCAGAATTATAACATATACACACTTTTGAAATATTATAAGTATGGATGTTAATTGCACTTGTTGATATTAAATCCATACGTAAACATTTAATATACTTTATTATTTCACTAACTGAATAAACTATATGATACATTTAACTATAAAACAATCACAGATAGTACATAACAGATAACTGACCGAGCGTGGAGAGACGTGTGTTCACTGTAGCGGTTGGTAGCGAGGAGAGAGAGAGAGAGATCGCCTGGTGTATCTTATATGCGGTAGTTCTTGACAGCTGGCTGTCGCATAACGTAACGCAACGTTTAGCTGTCAAGAGTATTTATGCAGAAACATATAGTAGTGTTGACGGAAACACTGCGGTCGGAACCACCGCCACAATAAGAAACTAGAAGGCAACGTTTCAGCAAGGCCCAAGAAACATGACACAGTGATGTATTGTCTCAGAATTCCAAAATATATACGCAATTTTGATTCATAATTTGAAACTAGATTGCAACAGTGCAGACATGTCCCAACAAACAATAATGTACTGTTTCAAAATTACAAACCATACACAATTTTAATTCATCATTAGAAACTAAAATGCAACGTTTCAGAAATGTCCCAACAAACATGATCGCCAATGTGTTGTTTCAGAATTATAAAATATACACAATTTTGAATCATCATTAAAAACTGGAATGCAACGTTTCCGAAATGTCCCAACAAACATGATCGCCAATGTGTTGTTTCAGAATTATAAAATATACACAATATTGGAACAAATTAAGAAACTAGAACGCAACGTTTCAAAAACGACTCGCTAAACATGAAGCAATAATAACTAAATCAAATGTTTGCAATAAATGTATTTGAAATAAACCCTTTCTACAATGTTTTGGGAGCAGTTTGCATTATAGAGTTTGCGATTTAAAAGTGTTATTTTACTGCCACATCGTTAATACGTCTGGAATTATGGCATCGGCGACCAAAATTTCAAATTTTTTTTTCGTTTAAACGTCGTAAAAAGTATCAAAACATATAGAAAACATATTTGGGAATGAAATTTTTGTGTGTGTGTGTCGGTCTGTAGGTATGCCTGTCTGTTTGTAGCAACGATAACTTTGGAACGAATTAAGATATCTTCTTTAAATTTGGTACACAGTTAGCACCCGACAAACGAAGGGTTCGGATTGTTTTGGGTAAAACCGCTCGAGGGGGTAACGGATGAATGGGGGATGATTTGGTAAAAATTTTTTCATTAAAACTCGAGCAATATAACGTTTTAGCGTTTGTTTATTAGAAAACTTTAAAATTACATAATTAAACAACTGGTATATTCTCTGCTGAAATTAAATCAGGGGTTGAATGTGTGGGGGTGGATTATCGGTGACTGAAATTTCGATTTTTTTATGCTAAAGTCTCAAAATATATAGAAAACTTGATTCTGGAATGAAAATTATTTTTTGTCTGTCGGTCGGGCGGTTTGCCGGCCTGTATGAACGTGTATCTATTAATAGGCGCAATAACTTTCGAACGAATGAAGATACCATCTTCAAATTTTATCTCCAGTTAGCACCAGACAAAGGAACGCTTCGAATTGTTTTTGGGTAAGATCGTTTCAGGGGGTAGGGAATAAATATGAGGGGCGATTTGGTGAAAATTTAGTTAAAACTCGAGTAACATAACGTTTCAGAATTTTATGGCTACAGGAATACGAATATTTTTTTGTGATCAAGTCATGGACCCTAAATTTATTCCATGAGAATGTCTTTCTGAAGAGAATAAATTATCACAGCTATGTGGAAGTTGCGATTCAATTTGCAGCACTATTTTTATTAAACAAAATAAATTTAAAAAAAGTTTGGTCATTAAGACGATAAACTGACAAACCATATATGGCCAGCAGTGAAAATCTGGACGCAGCAAGTGCGTTATGGTAGCGAATTTCCATAAAAATCTGTCAAATCATGGAGAATCCCAATAAAATGTGCTTTAAAAACGATTATATCTCCAAAAATAATTAAGCTGGTTTGGTCAAATTCAGACGTGTCGTATTTATAAATATTTTGACACATAACAAAGTTGAATTTTTTAGCTTGACATAAAATTAACCTATTGAAATTTGAAAAAAGTTTATGAAAATGCGCGTTCTACCATTACAACTGGTTGCGCCTCAACGTTTTGTTAATTCGCTTACAAGAATCTGGAATCGATCGCGCAACCTTCTGCTTATGAGGAAAGCGCGATGCCCCCTGCGCCATCTAGGGCCTACATCAACTAACGTTTTATTTGCGTGATACTTTAGATCGGCTTCATGGCCGGGATATTATATTCAAAGTATACGTAACAAGTAATTACAGAATTAGTAGAATTACCATTGAAACACATCCCACGACTGTTTCGGTCTTATATGATGTCTTATGTTTAAGTTTAAAGATAAAAAAACTATTTTAGAATCATTTTTATGGAGACTTGGCTTGATTTTGTTTACACTTCTGCTATATTATGCGACAGCATAATATACGAGTGTCTCGCCGCAGTAAGTTTGGTTTTTGTGCCGTTTTATTAAATCGTTATGAAAAAGACCTTCCTGAAGTGCAATCCACCCAACTGATCTTCCTGAGATACCCTGACCATCAGTTTGTCTAATTAAAAAGCTGGGGGAAGGAAAATATACACTATGTACACATTATGCTCACATGACCTTGATGTATGCCAGAGTTCACTACCTCATTGTTTTCCTTCCCCCGGCTCTTTAATTATGCAAACTGATGGTCAGGGCAGGTCAGTTGGGAGGATTGTGTGTAAACAGCACTTCAGGGATGTCTTTTTTTATAACGATTTAATAAAACGGCACAAAAACAAAACTTACTGCCGTGAGACACTCGTCATAATATATCTATGCTGCGCTAAAACTGTATTTAGTGCCGTTAATAAAGCTACAAATATAATGTATTTTAATAATTGATTGAATCTCCCAAGTTAAATAACAATCACTTGGCAATTTTTTAATTTCATGTCGTCTGTCATGTTCCATAATTGCGGCCGAGATTTCGTGATTGTTGGTTCGGGTATTATGTATTATGCCTGGTATATATTTAGTTTGGTTATCATTGCTGTATGGTTTATACCTGTTGTATGAATCAATCTACGCGTGGCAGTTAACTACTCTGTCTGTCAAGCTTTGGACTTTAACCACTAAGTCGTCTCAACGCACGTCTTTAGGATTTTATTTTTAATTTGGAAAAAACTCTACATATTGTGTACCAAATTACTTCAAATTCACAACATTGGTTTATTTTCACTATTGCTATCCACGTGTAAAGTCTCATTCCAGTTACTCTGATACTTACAAAATATAGCGTTTTCAAACAGTTTTCTCCGATTTTCCACCGGAAAAACTTGAGCATAAAGGCTGATTAACGAACTCAACCTCGGTTTTCGCCCAAACAAGATTTTGACCAAGTTTGATTGAATTCACTTAAGTATTTTTTGAGTTATCGCTCGAATACATACATATATATATATATATATATATATATATATATATATATATATATATATATATATATATATATATATATACAGTGTGGAACAGCCAAATGGAATAAATTCGATAACGGATAAATGAGGGCGTGTTGGGAAAAACGCTTGGACACGTCGATTTGTATTTTTAACTGCGCATCTTTTTCAAGAAAAAAAAATTATATAGGGTGCGTCATGTGACAGTGGCCAATACCAACTTTCTTATTTTAAATACAAGCCCCTGTATATTATTAATTTTTTGGATTCTTCAGAAAATTCTAGACATAATTCATGTACAATGTTCTATACCTATCTTCAACTGTTTCGGAAATATTAAGTATTTTCAGATTTATTACAAAAATTAACATTAAAAATAGAAAATTATTTTATTTCACAAATTCGCTACATTGCATTCAATACTTATTTCCCATTCAGCTCTTGATAATGAGAAAGTAAACAAAAACCATTCCTGCGTTTCTTTTTACTGATATGAAATGAAACAAAAACAAAAACAGTTTTCTTTCTGTTCGTATAAAACTCGTAGCCTTAGCAACTTGTTGTCTGCCTGCATGACAGTAGTGATTAGTGTCAGTGCTATTGTCGTTTGAATTTCGTTAACTGTACGTAATAATATCAGAAAAATGGTTCATTTAACAGAAATGCACAAAATAACCATTCTACAAATGATTGGTTATGGAGATAACACACGGACACAGATGGAAGTGTCTCGCTTATTTCACGAAAAATTTCCAAATTTGCCGCCTGTATCCCAAGGAACAATTAGCAAAATAGAAAAGCAGTTTCGCGAGCTTGGTCATGTGAGACAGATAAAAAAAGTAGCTGCCAATGCAGTAAGTGATGATACAAAATTGGATATTACGCTTGAGTTTCAAGAAAACCCACATACTTCTGGTCGACAAGCAGCCCAACTATTCAACGTTAGCCACACAGCAATTTTTCGAACATTAAAGGAAAGTAAAATGCATCCCTATAAAATGATACCAACTCAGGAGCTCATGGAGGACGATTTCGATAGGAGAACGTATTTTTGTGAACAAATGATGGCAATGTTAGATAACAATGTGATCCAATTAGAAGATGTTTTGTTTTCTGATGAGAGCACATTTACACTTCACGGTCATGTTAACCGTCAAAATTGCCGCTATTGGTCTAATGAGAATCCTCATTGGATGAGAGAGGAACATACGCAATATCCTGAAAAAGTTAATGTTTGGGCAGGAATTGTTGGAAATCATATCGTAGGTCCCTTTTTCATTGATGGCAACTTGAATGGGGATAAATATTTAGAACTGCTCCAAAATAATGTCGTGCCAACTTTGACAAACTTATATCCAGATCCAGCAAACCCACAAGTTCCTGCCAATAAAATATGGTTTCAGCAAGATGGAGCACCGCCCAATTACCAAATCAATGTCCGGCAGTACCTGAACCAAATTTTTCCAAATCGGTGGATAGGGAGGCGCGGATCGATAGAATGGCCAGCACGATCTCCTGATCTGTCGCTATTAGACTACTTTTTGTGGGGATATGTCAAAAGTATTGTATACAAAACTAAGCCCCTCAACTTAGATGACTTAAAAAGACGAATCACGCTTGCGATTAGATCAGTCACGCCTGAGATGTTGAGTAATGTTAGAAGACATTTCTATACCAGATTAGCATGTTGCCAAGATGTTCGTGGCGAGCATTTTGAACATTTACTACATTGACATTAATTTTTTTTTTGTTTTTTTAAATTATTAAGAAATAATCAGTATTTCTTATTAGAATTTGTGAAATAAAATAATTTTCTATTTTTAATGTTAATTTTTGTAATAAATCTGAAAATACTTAATATTTCCGAAACAGTTGAAGATAGGTATAGGACATTGTACATGAATTATGTCTAGAATTTTCTGAAGAATCCAAAAAATTAATAATATACAGGGGCTTGTATTTAAAATAAGAAAGTTGGTATTGGCCACTGTCACATGACGCACCCTATATAATTTTTTTTTCTTGAAAAAGATGCGCAGTTAAAAATACAAATCGACGTGTCCAAGCGTTTTTCCCAACACGCCCTCATTTATCCGTTATCGAATTTATTCCATTTGGCTGTTCCACACTGTATATATATATATATATATATATATATATATATATATATATATATATATATATATATATATATATATATATATATATATATAGTTTTTTCCAAACTAAAAATAAAACCTGAAAGACATGCGTTGAAACGACTTAGTGGTTTAAGTCCAATGTCTAGAGTATAAACCATACATCAACGGTAACCAAACTAAATAAATAACAGGCATAAAGCATACTACCCGAACCAACAGTCGTGAAATCTCGGCCACAAATATGGCAAATGACAGACATGAAATTAAAAATTGGCCAAGTGATTGTTGTTTAACTGGGGGATTCAATCAATTTTTAAAATACGCTAAATTTGTAGCTTGAGGAAGGGCCTCAAATACAGCGTTCTAGCACAGCATAGATATATGCTGTGGTTTTAGACTGAAGGTGTCCCATAATATAGTAGAAATGAAAACAAAATCTAGTCAAGTCTCTTTAAAAATTATTTCTTTTATCTTTAAACTTAAACATAAGACGTCATATAAGACCAAAACAGTCGTTGCTTCAGTAGCAATTATACTTATTCTGTAATTAATTGTTACGTATACTTTTAATATAATATCCCGGGCATAAAGCCTGTGTCAGGTATCATGTAAACAAAACGTTAGTTAACGTATCCTTACATAGCTCAGTGGTAGCCTACTGGTCTTCTAGGCTGAAGGTTGTGTGACCGATTCCAGCTCGATGAATGTATGGTTTTTATTTTGTTATTTGGAGAAACAATAGTTCGCTGATTCCATACGTTTTAAACAAGATCTCATTTTCTTTAAACGCCTGTATAACTTTGTCACCTTAAAGTCTGAAATTATAATTTTCAGCAGACATTTTGTTATTGTTGAGAAATTTGAGTTTTAGGCATTTTTCTTAAAAGGAATTAGAACACAAGATTTTTTTGATAATAGAGAGATATCGGTGGTGGCACTTTCCAAAGAATTCATCAAATGTGCGCGTACTAGGACCTCTAAAATCCATCTTCAAGATCTGTGTAATTTTTAATTTTTTATTTAGTAATATGCCGTATAAGAATAGTGTACAATTCTTATGAAAATTCACTACTATAACGCACTTGCTGCGTCCCGAAATTTTTCAATTTTCTTTTTATCCTTTGAACTTTGATTACTGTAACTATTTTTTTTACACTAAAATTGCCACTGAAATTCTCTACCATAACTCACTTGCTGTGTCCAGATTTTCCCAAATAGTTTTTTCTTACAAAATGTTAATTTAATGTTAAAATAACCTTCAGGTATGTGAAGAGGAAAATATTATTTCTTACCTTGGAAAACAGTTTGTCTGGCAAGATCGATCTAAAGACGAGAAGCATTTTGTCCAGAAAAGGTGGGGCATTTATTATGTGGACTTTTCCAAACCTCAGTTTCAGTACGTTCTGTAATATAATTGGTTAAATTAGAAACTAACTTACGCCTTATACAGATGATGCATGCTTTCATTGTTGTTAGTCGCGATGCCAAAAGAGTGTTTCATCTATTATATAAAAGTACCTCTATTTACCAATATGCTGACGAGTTTCTGGTTGATTGCCGGCGTGAATTTCAGAAATATCTTCATATTGTAATCAAGCAGATCCACTATGATGGTGTTGGCTATGAAGAAGTCGTGTTCAAACCTTATTTCAGCCATCATGAATGTCGATAAATAGTAGGCAAGACCATTTTCAGCTTCACCCTCCAGATCTGTGAATCTTGTTATGATTATTCGGGTCAAATCAGGGGCCAGTTTAGGCATTGCAACGTGGATGCTGAAACCATATGGAAAAAATACAAACTTATTGCTGTTAAAAGTTGTAGATTTAAAAGCTATATTAGATTCACAACTTAATATCTCTTTAATTGTTACAAACTTTTATTTAATTTCACCTTTGCTAGTAAAATACAGTAGGCTAAGTAACGCTTTCATGAATTCAAAATGGCAGCCAACGTAAGGTAACTGAATATTTCTGTCACAACAGGTCACTTGATATATTGCTACGCTTTTTTTTGTCTATTAGTTCTCTGACAAGCCTTGACAACTAGGTGTGAATTTAACCTATGTGTGTGTGTTTTGTTTCTTTAACGTCGACCTATTTGCATGGAGGCGTATGCGCCTACGTCCGTAGCAATCTACCCCGCACCAGACTCCCCAATTTAGAAGCTGGAAGAAAAGACATACTATGGATAAAACTATCTCTCAGGGCTGCAAGTAAATTCATCTGTTGCATTTACCGGTCACCTACTGACAACAACTTTGTACAGCCCTTTGACTACCTTTCTGAAAAAACCGACCATCTGATTTCTGAATATCCTTCCTCCGAGGTCACTATGCTTGGTGACTTCAATGTCCATAATAAGGAATGGCTAGGATCTTCAAAAACCGATCCACAAGGAAGAGCAGCGGAGGCCTTTGCAGTCAGCAATTCTTTAGCCAATATAGTTCAGCAACCTACTTACTTTCCTCGTATCCCAACACACACCTCAAATCCCTTGGATCTCCTTCTTACTACAAAACCTGAATGCTATAAGATATCAGTCGCTCAGACCACGGCATGGTCACTGCTTCCTGCGCAATGCAACCCGAGGTCACACAGTCATCACACCCACGTATCGTTTGGCACTACAACTCCGCGAACTGGGACGAAATGCGAGAGTACTTTTCCTCATTTCCATGGGCGTCTGTCTGCTTCTCTCATCCTGACCCCTCTGATATCTCACAAAATGTCACCGAAATTATCCTAGCTCGCATGAAATTATTTATTCCACGTACACAGAAAACCTCTTCAGCCACTCAAAATCCCTGGTTCTCTAAATCTTGTCACAAGGCCAGACTTGAAAAGGTCAAAGCTCACAAAGCGCTTCTACAGAATCCCAGTCAAGAAAACCGTCAAGCATTTAAGGACGCAAGAAACCGGTATGTCCGCATTATTTCTGAGGCAAAAAACTCGTTTAATAACCACATCAAAAACAAAGTCCTCTCAAGTTCCAACGGCAGCAAACCCTTCCGGACTTTTGCTATTGGGAATAATTTCTGCAAGAGCACGTTCCCACCTCTTGTCTCAGGGGATGAAATTGTTTCTACCGCCCTGGGCAAGGCTGAACTTTTTGCCTCGTTGTTCGCTGTAAATTCTACTCTCAACTCACCTCCAAATGTTCAACCACCAACAGTAGCCAATGTCGCGCCAAAAATGACGGATATCATTTTCAAAACTAAAATGGTACGAAAGATGCTCTCTTCTCTTAATACCAGGAAAGCCTCTGGCCTTGACGAGATCCCAACAATTGTTTTCAATAAATGCGCACCAGAACTTGCTCCTGTCCCGACTCGTCTGTTTCAGACATCTTACAATAGAGGCATATTCCCTAGTAACTGGAAAACTGCTCGAGTACAACCCGTCTCCAAGAAAGGATCCAAAGCACTTCCTAGCAACTACAGGCCTATTTCTCTCCTTTCAGTCGTCTCTAAAGTGATGGAAACGTATATAAACACCGAATTAGTAAAATTTCTTGAAAAACAGTCTAATCAACGACAGGTAGTATAGATTCCGTCAGCGCAGATCAACTGCCGACCTCCTTTCCTTTGTCACCCATTCTTGGAACAAGTCTATGGAACAACACGGTGAATCCCAGATTGTCGCTCTAGACATATCCCAAGCATTCGACCAGGTCTGGCACGCAGCGCTGCTTAATAAACTTCCGGCCTATGGCCTACCACCAAAACTCTGTAGCTGGACAGCAAATTTCTTCTCCAACCGGAGAATTTCTGTTGTCGTGGATGGCCATTCCTCTAAACTGTATCCATTTAATGCAGGAGTCCCTCAAGGTTCAGCTTTAGCCCCTACTTTGTTTCTTCTCCACATCAATGACCTCCTCTCTAACACATCCAACCCAGTTCACAGTTACGCAGACGTCAGCACCCTCCACTCAAATATACAATATTCTAAGCCTGTCTCTTTAGCCCAATTAGATGAGGATCGCAGACTCATGGACGGTTCTCTCTCCGTGGATCTCCAAAAAAAATTAGACTGGGAAAGTAGAAATCTTGTACAATTCAACCCCACCAAATCACAGTCTTGCTTTCTTTCTCATAAGAGATACACCAGCCCTAGACCCATCACAATGAACAACCAAGTTATTCAAAATAATGAGTCGTTTTCACTTGTTGGCATTTCTGTGGATCGAAATCTGAATTGGCATCAACATGTCACATCAATTGCAGAAGCGGCTGCTAAGAAATTAGGTTTCCTCTTCCGAGCTCGCAAATACTTTTCACCAGCTAATCTCTATACCTTATATACTTCACAAATAAGACCAAACCTCGAATACTGCTCCCACATCTGGGGTGCTGCTGCCGCTTCTACACTCGCTATCCTGGACTCCATTCAGAAGAGAGCTATACGTCTCATCGGTGACCCTACCCTCACCCAAAGGCTGCCATCCCTTGCCCACCGACGTGCCGTTGGTGACCTCTCTCTCTTTTATAGATATCTGCACGGGCACTGCTCAGAGCAGCTTTCTTCCATAGTTCCTCCACCTGCTGCCCCCAACAGATCTACCAGGGGAACAGAGCGAATTCACCCTTTTACTGTTCAGGTCACCAGACATAGAACATCTTGTTATGCCCGCTCTTTTGTCCCGAGGACTTCCAAGTTGTGGAATTCCTTGCCGGCACATGTTTTTCCTTCTCCCCTGAACCTTCAAGTCCAGAATTAACAAGTTGCCTCTTTCCGCATTGTCGACACCCACGGTACGATAGTATTTAGGCTGCAAGCCCTCGTGGTGTGTTGTTGAAATAAAAAGAAATAAAAAAATTCCGCGATTATGGCTAATCACCGACGCCAGGGAGCAGTTTCACCTCACTATCGTGGAAATTTTGCCGAACCCCTGCCTTTCTGTACGGAGGGTAGGGATCTTTAACGTGCCCAACATCCCATGGACACGGGACCGAAGGCTTTACGGAGACCCCCCTAAACATTCAACAAATACAATGCCAGAACCTCGGTTGATTTTAATGTTACAGTTTCTACTGAACAAGTGAAAGGAATACCCTGGGATCGAACTCTGTACCCTTCGGTTTTGAGGCACACGTTCTTACCCCTCAACTACCGAGGTTCTATGAATTTAACCTAAACCTTGTATTAATTGTCGTTACTTTCAACTAATGTGTGTCCTCTCTTATACGGCCTATTAGCAAAGTTAATACTTTAAACTTACACAGACCTTGAAGATCGATTTTAGAGGTCCTAGTACGCGGACAAAAAAAATCTTGCGTTCTAACTCCTTTTGCGAAAAATGCCCTAAACTTAATTTTCTATGAAGTTAAAGAACCAAATTTTGCTATATCTGTAGATAGTAAGTCTCTTTAAAAGAAACTTGTATTACAAATTTCATTAAAGTTATACAGAAGATTTTCAGAAGGAAACTTAATTCATATTTAGAAAAGTAAAGTATCTACCAAATTATAAACATAGCAGTTGGTTTTCCTTATTAATCGCCAGTATGATTTTGTTTTAGTCAACCTAATCAAACCGGGTTTTTCAATATCAACAATAACAAAATTATAATTTCAGACTCAAAGCTCACAAACTTATTTAGGCGTTTTAAACAAAAATGAAATCTTGTTCAAAACGTATGAAATCTGTGCACTATTGTTTCTCCAAATGTCAAAATGAAACAAACAAAAAAAGATACATTTATCGAGCGGGATTAGATCGCGTAACCTTCTGCAAGTGACCAACCAAAAGGGTTGATAGTGAGGAAGAAAAATTCCGAATATTTACTTGTTATACAATATAGTGCTCCAAATTGAATTATAACTTCCACAAAGCTGTGATGATCTACTCTCCTCAGAAAGACATTCTCATTGAATGAATTTAGGGTCCATGACTTGATCACAAAGAAAATATTCGCACTCCTGTACTTATAAACTTCTGCAACGTTATATTACTCGAGTTTTAACAAAAATATGTCAATTTTCACCAAATCATCGCTCATTTATTCCCTACTCCCTGAAGCGATCTTACCCAAAAACAATTCGAAGTATTCCTTTGTCGGGTGCTAACTGGATACCAGATTTGAAAATTATATCTCAATTCGTTAAGTTATTGCACCTATCAACAGACACACGTAGAGCCCGACATACTGACAGACCGACCGACCGACGGAAAAAAAAATTCGTTCCAGAAGAAGTTTTCTATATGTTTTGAAAGTTTTTACGACGTTTTAGCAAAAAGAAATTTCGAAATTTCTGTCACCGATATTCCACCCCCACACATTCAACCCCCAATTTAATTTCAGCTCAGAATACCAGATGTTTGATGAAATTGAAGGTTTTCTAATAAATTTTCCTCATTAGTGAATTTTTCGTTTTACGAAAAATTCGCTAATAAATAGAGCTTTTGGTGGCATACTTCATTTTATTTTTCAATGATTTTTTGTATTAAAACATTTTAACGTAGCAACGGATTGTTTTTCATGGTGTATAAATATTTTCAATTCTCTTCTCATGAAGATACGGAAGAAGACAAAGAGTTTGCAAAGAAGATAAACTACTGCCAAGTCAGAGGAAAACTATCTACTTTTGGATTTCTCTAAGAAAACTAAAGAACTATGTAGTATTTCTCCACTTACATATAATTTTTTCCTCTGTCGAATTCTTCAGTGTTGGGTAACAGCCTTTCAAAGAAATCAGCGTGTAGGGCTCGGATTCTAAAATATGCTTCTATACCTTGCTTGGCTCGCTCCAAACTCATCTTTCCATTCAGCAGACTGACAGCTAGTTTTTGGTCACCTAAAAAAATAGTGCTGCAAATTGAATCATAACTTTCACATAGCTGTGATAATTTATTCTCCGCAGAAAGACATTCTCATGGAATGAATTTAGGGCCCATGACTTGACCACAAAGAAAATATTTGTAGTCTTGTACCCATAAACTTTATAAACGTTATAAAGTTCTAGTTTGATTGAAAAAATGTTAATTTTCACAACATTTTTAAAATTTTTGCCGCGGATGCGATACTTCCCAACGTTGTGACGAAGTGGAAGTAATATATATAATTTTCAAATAAAACTTACCAATCGCCTCCAATGGCAGATGTGGATTCTTCTCCACCCATTCTCGAAGCCTTTTGACATCCTCTTGGAACTCTTCCTCTGTTTTCTCGTACGATTCCAGGATTTTCCTTCTTTCTTCTTCAGTTACGATAAGAAGTTGGCGAGATCTGGTCATGGCGGGCGGTCTTGTTTACAGCACTACAATCAGAATAATGAGGCCAGGCAGTGGTTTTATAGAACTCGACCCTAAATAAGTAAGTAAAAGCTACTCCGAAAATGCATTATAATAATGATATTCCTTAGAATTTACATCTAAAATACATTATTTACCTTGGATTTTATTTTGCTCAAGTTCAACAAATGTTGTAATTACCTACACCAGCTTTATCAAAGGTCGGCACACTAGATACCGCCGTAACTGGTTTAGTTGTTTTATATTTCATTTACTACCACGAAATTATACAAATACATGTAAAGTGAGTTATAGTAGTGAATTTTCATTAAAATGTTTTTAATAGCAAATATATCTTTTAGTGAATTTTCTTTAAAAAGTTCACTAATGAAGAGATCCCGACTTTTGAATTTTGAAAAAAAAATCAAATGAGCGCTAATTTGGCCCTCTAGGACACATATCCGCGGTCAGTTTCGATATATATATATATATATATATATATATATATATATATATATATATATATATATATATATATACATATATATCACACCGATAACTCAAAAAATAATGGGCCGATTTTATTTAAATTTGGTAAATACCTTCCTTTTCGGGTAACGCCGAGGTCCCTAATAAGCTGGGTGGCGAGCATGCTGGAGGACAGAAGAGTTTCGCCGACCTTGAGGGGCCGATGGCTGGACGTTGGCTTGACGGGCGGCTGTCCTCAGGGCAGCTGCCTTTCGCCTCATCTAGGGCTGGTCTTAGTCACCGGCAAATTCCTCGGCGTCGTCTGTGAGTGTATGCAGGCTGTCTGTAGCATAATCGAAAGGTGGTGTGGTGAGCAGGGACTCTCCGTAAACCCGGCGAAGACAGAGATGATCCTATTTACCAAGAAGAGGAAGGTAGATGGGTTCAGGGCGCCTGTGATGTTTGGAAAACCTTTAGCTTTGGTGCGGGAGGTCAATTATTTGGGGGTGATCCTGGACCCCAAACTAACATGGGGGTCGCAAATAGAACGAGTAGTGAGGAAGGGAGTAGCGACTCTCTGGCAACTGCGTCGTGTGATAGGGAGGACCTGGGGACTTAATCCTCGGATCGTTCATTGGAACTACACTGCGATCGTCAGGCCGATAATCCTCTATGGGGCGTTGGTCTGGTGGTGTGGTGTGAACCAAATTACCAGCAGGAAGCTGGCCAAACTCCAAAGGCTGGCAATCCTGGGTATCACAGGCGCTATGAGGACGACACCCTCAGCCGCGCTAGAGGTCTTGATGATGCTGCCACCGCTTCCCATCTGTGTCAGGAGGGAGGCTATGGCGTCGCATCTTTGAATGCGGGACTCAGGAAACTGGTGCGGAGAGGGAGCAGTAATAGGGAATGCAAGAGTCGCCAAGGAGGTGGAAAAGGAAATTCCGGTTTCCGCTATAAAGGTGCGGGATGCCGAGGACGATATTAGGTTGACTAGGCCATACACCCTCAGGATCCCCAGTAGGGATCAGTGGAGGGAAAATGAGGTTGCATTGCAGCCCGCAAGCCTGGTCCGTTTCACCGACCGATCGCGGCTGGAGAACCAACAATCCTCCGGGGCAGGAAAATACATCGAGGGCCTGGGGGTGCGCGAGAGCTATGCCCTTGGCGCACATACCACGGCATTCGAAACAGAGGTGTATGCTATCCTGTCTGT
Organism: Tillus elongatus; assembly: GCA_964006375.1. NCBI lineage: Eukaryota > Metazoa > Arthropoda > Insecta > Coleoptera > Cleridae > Tillus > Tillus elongatus. The sequence goes on from OZ023270.1 coordinate 449,671, forward strand.
GGCCAATAGACAGGATGTGAAGAGGAGTCCCGAGAAGTGTGTGTACATCTGCTCGGATAGCCAGGCGGTCCTCCGGGCAGTCTGCGCGGCCAGAAACAGGTCAACACTGGTTCGGGAGTGCGCTGACTCCCTCAGAGGACTAGCCAGGACGAAGGAGGTGCAACTGGTGTGGGTTCCGGGACGCTGTGGTGTAGCGGGGAATGAGGTGGCGAGTAATATCGCAAGACTAGGTTCCCAGCGGCCGTTCTGTGGCCCGGAGCCTGCGATAGGCATAAGTAGGAAGACAGTCTCTGTCGCCTTAGACAGGTGGACCGAGGAAGCAATGGAGAGGCACTGGGGGTCGGTTGGTGGCTGCAGGCAGGCGAGGGACTTCGTGGAGGGGCCGGACAGAGATAAAGCTGTCTGGCTACTCGGAAGGAGTCGACCTACGCTTCGCCGCATCCTTGGGGTGCTGACAGGCCACTGCCCCCTTAGAAAACACCTCACATTTATAGGCGTAGAGAGGGGTCCCATTTGCCAGGAATGCGGCGAGGATGAAGAAACGTCCTACCACTACTTGTGTGAATGCGATGCTTCTGGGAGTCTTCGAGCAGAATTGTTCGGGTCGAGGACTCTGCAGAGGAATCAGGTAAGTTCCGTCCAATGGAAGACCGTCACGGCCTTCATCTCGAATTCGAGGCGGTTTGGTGACGGAACCGAGGAGGAGTAGAGCATGGTTGCTGGGGTTGGCAACAAGGGCCCATGGTGGCCTACTTACTTGGCGTTGGCCTCCCCACCACTGCTACTACTATAGCACAATATTGTTTTGATAATAGAGAGATATCGATGGTAACACTTTCGGAAGAATTATTCAAATGTGCGCCTACTAGGACCTCTAAAATCGATCTTCAAGGTCTGTGTAACTTTAAAGTTTTAATTTTACTAATATGCTGTATAATAACAGTGTACAATTCTTATCAAAATTCGCTACTATAACGCACTTGCTGCGTCCCGAAATTATTTACCAATAGATAGCGGAGCCCCATGGAAATGACTCATTCAGAGAGCTTTTTGTTTGTCGAAAAAATAGAGCCGCCGTATACAAGCACTGTCAAATAGTGGCTGAGTTTAAAAAGCTTTCACAGAAATGTTTTTAGTGTTTCCGTAGAAATCATTTTTTTGGAACATTTTTGTGAAATGTTGGTAATTAATACTAAATGTTTAGTAAGTGATTGTAAATAAAGTTGTCGAATTTTTGTGAAAAATATAATTTAGTATAACATTACTGAAGACAATTTCGGCAAAAAAGGTGAATTTTTGAAAATGAAGTTTTTGCAAGTTTTCATTAAAAAAATTTCCAACTTGGGTCATAAAGCTGTTTGTCAATAACTATATCTTGGCAGGTGTGAAGCTTAAAGAGGTTCTTTGGCAAGGAAAATCGGACCAGTTTTTTTTTGGAACTTTTTATTTTCTTTTCGGAAAATGTTTGTACTTTTTGAAACAACAAATGATTTTAATGAAATATGGTACATTGTTAGTACTATATAGGTTATACTATAAACCAAATATCCTTTTAAAAACAAGGCATATTTGCCATTAAAAACATGTTTACGAAAATTCGCTACCATAACGCACTTGCTACGTACAGACATTTTATAAAATTCGTCTTTTGCGCCATACAAAATGTATCTTGCCGACATCCAATTTAGGCCTTGCCCCGCCACTGATTAACCTCATGACAAAATTTCCTGTATGTTCATTTCTCTGTGACTTAAAATATAATAAAGCACGTAAATTAAAATTTTATGTAAATTATGCTATATTCGTTTCAATGTTTTTTTTTTGATTAATCCAGCCATTGGCGTAATATAGTTGGTAAACATATAGTAACTTAAAAAATATATATACATACATGTTGAAGCTAGGATCTTCTGTTTTTGTAAGGTACCTATTAAAATTACACTTAAAGATGCAATTACCAAAGTCCTGTTTCCATAACTACCAGGTACTGCTTTATAACATTTTCCAACAAGTCCGGTAAATTTTGTGCATGTTAAAAAAATTAATCAGTATAATGACCTTCCTTTATATCTAAACACATTTAAAGGTAGTTTGTTTCAATGTTAGTGATTGTTTGGACTATGATGTGGTACCACTATATTATGTTACTTTAATTCTACAGGGTGTTACATTTATTTATTTACTTATTAAAACTGCTCCATAGATCATTTGCAAGATATAGGAAATAGTCAACGTTACCATGTTTTTTTTTGTTCTTTACGTCGGCCTATTTCCGCGACTATGGTTAATCACCGATGCCATGGAGCACTTTCACCTCAATATCCTGGAAATTTTGTCGAACCCTTGCCTTTCTGTAATGAGGGTAGACATCTTTAACGTGCCCAACATCGCATGGACACGGGACCTACGGCTTTACGGCCCCGTCCGAAGGGCGGAACGTGCAGATGTCAACTTGATCAAATATAATGCCAGAACCTCGGTTGATGTTAATTTTGCAGTATGTGCTGAAAAAGTGAAAGGGTACCCTGAGAATCGAACCGAGTACCCTTCGGTTCAGAGACACACGTTCTTACCACTGGACCACCGAGTCTCTATGTTAACTGTATACAGATCTCAAAGTAGGTACATAAAACAACACAAAAAGCAGCTTATCAACGCTAAAATTGGAAATATAGGTACTCGCCTATAGAATAAAATTCTGTACGTTCTAAACTTAGTTAAATGTCGGAGTAAAATGAGTTCTTATGTAACTAAAGAATTTTTCAATGTAGAGAGGTTTGAAGACTGTACCAAAAAAAAACAAAAATAATTTTCTACAAAAACTATCACAATTCTAAAACTATTGCAAATATCGAGTTACAGATTATTTAATTTTTATTTATTAACGCTACTTCATATTATATTTGAGTTTTATCGAATTTGGCGGACCTTCATTTTTTCGCAATTTTTCCATACTGTCATGTTCTTTTTTGAGCCAAATTTTTTTTGTCTGAGATTAAGCTGAAATTGTGTCCGCTTATACTTTAAACTTAGTTAAATGTCGGAGTAAAATCAGTACTTATGTAACTCAAGAATTTTTCAATGTAGAGAAGTTTGAAGACTCCCAAAAAAAAAATTTCTACAAAAACTAACAAAATTCTAAAACTATTGCAAATATCGAGTTACAGAATATTTGATTTTTATTTATTAACGTTACTTCATATTATATTTGCGTTTTATCGAATTTGGCGGATTTTCATTTTTTCGCAATTTTTCCATACTAAGTCGTGTTCTTTTTTGAGCCAAATTTTTTTTTGTCTGAGATTAAGCTTAAATTGTGTCGGCTTATACTTTAAACTTAGTTAAATGTCGGAGTAAAATGAGTTCTTATGTAACTCAAGAATTTTTCAATGCAGAGAGGTTTGAAGACTGTACCAAAAAAAAATAATAATAATTTTCTACAAAAACTATCACATTTATAAAACTATTGCAAATATCGAGTTACAGATTATTTAATTTTTATCCATTAACGTTATTTCATATTATATTTGAGTTTTGTCGAATTTGGCGGACTTTCATTTTTTCAATTTTTCCATACTATAAATAAGTAGTGTTCTTTTTTGACCCAAAATTTTTTTTGTCTGAGATTAAGCTCAAATTGTGTCGGCTTATACTGTAAACTTAGTTAAATGTCGGAGTAAAATGAGTTCTTATGTAACTCAAGAATTTCTCAATGTAGAGAGGTTTGAAGACTGCCCAAAAAAAGCCTGGACGCAGCAAGTGCGTTATGGTGGTGAATTTTCATAGAGATGATCTGGCACAAAATATTTTATTATAACTTTTTTTTCTTGTAACATAGAAATCTAAATTTTGGTGTATAGTTTACTTTTTATATCGTAAACCTACCTACAAAACTTGGTTATCATAGATTTTTTATTTTTTAAGATAAAATTTTTTTTCAAATGAAAACTCAAAATGTATCCGGAAAACCTCGTCCGATTTTTTCGATTAACGAACTTGTCAAAGCCATTTACAAAGGGAAGGTACATGCCAAATTTTATCAAAATCGGCCCATTATTATTTGAGATAAAAAATTTTTTCGAATAAAAACTCAAAATTTCCCCGGAAAACCTCGTCCGATTTTCCTGACTAACAAACATGTCAAAGCCATTTACAAAAGGAAGGTACATGCCAAATTTTATTTAAATCGGCCCATTATTTTTTGAGATAAGAATTTTTTTCGAATGGAAACTCAAAATTTTCCCGGAAAACCTCGTCCCATTTTCCTGACTAACGAACTTATCCAAGCCATTTACAAAAGAAAGGTACATGCCAAATTTTATCAAAATCGGCCCATTATTTTTTAGTTATCGGTGTGATACATATATATATATATATATATATATATATATATATATATATATATATATATATATATATATATATATATATATATATAAATTGAAACTGACCCCGGATATGGGTTCTAGGGGTCCTAGTTCGCGCTCATTTGCAAAAATTTTTTCAAAATTCAAAAGTCGGGATCTCCCCATTAGTGAATTTTTCTACGAAAATTCACTAAAAAGAAAATAATTTTCTACAAAAACTATCACAATTCTAAAACTATTGCAAATATCGAGTTACAGATTATTTAATTTTTATCCATTAACGTTATTTCATATTATATTTGAGTTTTATCGAATTTGGCGGACTTTCATTTTTTCGCAATTTTTCCATACTATAAGTCGTGTTCTTTTTTGAGCCAACGTTTTTTTTTCTCTGAGATTAAGCTCAAATTGTGTCCGCTTATATAAGTGAATTTTTATTTTAAAAAAATTCACTAATAGAGAGGTATCGATGGTGAGACTTTGCAAAAATTTCTTCAAATGAGCGCGAATTTGTGCCCCTAGAACCCATATCCGGGGTCAGTTTCGATTTTTATATGTTTATATATATATATATATATATATATATATATATATATATATATATATATATATAAAATATATGTATATATACATAAACACAGATCTCCCCATAAGCAATTTAAAAAAAAATTCGCTAATAAAACTATATGTATTCCAAAATCAGTCAACATGCAAAAATACAACCAGCACACAGCAACAAGTGTACAGTCACGTGTGGCAGATTCAGCTCATCAGATTTAAAAAAAATTGAATAGAAAAAAAAATGCTAGGGTGAAGATCAGTTCAGATTTAGATCTAGTTGAGACATCAGAAAAGCGGTGCTATGCCCTAGAACAATGGGAGAAACAAGCTCAAGAACAACGAAAAATAGGTTTTTTACATATTATTATTATATAAAAAAATTCAAAATTCAATACTTATATGGCCTCTTTTCAGTGTATCCTGTCTATGTGTTGTAATGATCAAGGCTTTCTGACAGCACAATAATCACATTGATCACATTTAAAAGGTCTTCTGTTGGTGCTTTGCCTTAATGTGTCAAATTTAGCATAAACTTTAATACGCTTTCTAATGCACTAACAGTATCAGGAGTTTATTGTCCTCCAAGATATAGAATTACAAAAGAAGACTTTCAATCCTTTTTTGTAACCTTAGGTAACGAGTTTATAGCTGGTGAGGATTATAACTCAAAACATACTAGTTGGGGTTCAAGATTGACAACACCGAAAGGTAGGGAACTCTCTAAGCTGATAATAGAAAAGAGGTACAGTACATTATCCACAGGAGAATCAACATACAGATCCAAACAAAATTCCCGACTTATTAGACTTCTTTGTAGTCAATGAATTATCACAAAACTATCTAGAAGCATAATCTTGTCTGGATCTATCATCTGATCACACGCCAGTCGTAGCAACGGTAAGTGTCACAATTATAAGAAAGAAAGCAAAACCAGTCCTATACAACAACAACAAAAAACTGGAATATCTTTAGAGAATACATCAACGACAAACTCCAACCACAAATAAGTATAAAAACACCAGAAGAATTGGAAGAAGCAACAAATCACCTAATATCAACGATACAACATGCTGCATGGTATGCCACAGCTATAGTAGAGGATGAAGTCAAGGACTTAGGTAGCATTCCAACGCAGGTGACCGAACTGATTCCAGAAAAACAAAGAGCTAGGGCTATATGGCATCAAACTCATCACCCAGTAGATAAAACACGCTACAACAATATTGCTAACAGACTGAAGCATAAATTACAAAATACTGGAAATGAAACATTCCGTTATTACATACAAAACTTAAATGGCCAAGATCACTCCACATGGAAAGCCACGAGAAGCTATAAGAGTCCTCAAAATTATATACCACCCATTCGGGAAACTGGAGGCACCTGGTCAAGGTCAGACAATGAGAAAGCCGAATTGTTTAGTCAACATTTACCAGAAGTCTTCCATTCTAACCTTACTCAGAATAAACCTGATTCAGAAATAGATGAATATCTTGACATACCGCTACAGCTGTCTCCTCCAATCCGTAAATTTGAAGTTAGAGAGGTCAAGGAACAAATAAAGAGGCTAAACAAACGTAAAGCATCTGGACTAGATCTTATTACTGGCACAGAACTGAACGAACTACCAGAGCAAGGGCTCAAATTTATAACTATAATCTTCAATGCGATATTATGGTTAGCCTAATGGCCTAAGCAGCTCAAATATTGATGTTTTTAAAACCAGGAAAGCCTCCCACAGAAGTAAAGTCATATCGACCTTATAAGTCTGTTGCCCATATTATCATAAGTACTTGAGAGGCTCATCCTTAATTGCTTACTAACAGAACTGGACGAAGAGAACTGGATTCCTGAACACCAGTTTGGATTTAGAAAACAGCACTCAACAGTTCAACAATGCCATAGACTCGTGAATACAATACAAAAAACCCTAGAATCAAAAAAATACTGTTCTTCAGTTTTCCTAGATGTAAGTCAAGCTTTTGACAGAGTATGGCACAAAGGAATCCTGTACAAAATCAAGAAATCCTTCCCTTATCACTTCTACCTCATCTTTAAATCGTACCTATCAGATCGATACTTTCAAATTAAACAAGGCGAAGAAGTTTTATCTATCAGACCAATCCAATTAGGGGTACCTCAAGGTAGCGTGCTCAGTCCGATTCTATATCTACTATACACCTCAGATATACCGACTACCCAACAAACTGACATGTTCACATTCGCAGATGACACAGCCATACAGTCTGTAAATGAAGACCCTGGAGCAGCCAGCTATCATATACAAAATCACCTTTCATTGCTACAAAGATGGTTAGACAAATGGAAGATAAAGATCAATGAAGCAAAGTCATCGCATGTCACATTCACTCTGAACTGCCAGACTTGTCCACCTGTCCACATCAACAACACAGAGATTCCTTAAGCTGATCATGCTGGATATCTGAGACTACATCTAGACAAACGACTCACGTGGAGTACCCACATTAAAAAGAAGCGTAAAGAGATGGATTTGAGAATGAAGAAACTGTACTGGCTAATAGGTAGAAAATCTCCAATTGCCATAGAAAACAACATCCTGGTTTACAAGGCTATAATCAAGCCAATCTGGACCTATGGCCTAGAATTATGGGGTTCCTCCAAAGTATCCAACACTAACCTAGTTCAACGCTTTCACCAAAACAGATGCTCCTTGGTATGTAAGCAACCACACCCTTCACAGAGATCTAAATATACCCTTCGTATCAGAAGAAATCACTAGAAGAGCAAACAAACACCTTCAAAAACTGGAAGCACATCCAAATGATGCCGTTAGACCATTGCTTGAAAACCAAACAAGACGACTGCATAGAAAGTGGCCATCAGATCTATGGAGGCAGGTATGAAATAAAATCATAATTGCCGGATAGCACCAGTGGGTGTAATTCCTTCATGTCAATTTCTCGTCAGCAGATTTACTTATAGAACTCAATGTATATACATATTAGTTAATGTATATAATATATTCAGTGGTTCTGATTGTAAAAATTAGTGTACAATAAAAAATAAAAACTTTAATACAGCACCATAATCACACTGGTCACATTTATAAGATCTTTTTTGGTGTGTCTTACTGTAATGTGTTAAACAAGCTTTTCTAACAGTACAATAATCACACTAATAACATTTATAAGGCCTTTCTTCACTGTGTCTTGATGTTATGTGTTGTCTTAACTTAGATTTTGTAACAGTACAATAATCACACTGATCACATTTATAAGGCCTTTCTTCACTGTGTCTTGATTTTATGTGCTGGGTTAAGTTAGATTTTGTAACAGTACAATAATCACACTGATCACATTTATAAGGCCTTTCTTCACTGTGTCTTGATGTTATGTGTTGTCTTAAGTTAGATTTTGTAACAGTACAATAATCACACTGATCACATTTATAAGGCCTTTCTTCACTGTGTCTTGATTTTATGTGCTGGGTTAACTGATACTTTCCAATAATACAATAATCACACTGATCACATTTATAAGGCCTTTCTTCACTGTGTCTTGCTTTTATGTGCTGAGTTAAGTGAGACTTTGTAACAGTACAATAATCACACTAATCACATTTCTAAGGCCTTTCTTCACTGTGTCTTGATTTTATGTGCTGGGTTAACTGATACTTTCCAATAATACAATAATCACACTGATCACATTTATAAGGCCTTTCTTCACTGTGTCTTGCTTTTATGTGCTGAGTTAAGTGAGACTTTGTAACAGTACAATAATCACACTAATCACATTTCTAAGGCATTTCTTCACTGTGTCTTGATGTTATGTGTTGTCTTAAGTTAGATTTTGTAACAGTACAATAATCACACTGATCACATTTATAAGGCCTTTCTTCACTGTGTCTTGCTTTTATGTGCTGGGTTAAGTAAGACTTTGTAACAGCACAATAATCACACTGATCACATTTATAAGGCCTTTCTTCACTGTGTCTTGATTTTATGTGTCGAGTTACCTGAGACTTTGTAACACTACAATAATCACACTGATCACATTTATAGGGCCTTTCTTTAGTGTGCCTTGCTGTTATGTGTTCTGTTAAGTAACGCTTATTAACACTACAATAATCACACTGATCACATTTATAAGGCCTTTCTTCTGTGTGTCTTGATGTTATGTGTTTTGTTAAGTTAGATCTTGTAACAGCACAATAATCACACTGATCACATTTATAAGGTCTTTCTTCTGTGTGTCTTGATGTTATGTGTTGTGTAACATTAGACTTTCTAACACTAAAATAATCACACTGATCACATTTATAAGGCTTTTCTTTAGTGTGCCTTGCTGTTATGTGTAGTGTTAAGTGACACTTTCTAACACTACAATAATCACACTGATCACATTTATAAGGCCTTTCTTCACTATGTCTTGCTGTGATGTGTTGGGTTAACCGAGTCTTTCTAACAGCACAATAATCACACTGATCACATTTAAATGGCCTTTCTTCACTGTGTCTTGCTGTTACATGTTGTGTTAAGAGAGATCTTGTAACAGTACAATAATCACACTGATCACATTTATAAGGTCTTTCATTAGTGTGCCTTGCTGTAACATGATGTATTAATGTATACTTTGTAACACTACTATAATCACACTGATCACATTTATAAGGTCTTTCTTCACTGTGTCTTGCCATTATATGGTGTGTTAACTGAGTCTTTGCAACAGTACAATAATCACACTGATCACATTTATAACGCTTTTCTTTAGTGTGCCTTGCTTTTATGTGTAGTGTTAAGTTCGATTTTCTAACTGTACAATAATTACACTGATCACATTTATTGGGTCTTTCTGCACTGTGTCTTGCCATTATGTGATGTGTTAAGTTAGACTTTCCAACAGTACAATAATCACACTGATCACATTTAAAAAGTCTCTCTTTAGTGTGTGTTGCTTTTATGTGTAGTGATAACTGAAACTTTGTAACAGTACAATGATCACACTGATCACATTTAAATGGCCTATTTTTAGATAGTTCTGTGCTCATATAATATGGTAAAGTGTGCTTGTGGGGAGTACTTAAGTCGCACTGATAACATTTAAAAGGTTCTTCTCTCGTCCCTTGCAACTTTATGTGTTGTGGTATGTCGGTTTTCCTTGCAGTTTTGGAATCGTCTGTGTTACAATTGTAAGAACATTTTGCATTGTGTTTTAATGTTGTATCTACTTCATTTTTCACTAATACATCTTTCAGATCGACAATGTCATGATTACCGAGGCCTGTATACCCATGGTCCAGCGTTTCAATTTTGACACCTTCTATAATGATTTCACTTTTATTAAAAACATTTTCAATTTCTTCATAAGTTATCTGTTCACCTGCAACACCTTTAAAGCCTCCAGGTCTCTCTTTGCTTACTTCATCTATATTCATCTCGCCTATAAAGTCACGTTCTGCTCCATCTAAACACTGTCCTTCGATCTTCTCCATTTTAATAGTAAACGGCATCCTATTATATTCTGTGTTGTGTCTAATATCCACTGTCCCTCTCTGGTAATAATCGCAGTTTTGTTCGTGTTTTATCACTAAATCTTCCTCTTTAGTATCAAAGCCATCTAGGAAGATGTCATCATCACTGTACTTGCAGTCACTTCTGTGAACTGTTGTACTGTTGCAATCACCAAGTTGGCTCCCTTTGTTCACACTCATGGTTAATTTTGATATTAAAATCACAATTAATTCAAAAATGAATTAAGATTGTGTAAATATTGGCGAAGTTTCCTCTTAAAACTGTTTTGTGTGCACAAACCGCTGGAGATGGAGGTAAAAGTGCAGTCAACATTCATGGATCAAACAATCATATATGTCACTAGGGACACGAATGATACATCGATACCATCGCAGTATCGATACTTTTCCAGCGATGCTTAGTAGTTTTGGCATCCATCATTTCTTTTCTGAACGAAATCTTGTTAGTATCGATACCGTCTATATATGCCTTCCTAACCTTCAGAGAAAATTACCTACTACTTATGTCTATGTCTTCTGCCCTGTCACTTGTCACTGTAACAAACATTGTAAATTGTAAATATTATTATTATTATTGCCTGTTCGTTGTTCGTTATCGATTTTCATTTGTCGTCAGCCGTGTTCGGCCATCTTCGGTCGTCGATGTTTTGGGTATATGCTTTTCATTTCGCAATTTGTATCGGAGTATCGTGGATTGATGTTTTCATTGCGATATTTACTAGGTATCGATACCAGTCTTAAAGATATCTGGTCGTATCGATTATCGATACTGTAGGATCGATATCGTGTCCCTATATGTCACAGCATAATGCTGTGGTTGCAGTTTAACCAACATCAACATCAAATACAAATAACTAGAGATACTTAGAAAATATGTTTGATATTCTAAGTAGAGATATGAAAAAATAATTGATGATGCCAATATGAGTAATGACTTAGAGTTTATCGTAATGGATAAACCGGCTACCTATTTTTTTTAACTGTCACTCGTAATACATAACGAATATTGTCACGTGGAAACTCCACTGCAGTGTTGCCAACTCAAAAATGACTAATATCGCTACACGACTAGGAAAATTACGCATCACCTGCACTTTTAGCGAATTTTCATTAAGAAAAATTCCTGTGTTTAGGTCAGGATAAAAAGCCTTTGAAAAAATTACGGTAAAAATGTAATTTAACTCCCGAACGCTTTTCATTCTTTTTTCAGAAACATGCCTAGGACCCCCCTGGATGTACAAACCATGTGAACAATTTCTTGTTCACAACCTCCAATGAAGTTACGGGACTGGGAGTGAATTGGGGTGCTGGGCGGGGTAGGTAGTGAAAAAGAAATAAGAGCAGAAAATGCGAAGAAAACGGCTTGAAAGCTGTCTATTTCACATCCTGAAGCCAGTTCCCCCTTAAACCCTGCCTACCCCGCACAGCACCCCTATTCGTGCCAGGACCCGTAACTTCCTTGGGGGGGGTATGAACAATAAATTTTCTCGTGGTTTATGCAATGAGGGTGATTGTACGCAAGCGAGAGGGGGAAGGGTAGTCTCCATGACGAAGCAGGAACCCCCCTGCACTCCTCTGTCACAAGTGGGACACTACAGGAAGGAAAACCCATGTAACAATATGAGTACCCAAGTATGTAAAGCGAAAAGAGAACATATACTGCCAAATGGCCAAAATTTGAAAAAGAGAACAATAAATTTACATAACACTTACCTGCATCTCAAGCAAATGAGGCAGGACCGGCCCTTTGTGCAGACAACCTTCGACCTTGTATTTTAACAGCCTGCTACAACGCAATTTCCTCATTGCAAAAACAATGTAGAAAACAAATAACATGCCACAGACCTAGAACAGGCCACACATGCACATTAAACCACTACAACACTAATGGTCATTAACAGAATAAAGTAAACAATGCACAATTTCAAAAATAACGGCCGCGAACACATGAATATATAAGAAACCGTCTAAAGGCATACACGTGCTAGCGGCATACTGAAAGCGAAGTAATAAACAGGCCGAGGCCGACGGTTCATGTGTATAGAATATTCTAGGGATTCCCAAAGTCAATTTGAACTTTATGTCAACTGTAATGTTTAGGAGGAAAAGGGTTGTCACGGGACAGGACCGTACTGGGAAATTGGTAAAAATCTGTGCAATGTGTAAGGAACTTTAAATGTCAATGATTCGGGAAATAAGAGAGGACAAATGGTAAGGTTAGTGTTACCGTGCATGTTGTAACGATTACGTTTCGTTACTGCATTAATTATTCAGGATAAACCCGTAAGATGCTTAATTAATAGCCGACAATCCAATATCTGTAAGGCAATTCATGTTTTGATTTCAAAAATTATTTTAAGAAAAGTCGCCAGTGTTTAAGTACCCTGAACACCTTACTGCATTTCCAATTTGTACGTTAAAATTCATGATATGTTTGCCATGGAAAACTACCTCGCATTATTACTGAACAAATAATTCCAGGAATGAAATAAGCATTTAAAACATACATTAGGAATATTCGAGAACAAGATATTGTTTATCTGTAATTTTCCGGTGAGATCACCCAAGAAAGACGTTTGGAAGCGTGGCAGAGAATTGCCGGCAAAGCCACCGATTGGAGGTCTCGTTTTATCTCATTCGAAGAATGGAGGCTAGAAAGAGCTCGAGCACCGCCACCAACGGTCAGAGTAAAAACTTTTACGTGCAAGGAGAAAACAGTTGCCGAACCTGAGACATTAGAAGGGGAGTCTCTGCTGAGCCTTCTTAGGGGAACACTGTCAACTTCGGTGGCTATTAAATTATCTTAAAACGGGGTTGTAAAGTGCTTTATGTTATCTGTACTACCTAATAATATTGTCGGTGATTATTTAAAGTAACTTAAACGATTTTCGAGTTTAAGTAAACATAGTATTCAGCCTAAAAACGGGATTTAAGTTGTGTTTCTCTGTTTCGAATTGTTGATTTCTTGTCGTGATCAGAAAGAATTTCTGGTTATTATCGTACCTTAGGTTAACTGGTAGTGAATTTAACTGAAGCAAATTCTCATTTCAATTGCGGTTCGCAAAGTTTCGGGCACTCGCAATTGATTCCACCTGGAAAGCATATTCACAGGGCCATCGGGTAACTTAGTACCGGAAGAATTGGTGACTGAACAAATCTTTTCTCTGAAACAGCAGAATTTTCATGCCGAAATCTAACATCTGAAGTTTTAATAACCTGAACTTTCAAAATCACGTAATCAAGTTTGAGCTTAAACACAATGTCAGAGATGTGCCGTCAGCACAACTATACATTTCCTGTTTAATCTCTAAGATTTTGTCAAATTATTTTTTTGTGAATTTAAATGCAGTTTTTATTTCCTTTTTATTTGTAATTAGCAAATTTTGTCTGTAAAATATCCAACCGATACCGGTACTATCGTACCGTGGGTGTTGACAAGGAGGAAAGAGGCAACTTGTTAATTCTGGACTTGAAGGTTTGGAGGTTCGCGGGAGAAGGAAGAACATGTGCCGGCAAGGAATTCCACAACTTGGAAGTCCTCGAGAGAAGAGAGCAGGCGTAACAAGATGTTCTATGTCTGGTAACCTGGACAGTAAAAGGGTGCATTCGCTCTGTTCCCCTGGTAGATCTGTTGGGGGCAGCAGGTGGGGGAACTATGGAGGAAAGCTCCTCTGAGCAGTGCCCGTGCAGATATCTATAAAAGAGAGAAAGAGGTCAGCAACGACACGTCGGTGGGCAAGAGATGGCAGCCTTTGGATGAGGGTAGGGTCACCGATGAGACGTATAGCTCTCTTCTGAATGGAGTCCAGGATAGCGAGTGTAGAAGCGGCAGCAGCACCCCAGATGTGGGAGCAGTATTCGAGGTTTGGTCTTATTTGTGAAGTATATAAGGTATAGAGATTAGCTGGTGAAAAGTATTTGCGAGCCCGGAAGAGGAAACCTAATTTCTTAGCAGCCGCTTCTGCAATTGATGTGACATGTTGGTGTCAATTAAGATTTCGATCCACAGAAATGCCAACAAGAGAAAAGGACTCATTACTTTGAATAACTTGGTTGTTCATTGTGAGGGGTCTAGGGCTGGTGTATCTCTTATGAGAAAGATCAAGACTGAGATTTGGTGGGGTTGAATTGTACAAGATTTCTACTTCCCGAGTCTAATATTTTTTGGAGATCCACAGAGACAGAACCCTCCATGAGTCTGCAATCCTCATCTAATTGGGTTAAAGAGACATGCTTAGAATATTGTATATTTGAATGGAGGGTGGTGTCGTCCGCCTAACTGTGAACTGGGTTGGATGTGCTACAGCGGAGGTCATTGATGTGGAGAAGAAACAAAGTAGGGGCTAAAGCTGAACCTTGAGGAACTCCTGCATTAATTGGATACAGTTTAGAGGAATGGCCATCCACAACAACAGAAATGCTCCAATTGGAGAGAAAATTTGCTGTCCAGGTACAAAGTTTTGGTGGTAGGCCATAGGCCGGAAGTTTATTAAGCAGCGCTGTGTGCCAGACCTGGTCGAATGCTTTGGATATGTCTAGAGCAACAATCTGGGATTCACCGTGTAGTTCCATAGACTTGTTCCAAGAATGGGTGACAAAGGAAAGGAGGTTGGCAGTCGATCTGCGCTGACGGAATCCATACTGCCTGTCGTGGATTAGACTGTTTTTCAAGAAATTTTAGTAATTCGGTGTTTATATACTTTTTCATCACTTTAGAGACGACTGAAATGAGAGAAATAGGCCTGTAGTTGCTAGGAACCGCTTTGGATCCTTTCTTGGGGACGGGTTGTACTCGAGCAGTTTTCCAGTTACTAGGAAATATGCCTTTATTGTAAGATGTCTGAAACAGACGAGTCAGGACAGGAGCAAGTTCTGGTGGGCATTTTTTGAGAACAATTGCTGGGATCTCGTCAAGGCCAGAGGCTTTCCTGGTATTAAGAGAAGAGAGCATCTTTCGTACCTTTTTAGTTTTGAAAATGATATCCGTCATTTTATGTGCGACATTGGAGACTGTTGGTGGTTGAACATTTGGAGGTGGGTTTAGAGTAAAATTTCCGGCGAACAACGAAGCACAAAGTTCAGCCTTGCCCAGGGCGGTAGAAACAATTTCATTCCCTGAGACAAGAGGTGGGAACGTGCTTTTGCAGAAATTATTCCCAATAGATTTAGCAAGAGTCCAGAAGGGTTTGCCGCCATTGGAGCTTTTGAGGACTAACATACCAACAGATCTTTATTTGTAGTTGTCATGATTTGGTATTAATTCAATGTTCTTGTGTCTGATGCTGTCAAGCAGCGAAACCAGTTACAGAAACGTTGAAGAACATCCTAGAACTCCGAAGGGCCACTTGCATCAGTTAGTTTATGCACTGGCTACGTCCCTCACCTACAAAAATGAAAACCAGTGAAGTCACAGAAGTAGTCTCCCAGGCTTGGTCAGCAGATGCACCAACTACGCCAAACAACAACATAATGCATGAAAAATTGCTGTGGATTCCTAAAAGAGCTTTATACTAAAGACGTGTGTGAATTCAATAAAATTAGTTACTTTTCTGTAGCATAATTCAATTTTAGTACATCGGTAAGCCCATTGGATAATTAATCTATGATGGCTGCTCCGCTATTTATATTTTTATTAAACCTGTTAACATACTCAACGAAAGAAGAAAACCTGATTGCTAAATACCAATTCTGTTATGTCCTTAAGAGCAGTAAAGGTGTCCTACCTGGTCGGACCAACAATTCACATCAAAACATTAAATGGCAACGGTTCAATTATGGAACCACGAGGCATATCCAGAGCAATCCACATCATGAGAAGAGTGAAACAGTACAATACACATCAAATTGTCAGGATTCATTAGTTTGTGCATTGCCACAGTATCATATCACATAGAACACTCATATGAGGCAACTCTTCATAAACAGAACAGGTGTTTATCATGTAAAAAAGAACAATAAGAACATTATGTGGCCCAAGAAAAAATTGCTGGGAAACATTTCAGAACAATAGGATACTTACCCCTCCAGCCATATTCATCCTTCAGTATATATATATATATATATATATATATATATATATATATATATATATATATATATATATATATATATATATATATATATTCAAAATATCCAATGAATGTGTAGTAGTAAAGCTCACATCAATACCAAGCGCAGGCATGAATCACAAAAAGAAGTAAACTAAGTAGCGTTTTGAGTACTGTGGAATTAAATTCATCAATTTTCTAGCTAATATTAAGGTGCTGCCAACAACAAGATTCAAGAATGCACTAGTGGGGATAATAAAACAAACAGAAAACATTTATAAAGTGGAGGAATTTATTGGTGCTCCAAACTAATGTGTATCGTTTTACATACGTATTCGTATTCATTCTTTCTAGTCATCATTTGCTGTATTCTAACCCAATGTTTCTGAATGCACACAGATACTGTCTGTAAATTTGACGGTCAATAAAATCTATCTATCTGAGAGCAGAAATTAAATGTGTCATAAGTTTTTTCATTTTTCTATGTAATAAAGATTTTATTCAAATTAACATGGGCGGAAAGATTTGCTATTTGCACCGAACTTGCAGGAGACCTTTCTGTATGTTATCCATCAAACTTACACTTCCTTGAAAATTATCCTGCAAGGTTGATGCAATATTACCTTGCTTGGTGGATTGCCATTATATGTTGTGTTAACTGAGACTTTCCAATAATACAATAATCACACTGATCACATTTATAAGACCTTTCTTCACTGTGTCTTGCTTTTATGTGTCGTGTTAACTGAAACCTTCTAACAGTACAATAATCACACTGATCACATTTGTAAGGCCTTTCTTCACTGTGTCTTGCTTTTATGTGTTGAGTTAACTGACACTTTCTAACAGTACAATAATCACACTGATCACATTTATAAGGCCTTTCTTCACTGTGTCTTGCTTTTATGTGTTGAGTTAACTGAGACTTTCTAACAGTACAATAATCACACTGATCACATTTATAAGGCCTTTCTTCACTGTGCCTTGCTTTTATGTGCTGTGTGAAGTTAAACTTTATAACAGTACAATAATCACACTGATCACATTTATAAGGCATTTCTTCACTGTGTCTTGCTTTTATGTGCTGAGTTAAGTGAGACTTTCTAACAGTACAATAATCACACTGATCACATTTATAAGGCCTTTCTTCACTGTGTCTTGCTTTTATGTGTCGAGTCAACGGATACCTTGTAACACTACAATAATCACACTGATCACATTTATAAGGCCTTTCTTCACTGTGTCTTGCTTTTATGTGTCGAGTTAACTGAGACTTTGTAACAGTACAATAATCACACTGATCACATTTATAACGCCTTTCTTCCCTGTGTCTTGCTTTTATGTGCTGAGTTAACTGAGACGTTGTAACAGTACAATAATTACACTGATCACATTTATGAGGCCTTTCTTCACTGTGTCTTGCTTTTATGTGCTGAGTTAACTGAGACTTTGTAACAGTACAATAATCACACTGATCACATTTATAAGGCCTTTCTTCTGTGTGTCTTGCTTTTATGTGTCGAGTTAACTGAGACTTTGTAACACTACAATAATCACACTGATCACATTTATAAGGTCTTTCTTCACTGTGTCTTGCTTTTATGTGTTTTGTCAAGTTAAACTTTATAACAGTACAATAATCACAATGATCACATTTATGAGGCCTTTCTTCACTGTGTCTTGCTTTTACGTGCTGTGTTAAGTTACACTTTATAACAGTACAATAATCACACTGATCACATTTATAAGGTCTTTCTTTACTGTGTTTTATTGTTATGTGATTTGTTAACTTAGATTTTCTAACTGTACAATAATCACACTGAAAACATTTAAAGGGCCTTTCTTCACAGTGTTTTGCTATTATGTGTTCTGTTAAGTTAGATTTTCTAACTGTACAATAATCACACTGAAAACATTTAAAAGGCCTTTCTTCAGTATGTCTTGCTTTTATGTGTTGTATTAAGCTAGACTTTTCAACTGTACAATAATCACACTGATCACATTTATAAGGTCTTTCTTCACTGTGTCTCGCTGTTATGTGTCGTGTTAAGTTCGATTTTCTAACTGTACAATAATCACACTGATCACATTTATAAGGTCTTTCTTCACTGTGTCTCGCTGTTATGTGTCGTGTTAAGTTAGACTTTTTAACTGTACAATAATCACACTGATCACATTTAATATGAGTTTTTTTAAAATGTTCTGTCTCATATATATGATTATAAGGCTGTTCCGGAGTGTGTTTTGACTGTATGTGTTGTGGTACGTCCATCTTCCACACAGTTTTGTAATTGTCCGTGTTACAATTGTAAAAACATTTTGCATAATCTGTTAAATTTGTATCTCCTTCATTTTTCACTAATACATCCTTCAAATCTACAAAGTCATAATTACTGAGACCTGTGCAGCCATGGTCTGTTTCAATTTTAAGTTCTTTAATCATTTCACTTTTAATAAAAACATTTGTATTTTCTTCATCAAGGATCTTTACACCTGTAACAACATCGAAACCTCCAGTACTTTCATGGCTCACTCCATCTAGAAAGTCACGTTTTGGTTCGTCTAAACATTGTCCTTCGATCTTCTCCACTTTAATAGTAAAAGGCATATATTCTGTGTTGTGTTTAATTTCCGCTGTTTCTTTCCCTTGATGCTCAGAGTTTTGTTCCTGCTTAAGTACTAAATCTTCCTCTTTAGTATCAAAGCCATCTACGAAAATGTCATCATGGCTGTACTTGCAGTCACTCGTATGAACTGTTTTACAGTTGCAATCACAAAGTTGGCTCTCTTTGTTCACACTCATGGTTCACTTTGATATTCTTTCAATTAAAACCCCAATTAATTCTAAAACGGATGTTTGAAATATGTAATAATATTGTCTAGGTTTTCTCTTAAAGCATCGTTTCCTATTCAGAAACAGCTGTAAATCGACATTTTGATTTTGCGTTTAACTGATGCTTTTTTATCTTCTGGATTAATTAAACCAACAATTTTAAAAACCTCTTTTTGTTAGATACATATAATATATAATTAATAATTACAAATAACAAAACACCTATCGTATACGTATAAAGTATTGTAACATTGTAACTTCGGTTTTGTTAAGTTTAAGTTACATGCTATATGACACTCGACCATAGACAAAGTACGACCGAGGTAAAATGTGCAAGGGCGTTTGTTGTAGTTTGCAGTTGTATTGGAGGGCGCTACAAGCATAGACAAGGAACTGTGTATCTTTGTTTAAGGCTAGATGCATTCTCGCAACAATTAGAACCGTAGACCGGTTTCGCTCTTAGTAAAGCTCTTCAGTACGGCATACTAATTGCAGCAAAAATACACCTATAAAGTAATACGGCTATGGTAGCCAGCCTTCCAACACTAAGTGAGTGGTGGACGTGCCGCCACCTAGTTGCGGAACCAAGTAGTATGTTGTCATGCCAGCTCCAAATAACACAAAGTGTTAAAAAATAGAGACTGTATACAACCAACTAACAATTTAGTAAATTGTCAGCCCTGGCCCATTTCTACCCTAAGCCGTATTACTTTATAGGTGTATTTTTGCTGCAATTATCTCATTAGTGAATTTTTCCTTTTACGAAAAATTCGCTAAAACTGAACGTCAGTGATTACTGGTCAACACATTCTTATCTAACGACCCCCATTTCTGGCCGCCTTATGAAGAGAGATTCGTTATTTATTGATTTTAAGGTTGTTACACTTTACGGATAATGACACCCAACCTGTCCAAAGACATACTTTATGGAAAATCAGAAGTGTTGTCGATCATTTTAAACTATGTGTAAAGCCAACGTCTACCCTTTTTCAAAAACTTGTGTATATAGATGAAAGTCTATAAATGGCTGATTTTTTCCAAACAACATATTCCGTCAAGGAGGCACCGTTTCGGGGTACAATTTTTTTTGCTCTGTTATTGTGAAACTGGTTATATTTTGGATTTTATAATCTTTACCAGTAGCACCAAGATATTGAAAAATGCACCACATAAGAATTGGGAAAATCTGGGGATATTGTGATGACACTATTGGCCCTTTATTTGAATACAAGACACGCACTTTTGTTGACAACTGGTACTCTAGCCCAACCTTATTTTCACGCCTACATGACCAAAAACCCAAAACGTGTGGTACAGTGAAGTCCACAAGAAGGTATATGCCAAAACTTTCCGAAAAACTAAAGCATGGTGAAGTAGTACATAAATCCACAGATAACCTCCTAGTGTTGAAATGGCAAGACAAAAGAGAAGTACGAATTGTTACACAGCAGAAATGAAAGAAACAGGAAAAAGGTATTATCGAACAGGAGAAAAGATTTATAAGTCTAAGAGCATCGTTGAATACAATAACAATATGGGATCCGTAGACAAATCAGATATGCTGCTCTCTTCCATTGAAAGTGTCCGCAAAACTACTAAGTGGTATAAAAAGACCTTCATGCACCTTTTAGATCTTCAGTGGCGTCTCCTGTTCGGGTGGGCGCGCTAAAGAGTTGCTGTTAGTGGTGACGGCGAGGAATACAACTTTTTTTGCACACAGAATGTCAATTTTATATTACACTGAAAAATCTTCTTTAGCAAATATAGATGTGAAAATGTATTTTGTCAATCAAACAAAAATGCATCGACAGTGACTTAACGGACTTACTACAGTGATGTATTGTATTATAAGATCGGTTACAAATGTTCTTAAATATAATTTTAAATGTTAACATGATTTACGTAAATATAATATAAAATTTGATAAACTTACATGGCTACTATATATATATATATATATATATATATATATATATATATATATATATATATATATATATATATATATATATATATATATATATATATATATATATATATATATATATATATATATATATATATATATATATATATATATATATATATATATATATATATATATACTTTATTTGTTTGCTGTACGTTTGTGATTTCTTATTGGTTTGCGTGGACTGCAGTTTCGAACCGGTGATTTCTTATTGGTTTGCACGCTAGTAGCGTGCTGATGATGAACCGGGACGGTTCGAAACTGCAGTCCACGCAAACCAATAAGAAATCACAAACGTACAGCAAACAAATAAAGTGTATATTTAAAAGTGATTACAGTGTAGTGCAATATTCCTAAAGATATATATATATATATATATATATATATATATATATATATATATATATATATATATATATATATATATCCAATCGTCGGTCCTGTTTCAAAAATTTTTTTATAACAGAATCATAAAAGCATTCTTTATTGCTTTGGAGTTCGAGAAGAATACTTCTTTCAATTGACATGAAAGCCAGTCCGGTGAGTCTCTCTTCTTGTTGGGTTGAACGATTGTAAGTTTTTATCCTCTTCAGAGCAGGAAACGACCTTTCTACGGACGCCGTTGTGGTTGGTATTGGTTAAATTAGTATATATTGCTAGTTTAAAAACTGCTTTTAGTCTCATATTAAGTTTAATAGTGTACATAAAATCAACAATTTCATCTATAGCTTTATTTTCAAAATCGGAAGATGAATAAATAACTATTGGTTGGTTAGACCGGCGTTCTTTTCATTTGTCTTGAGCGATATTTTTACAGCTCATCGGAGCGTTAAAATCAATGGTATTTTCCTCACATGATAACGAGAGATATGATAATGAGACTACCTATTTTTAGAACTGTCACGCCCATAGCGTCAAGTGATGAGTCCAATGCAACAATAATATGCTGTCGTACAGTGGGGTTTGACGTTTAATCACAACCTCTTAACAAATTACGTATTTTACTTATATATTTAAACGCATGCAGTTGGAAGTAATTTTTTAATATCAGAATACTCTACTATCTGATCATGTGACATGATGATCAAATAAAGTTTATTAATGTTAACGCCCTCTAAATGTCTGCGAACATGTTCCCTACTTTTTAAAGTTTGTGTATTGCCTTGTGTATCCCCAATGCTAATTAAGGGTTCCCCTTAATTATTATACTTGTCTTATGCGTATATATATATATATATATATATATATATATATATATATATATATATATATATATATATATATATATATATATATATATATATATATATATATGTAATACAAAAATGAAAAAGATTAAATTTAGTGCTGCCATCTATATTATCTGAAAGACAATATAGGCGACGAACTAGAATGTAACTTCAACCACATTAAACTGACTTATAGAAACTTTTTGATTGCGAATGACTTTAACTAAGTGAAGATTGGAACCTGTGATTGGAGAACCCAAATCACAACACATTTTAAAAAGACCTGACGATCGTTTCACTAACCAAGTTAGCGTCATCAGAGGATGAAAGATTCTAAATACTTAAAAAACTAACATCAACTTATATACCGGATCTGAGGTAAAGAGATCGAAGTGAGATGACACTAGTCGTAGGCAAATTCCACAGTGTATTGTATTTTTATCGACGGACAAGGTCTTTGCGCTATCCCTACTGCTTTATCTAAAAAGTGTCCATCTGTAATAGTTTTGAGAAGGTTCAACGACAGCTAAATTAACACCGATTCCTTTGGCGGCAACAACTGTATACTTATGTTAATAGGTAGAACGTGCCGAAAACGTGGGAATTTTATTTAGCAAAGCAATCGATCAAGTGACTCGTAATTGGCGCTGGTGAAGTGTTCATACATTTTTTGTTGTAACTATATTTCGCAATATATGCGCTTTCGAACCCATTTAGCTGTACTGGATTTCTATCATTTTTTATTAATTTCAGATTGTTTTTATCAACGTGATGATTATTATCCCAAATATGTCGGGCGACGGCAGACTTATCTACAGTACCGTAACGTAATTGGGATATGTGTTCTTTGAATCTAATTCCAATCGATCTTTTTATTTGTCCGACGTATTTAAGATTACAATCTTTACAACTTATTTCATAAATTTCCGACATTTTGTCCGCGCTATCCTTGTCTTTTGGGTTACCTAGCAAGTTTTTTAAGGTATTTATAAAGTATTTATGCGAATGACTTTGTTTTAAGTGTGTAGTTGGACTTCTAAAATGTTACTCACCACGTGACGTCATAGGAGGGGGCGGGGCATATGCGCAATATCACATCTCTTCTAGGTCATTATATCATGTTTTCCTCACTATTATAAACACGTGCGTGGGGGACCAACAACACCGAGTTATATATCTGGGTCTTGTTGGGGGGACTCATTGTATATCAATTCCCACTCCATCGACTGAAGTTGTTCGGAAATATTCCCCGTTGCTATTGACCTACTCATACTCTCTGAATATGTTAGAAGACGTGGTACCTACTTCATTCCAAGTCACCATTAATCGATTATTTATAAAATCAAATAAGTAAATTAAATCAATTTTCACAAAACATGTAGTGTATTAAGACTAAGGGAAAAAGAAATAAAACATATATAACTGTGCACATTTTGATTATATTTTCGGGTGTGCGGCACACATCTAGCTGACTAGGAGAAATCGCCACTGTAGATCTTGCTGTTTTAAATTCACGCCAGTTATTTAAAACAAAAACCTCTGAACATACGACACTTGCACCTAGACTTGATTAAAGATATCTTTGAAAAGTACCACACGCCACTGGCTCGCACAAGTGGAGGAAGAAGAACAGAAAATTCTGAAAATCATTTGAGATTAAACAAACGGCATTTCCCAGGTCTTGTTCCACCTACTGCAAACAAAACACATTCAACTAAGAGATGCGTGTAAGACTAGATGCATTCTCGCAACAATTAGAACCGTAGACCGGTTTCGCTCTCATTAGAGCTCTTCAGTACGGCATACTAATTTTAGCAAAAATGCACCACAAATAACACGGCTATCGTATAGCCAGTCTTAAAACACTAAGTGAGTGGACTGTATACAACTAACTAACAATTTAAAAAATTGTTAGCCCTGGCCCATTTCTACCCCAATATTTGTCCCTATATTGGGGTAGAAATGGGCCAGGGCTAACAATTTTTTAAATTGTTAGTTAGTTGTATACTGTCTCTATTTTTAACACTCTGTGTTATTTGGAGCGGGCGTGACAACATAGTACTTGGTTCCGAACTAGGTGGCGACACGTTCACCACTCACTTAGTGTTTTAAGAGATGTGTGATTTGTGAAAAAAACACAAGAAACGAAAGGAATCAAGATACATGTGTGTAATTTGTCATGTAGTGCTTTGCATTGTGCGTTGTTTTGAGGTATAAGTGACGGAGCAAAATAATTTGACATTTAGACGTTTCAGAAGAGGCTGTTCAAAATCATGTCCCAGTGCAAGCACAAGCATAGCTTTTTTCTACAACATAATGTATAATTAATAATAATTAATATATATATATATATATATATATATATATATATATATATATATATATATATATATATATATATATATATAATATATGTAAATCTGCAGTTTAAGCCCGTGAGTCCTCGCGCACTAGAATTTCGTCGCTAGAGTTCACACGCTGTTGCCACATCCTACTGCCGGACAGTGCAGTGTAGGTCAGGTCAGGCAGCCCAGCAATAAGCACCGTCTGGCAGAAGGATGTGGCAACAGCGCGTGGCAGAAGGATGTGGCAACAGCGCGTGGCAGAAGGATGTGGCAACAGCGCGTGACTCGCGGGCATAAACTGCAGATGTACCAAATGATATATCACACACAAAAATATATTCTTGTAGGAATGCAATATTTTTTACTTTTAACGTGAAACTTTTTTATCCTAGAGGATGTATTTTTTGTTTTTATTATTATTATATTGTATTTGACAACATTATATTTTTTATTGTTTGATTGCTTCAGAGGAGTTTAGTTGGAACCAAACCAATGCTCCAAACATATATTCTCACCAGCAGCAATTAGTGTTGGAAGCAGCTAGGAGCAGTGAAAGGATTCAGTAAAACATTACGAATATCTAATGAAACCCCTTTATAAAAATGTAATATATATATATATATATATATATATATATATATATATATATATATATATATATATATATATATATATATATATATATACAAGACATAGATTAAAAACTACTATTATGCAGACTTTAGGCGACCAAGTCGAAGAAAATTAAAATTACTACAGCAAGTGGGAGGTATGTAATTATTAACACAAATTCTTTTGCCAGGAAGTAATTATTGACAAAGAGTATATTACCGTAATAAGCAAAAAAGAAATAGTACAGAATATTTTAACTTTCAAAAGAGTTAAGTAGAATTTGGAGCACCCAATTCATCACAATACAGTTTTTAGACCTGAGGATCGTTTCGCTAACAAAGCTGGCGTCATCAGAGGGATGACTAAACTGGGTTCTCTAAATTGTACTTATCAGTACTCATTACCGGTTTCAAACTTCACATTTTCAAAAGAGTACAATACTCTGGTCATCCAAGTATAAATAAATTTTGTAAGGAGCTCACTACAGTAAAGTTTCAAAAGAAACACTTGCATTTGTAACCCAGCTGGGGGGAAGAATTTCCTATTTGCAGCAAACCGGCAGGAGGCTTTCTGTACGTTATCTATCACATTTATTTGAAAAGAATTCAGCAAGATTGATGCAATATTATCTTGCTCAGTGTCTTGTCATTATGTGTCGGGTTAACTGATACTTTCTAACAGTACAATAATCACATTTATAAGGTCTTTCTTCACAATGTCTTGCTTTTATGTGTTGAGTTAACTGAGACATTTCAACACTACAATAATCACACTGATCACATTTATAAGGTCTTTCGATAGTGTGTTTTGCTTTTATGTGTAGTGTTAAACTAGATTTTCTAACCGTACAATAATCACACTGATCACATTTATAAGGCCTTGCTTTTATGTGTGGAGTTAACTGATACTTTATAACAGTACAATAATCACACTGATCACATTTATAAGGTCTTTCGATAGTGTGTCTTGCTGTTATGTGTTGTCATAACTGAACCTTTGTAACAGTACAATAATCACACTCATCACACTGATTTTGTAGCAGTACCATAATCACACTGATCACATTTATAAGATCTTTCTTCACTGTGTCTTGCTTTTATGTGTTTCATTAAATAATGCTTTCTAGGAGTACAATAATCACAGTATTCACATTTATAAGGCCTTTCTTCACTGTGTCTTGCTTTTATATGTCGTGTTAAGTTAAACTTTCTAACATTAAAATAATCACACTGATCACATTTAAAAAGCCTCACTTCACTGTGTCTTGCTGTTATGTGTTGTGTTAACTGAGACTTTATAACAGTACAATAATCACACTGATCACACTTATAAGGTCTTTCAATAGTGTGTCTTGCTGTTATGTGTCGTGTTAAGTTAGATTTTATAACAGCACAATAATCACACTGATCACATTTAAAAGGCCTTTCTTCTGTGTGCCTTGCTTTTACGTGTCGAGTTAACTGAGATTTTGTAGCAGCACCATAATCACACTGACCACATTTATAAGGCCTTTCTTGACTGTGTCTTGCTTTTATGTGTTTCATTAAATAATGCTTTCTAATGCTACAATAATCACAGTGATCACATTTATAAGGCCTTTCTTCAATGTGTCTTGCTTTTATGTGTCGATTTAACTGAGACTTTTCAACTGTACAATAATCACACTGATCACATTTATAAGATCTTTCTTCACTGTGTCTTGCTTTTATATGTCGTGTTAAGTTAAACTTTCTAACATTAAAATAATCACACTGATCACATTTAAAAAGCCTCACTTCACTGTGTCTTGCTGTTATGTGTTGTGTTAACTGATACTTTGTAACAGTACAATAATCACACTGATCACATTTATAAGGTCTTTCTTTAGTGTGTTTTACCATTATGTGTCTTGTTAACTGAGCCTTTGTAACACTACAATAATCACACTGATCACATTTAAAAGGCCTTTCGTTACTATGTCTTGCCATTATATGTACTGTTAACTGAGCATTGCTAACAGTACAATAATCACACTGATCACATGCATAAGGCCTCTCTTCACTGTGTCTTGCTTTTATGTGTTGCATTAACCGAGACTTTGTAGCACAACCATAATCACACTGATCACATTTAAAGGACCTTTCTTCACTGTGCCTTCCTTTTATGTGTAGTGTTAACTGATACTTTGTAACAGTACAAAAATTACACTGATAACATTTAAAAGGTCTTTGTTCACTGTGTACTGTTTTTATGTGTCGTTTTAACAGACAACTGCTAACAGTACAATAATCACACCGATCACATGCATGTCTTTCTTCACTGTGTCTTGCTGTTATGTGCCATGTTAACTGAGCCTTTCTAAGAGTACAATAATGGCATTGATCACATTTATAATGTTCTACCCCCATATGATAACATTTAAAAGACTTTTCTGAAATGAGTTTTGATTGTATCTGTTGTCGTACGTCCATTTTCTGGAAAGTTTTGTAATTGTCCGCTTTACAATTGTAAAAACATTCTGCATTATCTTTTAAATTTAAATCTCTTTCATTTTTCACTAATACATCCTTCAAATCGACAAAGTCATGATTACTGAGACCTGTGCAGCCATGGTCTAATGTTTCACTTTTAAATTCTTCTATAATCACTTCACTTTTAACAAAAACATTTGTATTTTCTTCATCAATCATCTTTACACCTGTAACAACATCGAAACCTCCAGTTCTTTCATGGCTCACTCCATCTAGAAAGTCACGTTTTGGTTCGTCTAAACATTGTCCTTCGATCTTCTCCACTTTAATAGTAAAAGGCATATATTCTGTGTTGTGTTTAATTTCCGCTGTTTCTTTCCCTTGATGCTCAGAGTTTTGTTCCTGCTTAAGTACTAAATCTTCCTCTTTAGTATCAAAGCCATCTACGAAAATGTCATCATGGCTGTACTTGCAGTCACTCGTATGAACTGTTTTACAGTTGCAATCACAAAGTTGGCTCTCTTTGTTCACACTCATGGTTCACTTTGATATTCTTTCAATTAAAACCCCAATTAATTCTAAAACGGATGTTTGAAATATGTACAAATATTGTCCAGGTTTTCTCTGAAAGCCTCCTTTCCTATTCAGAAACAGCTGTAAATCGACATTTTGCTTTTAACTGATGCATTTTTATCTTCTGGATTAAATAAACCAACAATTTTAAAAACCAATTTTTGTTAGATACATGTAATATATAATTAATTATTACAAATTACAAGAAATCTATACTGTATCGTATCCTAACTGGTTTTGTTAGGTTTATGTTTATAAGTTACATCAACGACGTAAATACGTCTATGAGTTACATATTATATGACACTTGACCATAGACAAAGGAAGACAGTGTGTCGCGCCCTTAGTAAAATGTGCAAGGGCGCTTGTTGTAGTTTGCAGTTGTATTGGAGGGCGCTACAAGCATAGACAAGGAACTGTGTATCTTTGTTTACATATTCATGCGCTATATACGGACTTGATATCTTCCTTGGTCGTTTTAATAGTATGTCGTGTCATTAATCTAACTGGCAGCCGTTATTATCGAATTCTCATTATGAAAAATTCGCTAATAGAGAGGTCACGATGAATAGCTTTTGAAAAAAATTCTTCAGATGACCGCGAATTTGGATCCCTAGAACCAAAAAGCAAGGTCCGTTAAAATTTTTATATGTTTATATATATATATATATATATATATATATATATATATATATATATATATATATATATATATATATATATATATATATATATATATATATATATATATATATATATATATCTTTTGGAATGTTGCACTACACTGTAATCACTTTTAAATATACACTCTATTTGCTTGCTGTACTATTTGTGATTCTTTATTGGTTTCCGTGGACTGCAGTTTCGAACCGTCCAGATTCATCATCAGCACGCTACTGACTGTGATCGCTCCTGTGTGGTCTACGTCTGAGATTGTACGTGGCACCTGCGCGTTGAGCTTCTATTGGTCGGTTTCCTGTTCTCTGATTGGTTGTGCCTTCGGATTGTGTCGCGTGTATCGGTCTCCTGTCTTGATCACTCTGGTTTGTTAATTTGTCTATTTGTATGGCCTTTATTAAGTTTTGATTAAATGTTTGTACTTGAATTGGTTCTGACATTAACTGTTTCTTACTGTTTGTTCAGATTTCCAAAGACCACAAAAAAATTGAAACCTGGGAACAATACTACATTCCACAAACAAACAATAAGAAACAGTTAATGTCAGAACCAATTCAAGTACAAACATTTAAACATCACTTAATAAAGGCCATACAAATAGACAAATTAACAAACCAGAGTGATCAAGACGGGATCCCCATACACACGACACAATCCGAAGGCACAACCAATCAGAGAACAGTAAACCGACCAGTAGAAGCTCAACGCGCAGGCGCCACGTACAATCTCAGACGTAGACCACACAGGAGGGTACACAGTCAGTAGCGTGCTGATTCGGAACGGTTCGAAACTGCAGCCCACGTAAACCAATAAAGAAAATAGTACAGCAAGCAAAAAGAGTGTATATATAGTTAAATAAGGCCCTTTTGGCTTTATGATAAAAATATAAATTTATTTAAACCCAAAAAGTACTATTAATTAACAAAGTGATTAATTACAAGTTACAACTAACGAACTATGAATGTTGTTAATCATGGACAAGTAAAGAATGAATTCTAAATCTACATAACTCATACTTATAAACTAGGATTGATTATGATGCAGTTTCTAATTGAACTCTGTGACTGTGTGAGGTCGAAGTCATGCTGACTGGACTAGATCGGGCCGGATGTCGTGGTATTGTTCCTACAGCAATCGGCTACCAGGCAACGTAACTCCTCCATCCCTAATGTGAAGGACGTCCTCGTTCTTTTCAGTAAGCTCTTCAGCTGCACATCGGTTTTTTGATTTCCGTAGCATGGCCTTCTTCTTGAACTTATGTATGGAGATGTAACACAAGATGACCACTAGGATGACGGTGATTATGGTAGTCATTCCCATGTGTGTTGAATGTACTAAAGGATGCAGTACATTGTGATGCTTCCTTTTCTCCATCTGACTTTTCAACTTGCTGGCTTCCTTGAGATGTATTGGATTGAATCTTATGATATGTTGAGGCTGTGGCTGTAAGGGTTGTATCAACTCGGGTACCCATGTAATGTTTGGACTGGTTTCTTCATAAGTCTCTCCATTTATAGATATCTTGCATCGTTCTTGACTGGCTACGAGGGTGTTGGTTGTGGTAGTTTGTCTGTCTAGTCTTGACGGACACTCTTCTGAGATGCTGGTCTTCTGGTTAGTGATCAGTAGGATATTTCCATTTCGGAGTTGAACGGATGCTGTGTAAGAATTGGTTGTGGTGGCAAAGAGGCATGTTGATACGTTGTCTAATTTGCATCTTTCTTCATGGGGTTGGTCAGTACATATTATGGCTTCTTCGACAGCTGGGCATTGTTCTGCTGTCCACAGATTTTTCTGTGGTGTTTCCAAATAGAAGGAAGCAGGTGGTACAAGGACTTTATTGGTTTGAGGTGTTGGAATGATTCGAAAATATGCTCCTGATGTGGGATGTAGGATAGGAACCTTCAGGAGGCACACAATTGTATCTTTTACAGATAAAACATTAAATTTGGTAAATTCTAAAATTTTGAAAATGTGATTTTGGTCAAAACTAATTAATTCATCGTTATTATAAATGAGTTTCAGATGTTCTCTAATGACCTTTAGATCTTTTGCAGTAAATATTTCTATGTTGGTTAATTGATTGAAACTAAGTGAAATTGTTCTTTGTAATACTTTTATATTCTCTAGTAATTTTGAACTTAGTGCTATCTGAAATTCTACAACAGCCTTATATTCCGTTTCGCGTTGCATCACATCTAGGGTGATTTTTAACGAGTCTAAATTTTTGTTAATCGACTCTTGTTCCTTTTCGAATCTTTGAGTCATTATATTGGCAAACGAGTTCAAGTTATCTAATTGAACCATTATCTCGTCTTGATTAGCATACAACGATTCTACGTTTTTATTGATTTCTTTTAGATCCTCCTGGTCCAAATTGCCAGTGATCATTCTTATAACCGATCCCGCGCCATCTATGAGACCGCGTTTGTATCTAGTGTGTGTTAGCTTTTGTAATTCATTTCTTATGATTCTTAGTTGACTGTTTAGAATTCGTGTATAATATTTGTTGATGGAATTTGACTTAATTTCACTAATCTGATAAGCGTTGTATATTAACTGATTATAGTTTTCATCTATAAGGGTGAGATTAAAATAAAAATAAAATCTATGGTAGTGATTTAGGATTTTGGCGATTCCAACATATTCTTTAAAATAGCCGTTAGTTTGGATGGGTTGAAGTTGAAGGAGTAGGGCTGTCCTCAGACATAGGCACAGCAGGCTGTAAAGAAGGAAATTTCTTTTTAGTTCTTTTGGTTTTATTTAAATGAGCCGTTTGTTTTTTCGAATGGGGAAGAAGTATTTTATTGCGTGGTAATTGTATAGGGTCGGAATAAATTTTATAAAGGGGATCTGCCTTTCGGATTGGTGGTACTCTTACTGCAACGTTTTCTTCATTAATTTGGATGTTTTGTTCTCGAGTTTCGTTGAATTTCTCGAGACGTTCTGTTGCTTTATGCTTTTGCTTTTCATAAATAGACTTGTAAAATGGAAGTATTTCTTTTAAGCGTCTATTGTTATATTCCTCGAAAACTGTTTGATGAGGATCGATCGGTGGTATGTCATCATATGGGCCGTAGAGTAGTTTGAAAGGAGAGTGGCCTGTCGAAGAATGTATTGATTGGTTGTATATCAATACGGCAGTGATCATGAGTGATTGGGGGCTTTCTTTTGGGTTTTGAATTTTTAGTACACGTATTTTTTCTAATAATGTCGAATGTAAACGTTCTACGGGAGAATTTGAATTTGGATTTTGAGGGGTAGTAATGTGTAAATTGATTTTAAATATGGAACAGAACTCTTTGAGTACAGCATTTTCAAATTCGCGGCCTGGGTCCGAGACCATCTTAGAAGGGTAGTTGTGGTGAGAGAAGAAGTGACGTAGTTTGTTAACGATGGTCAGGGCAGTAGTATCGATAATGTAATATGCTTGCGCATATTTACTGAACAGATCGACGATGGTTAAGAACTTGCAGTTATCAAAGCTGAATACGTCGATGTGTATAACTTCGAAGGGTCTAGAAGCAATCAGTGGTCCTTGAAACGGGGGTTTGTAAGGGTTACGATCATATTTTGCCTGAAGGCATACGTCGCATTTATTAATAAAGTCGTTAATTTGAATTTTCATGTTAGGCCAATAAAATTTTGTTTTTAGTTGTGCGTACGTCTCGTTAATGCCGTTATGGTTTTGTTCGTGATAGTCTTGTATTGTTCCTTTTTGTTCAGTAAGTTTCGTTACGTCTTGTAATCGTTTTGTACATTTAATTATTTTAACCGAACTACTGAAAAGATTGGAAGCTATTATTCTAAAGTAATGTTCGAGTTGTGGGTCCAAGAATAATATACCGTAATTATTATTAGGGTTGATGTAAGATTTTAAGAAGTCAGTCATCTGTTGCAGTTCGTGTTGTCTTTGGATGTATACTCTGTAGCATTTGTTTTTAAATAAGTTGTCTGTCTTTATTTCGTTATGAGGTCCGTAATACATAATTATCTGATATTTGAAGTGATTTAAAGGGTTTTCAGAAATGGGCATAGTAAAGACGGGGTTTTCTGCAGAAGTGTGTTGTGTTTGTGAGTCAGAATGTCGTTCGTCTTCCTGAGTGTTAATACCTAAATCTTTAAGATCGTCGTCGTTTAATACTCTAAGCTCTGATGGATCTAGATTATTAAAAATTGATGCCAGATCATCGTCGTCCTCAACTGCGTTGATTTCGACACGAGATAAAGCATCGGCTACTACGTTTTCTTTACCTCTTTTATATTTAATTTCGTAGTCGAACTCTTCTAATTTCAAACGCCATTTCACTAAACGTGAATTTGGCTCTTTAATAGAAAATAACCATACAAGTGGTTTATGATCGGTTTCGATCGTAAATTTATTTCCAAAAAGGTAAGGCCTAAAGTGCTTAGTGTTTTCGACTATTGAAAGGAGTTCCTTCTCAATTGTTGAGTAGTTCCTTTCAGCAGAATTTAAAGTGCGGCTATAGTAAGCTATGGGCCTGTCGTTTTGTGACAAAACGCCTCCTATAGCGATATTACTAGCGTCAGTAGTCAGGTGAAAGGTTTTTGTAAAGTCTGGATACATCAGTATAGGTGAATTTGTAATAAGGTCTTTGGCTTGTCTAAAGGCATTTACGTACTCTGTATCGTTAATGTCAATTTTGGAGTCTTTCTTAAGGCATTTGGTTAAGGGGAAGAGGATTTTTGCGAAATTTTTAATGAAGCGGCGATAGTAGCCTATCAATCCAAGGAATGACTTTATTTCTTTTTGGGATTTTGGTATTGGATAGTTCTGTATAGCCTTGATTTTATTAGGGTTAGGACGGATTCCGTGGGTCGTGATTACGTGCCCAAGAAACTCGACTTCCTTACGAAGAAATTCGGATTTGTCTAGTTGGACTTTGAGGTTAACTTCTTGTAATTTTGAAAAGATC
The DNA here is from genome assembly GCA_964006375.1 of Tillus elongatus. Taxonomy (NCBI): domain Eukaryota; kingdom Metazoa; phylum Arthropoda; class Insecta; order Coleoptera; family Cleridae; genus Tillus; species Tillus elongatus. Next base: position 483,783 of record OZ023270.1, read on the forward strand.
TGTTTTAGATGTAGCAAATGTTCTTGTAGGGACTTAGAAAAAATGACGATGTCATCCATGTATACGAAACATGATTTATAAAGGAATTCCCTAAGGACATTATCCATTACGCGCTGGAAAGTGCTCGGAGAATTACGCAACCCAAAGGGCATGCGCACGTACTCGTAGTGCCCATTATTAACGCTAAAGGCAGTTTTCTCTATGCTGCTTTCACCTAATTCAATTTGGTGAAAACCTTGGGCCAAATCAAGTGTAGTGAAATACATGCACTTGCCTAGACTATCGAGTATCTCATCTATTCGAGGTAAGGGATATTTGTCGTTAATGGTTTTCTCGTTCAGCTTTCTGTAGTCGATAACTAAACGCCATTTACGTTTTCCCGATTGATCCATGCGTTTAGGCACGATCCATACAGGAGATGCATATGGTGATATAGATGGTCTGATAATTTTGTTATCTAATAGCTGTTTTATTTGTTTTTGAATCTCTACTTTGAGATTGTAGGGATATCGATAGGATTTGACATGTACTGGTTCGTCATCTTTTGTGCGTATGTCATGTTTAACACAGTTAGTGAACGTAAGGTCACTGTTTTCATGGTAAAATATATTTTTGTATTTGTTGCATAAGGAAAATAATCTTGATTTTTCTTCGGTATTAAGATGCTCTACTCTTAATTGTTTTAAAATGTTAGGTTGGTTTTGTTTTATTGGTTCGTTAAGTTCGTAATAGTTTTGTAAGGGAGTGACTTTAATTCGTTCGTTGAAGTAAACTTCGACGTTGTCAGATGTATTTTTTGTAATGGGAATTGTGCAAATGCCTGAATGAGAAGTAGCTATAGCTTCTTCTACAGTTACAGTGTTGTCGGATAGTTGGGGAATCAGAACGGTTCCATTTTCTACGTTAACAGGAATTTTGATACTATTTACGCATATTTGTTTAAAGGGCTTAAAATTTTGAGGGTTAAGTTCGAAATAGAAAGGGATCTCTGTCTTGCCTAACGTTATAGTCTGTGTCTCATAGTTTATACGTGCTTTCAATTTCTGGAAGTGAGCAGAACCGATCAAGGCGTCGAAACGATCATGCCATTGCATGACATGAAAATCGAAGGGGAATTTAATGCCATATTCTTGTAATATAGGGAACTGAATGTTGTCAATACCTCTGGAAATTTTGCCAACGGATTTCATGGCGAAGGGTTTTTGATAGAGATATTCGCTGAAAAATTCGTAAGCCGGACCTGGATTCATGATGCTATCAGACGCACCACTGTCAATGAGTATTTGTAGGCCTAAAGAGGGTAGACAGAAGAAGGGTAGTTTGGGTTGCATGGCAATATTATTTAAGTCAAGTTTTATAGTGTTTCCGAGGCTGTATTGGGAAAATCCTGATTTTCCCCATACGGTTCCTCTGGTCCCTCAAGTTCCTCGTTATAGAAGTCCTTATCAGGTTGATAATCATTATCATCCTGGTATAAATAGTCAGGTTCTTGTTCCTGCTCTTGAAAAGTTTGGTTGTTATTTATTTGAGGAATGGGGTGATTTGTACGAGGGCGATTGTTTATTAGGTTAGTAGAAATTGACATAGGGGTTGCCTGATTATTAATTCTTCTTCCGAAGACTTGTGAATTAGTGGGGTAATTTCGTTGTTGTGGAATTGGTCTTAAGTTTGAGATAGGTCGGCTTGGAAAGGGTTGTCGAAACGTTGGTTGTTGGTTATGGCTTTGTGGGGGTATTCTCTGGAAATTGGGCCGATAGTTATAATTTTGTTGGGGTATTCTCTGGAAATCGGGCTGTTGGTTATAATTTTGTTGAGGTATTTTTCGGAAATTGGGGTAGAAGTCGTTTACCTTCCTATTAATTATGTGGGGTTTTTGTTGCTGAGGATGTTTGTCGTTTTGACGGAAATGAGATTCATCCTTGTCTTTTATGACTTTTAGGAAATTTACTTGCATCTGCTCGTTATCAATGCGATGGCATTCGAGCAACGCTGTTTCTAAATTAGGGATGTTTAATAACCGTAAGTGACTGTGATATGGTTCGGCTATTCCTATTTTGAAAGAAGTAACAGCTGCTTTTTCGTATTGCTGTTTCTTGTAGGTTTTTATAATGTCGTCTAGGGCTTGTAGGGAAATATGTTCGTTTAACATTTTTAATTTGTCTTGTATAGTGTTGTAAAAATCAGTGGCAGTTTGAGTTTTACGCATATAACTAGTTCGTAGATCTGTCATTAAAAGGTCTTCTGATCTAGGGTCTGTATATTGGGCCTTAAGGGCATTTTCAATATTTTGCCAAGAAATGTCGTCTAGTTTCATAAGTATATCTCGGGCTTCACCTGTGATTTTGGCCTTAATGAATTCAATAATCATTCGGTTACAATGTAGGTCGTCAGGTGTGTCGCCTTGTCTTTTGTAACATAGGATATAAGTGCGGCATTGATTCAGAAAATATGCTAATTGTTTTTGTCCACCATTGTACTCAGGAATCATTGCCGAAGCTTGACAGATTTGGGTGATTGATGCCTCTGACATGTTTTGGAAATTAGGGGTTTCTGATGAATTAAAAATGAGTGAATCTGGGGTTAAATTTGGCAAGATTCTTTCCGAAATTCGGGTAAATCTTATGGGAGACCTTTCACGAAGGCTCATGTAATGTATTAATAGATATAAAGGAGATTTTCTTTTTAAATATTAATTACAGGTAATAAGGGTATAAAATTATTAATTTTTTGTTGTAATAAATGGATAAAATTTGTAATTAATAGAATAATAATCAATCCTTAAAATAAATGCTTAATTCTAAAGGTAATCAATAATTTATAACTAAAAGAATAATAATACGGTGCAAAATTATTATAACTGCATAAAATCTTAATGCTTTAAAATATTTCCGTTAAAATTGTTTATCTAGAGAGTTTTTAATTACAGTGGATATTTATACGATAAAATTTTACTCTAGTTGTACTAAATGTTTTAATTTCTACGCTAACAATGCTTGCTTGTTATAATGTGTATTACAAAAGCGTTTTATCTAGTTACAACGGATCACACGATTCTGTTGAAATTGAATCTTGTATAATATCGCGTCTGTAAGGTTTTTTATTTTGTCATCAGTTTTTTACGTACAATGACTGAATATCAAATTAAATGCGACGGTTAACTAAGTGCATGCAGTGTTTTTATTAAACAACGACTAACTTGTGATACTGAGTTAATTTTAGAGAAATTTCATTAGATAAAATATATTTATTAATGTAATTATCACTTAATGCTAAGAATTTGTTAAACTGTATAAAAATAATTCTGCTTTATTTCATGTATTTTCGAAAAATTAAATTTGAAAATACAGTAAAAAATGCTTGTCTTTATAACTTGTACTATGAAAAAGTACCTTGTAATAATATCAATAATTATTCGTTTAAAAAAATAAGGCTTGTATGTAGTAAATTAAAAGAAATTTGTTAACGCTATTAACAAAATATTAATTATAATAGGTATCACGAAAGAAGATAGCTTTGTGATAATATTAATAATTATTAATAATCAATTATAGGGCATTTATGAAAAAAAAGATTTTTATGATGCCTTAAATATAAGTATTGCCAAAGAAAAACTTTGTGAATACTAAAAATAATTTGTATTTACGAAAAATGAATTTTGCAAATACATAAAAGACACAATTGCATAGGAAATGAAAGAAATGGATCAACTTACAGAAGGGAAACTGCTTTGTTGGTCATCTATGGCTTTTCTTCCAATGCCCTTGCTCTTTCTTCTTGGATGGTTCTTCCAGCACAAACGTTCAAAAACGACCGACAATTTTGCTACTTTTAAGTTGCCAAAACGTCGTTACTGGATCCTGTTCGCAGCGCCAGTTAAATAAGGCCCTTTTGGCTTTATGATAAAAATATAAATTTATTTAAACCCAAAAAGTACTATTAATTAACAAAGTGATTAATTACAAGTTACAACTAACGAACTATGAATGTTGTTAATCATGGACAAGTAAAGAATGAATTCTAAATCTACATAACTCATACTTATAAACTAGGATTGATTATGATGCAGTTTCTAATTGAACTCTGTGACTGTGTGAGGTCGAAGTCATGCTGACTGGACTAGATCGGGCCGGATGTCGTGGTATTGTTCCTACAGCAATCGGCTACCAGGCAACGTAACTATATATATATATATATATATATATATATATATATATATATATATATATATATATATATATATATATATATATATATATATATATATATATATACATGTATGTATGTATCCGTATGCACAATCAACCAAGGGTTGCGGTGCTATCGGGGCGGCAAGGCCGCGGACGAGCCCTGAGGGAACAAAAAAAAAAAAAAAAAATGTATGTATCCGAGCGATAACTCGAAAAATACTAAACTGATTTCATTCAAACTTGGCAAAAATCTTATTTGGACAAAAACCGAGGTCGAGTCCGTTAATCAGCCTTTTGCTCAGGTTTTTCCGGTGGAAAATCAGGGAAACCTTTTCGAAAACGCTATATTTTTGTATCAGAATAACTGGAATGAGACTATACATGCGGCTAGAAATAATGCAAATAAACATATGTTGTGAATTTTAAGTAATCTGGTCCACAATATTTAGAGTTTTTTCCAAATTAAAAATAAAATCCCAAAGGATGCGTTGAAACGACTTAGTGGTTCAAGTCCATGGCCTGACAGAGTAGTCAACTGCCACGCGTAGATTATTTCATACAACAGGTATAAACTACACAGCAACTGTAACCAAACTAAATATATACCAGACAGAAAACACACTACCCGAAACAACAATCGTGAAATCTCGGCCGCAGTTATGGAAAATGACAGACGACATGAAATTAAAAATTTGCCAATTGGTTGTTGTCTAACTGGGGGATTCAATCAATTATTAAAATACACTATATTTGTAGCTATATTAACGGACTCAAACACAACACTCCCGTGCATGAAGCCGATATAAAGTATGACGCAAATAAAACCTTTGTTGACGTGTGGCTAAATAGCGCAGGGGGTACAACGCTCGCATCCCACGCAGAAGGTTACGCGATCGAATCCAGCTGGATGAATGTATGTTTTTAGTGAATTTTCTTTAAAAAAAATCACTAATGGGGAGATCCCGACTTTTGAATTTTGAAAAAAATTTCTTCAAATGAGCGCTATTTATGACCCCTGGAACCCAAATCCCGGGTCGGTTTCAGACTTCATATGTTTATATATATATATATATATATATATATATATATATATATATATATATATATATATATATATATATATATATATATATATATATATCTTTAGGAATATTGCACTACACTGTAATCACTTTTAAATATACCCTTTATTTGTTTACTGTATGTTTGTAATTTCTTATTGGTTTGCGTGGACTGCAGTTTCGAACCGTCCCGGTTCATCAGCACGCTACTCACGCTGAGTAGCGTGCTGATGATGAACCAATAAGAAATCACAAACGTACAGCAAACAAATAAAGTATATATATATATATATATATATATATATATATATATATATATATATATATATATATATATATATATATATATATATATATATATAATATATATTTATGTATCACATCTATAGCTAAAAAAAATAATGGACCGATTTTGATAAAACTTGGTGAGTACCTTCCTTTCGCAAGTGGCTTGGATAAGTTCGTTAGCCGAGGTTTTCCCGGAAAATTTTGTGTTTTCTTTCGGAAAAAATCAAAAAAAATTTATATCTCCGGAATTAACAAAGTAAGGGCAACCATTGTGCCCACTATAGAGGTTATACTGGTAACCAAATTTGATGCCTGGTTTTCTTTAAAAAAAAAGACATTTGTAATAAAAAACATTTTTATGAAAATTCACTACCATAACGCACTTGCTGCGTCCAGAGTATTTTATAATGTAAACTAACATACCAAACTTGGTAACCATACCACAGCATTGCTATTTTCAAAGATTTTTTTTCTCGAAAGAAAACCTAAAATTTTTCCGGAAAACCTGATCCCATTTTGCTGGCTAACGAACTTATCCAAGCCACTCACAAAAGGAAGGTAGCTGCCAAATTTCATCAAAATCGGCCCCTTATTTTTTGAGTTATGGGTGATATATATATATATATATATATATATATATATATATATATATATATATATATATATATATATATATATATATATATATATATATATATATATATATTAGAGTTGCCACGAATAGTGATTTTGCCGGATACCGAATATTCGGCTCGACTCTCGGCCGAAGCGCCGAATATTCGGCCGCCTAATATTCGGCGACACTCGAAGCTAGTATTTCACGAGCAACAGCAGTATCCGTGACATCTGATATGTGGACATGTCAGCACAACAACCAGAGTTTCTTAAGTTTTACTGCGCATTGGATATCTCCAGATTTTATTCTTGAATATGGCCTTTTAGCGATGCATCCGTTTGATGGTTCACATACTGGTACCAATATCGCAAAAGAACTCGATACTATTACAGAAAGATGGAATATTTCACATAGCAAGATCCATTTTCTTGTCCATGACAGTGGAGCCAATATGATAAAAGGTGTACGAGACGCAGAATATGATTCTACTAAGTGTTTTATTCATTTACTACAAAGCGCTGTCGAGGAATCGCTAAAGTCTCAATCTGAAATAACACACATGGTAACTGCTGAAAGACGAATTGTCACCCATTTTAACCACTCTGGTACAGCACAAGAAAAGCTGAAACACATTCGTCAAGAACTTAAATTGCCAGACCACCAATTAGTACAAGATGAAAGCACACGATAGAATTCTACATTCTATTTAATGGAGCTTTTATTAGTACAAAAGCGAGCTGTCTCTTTGTACATAACTGATCATAATTCTTGAAACAATTTAACACCTGCACAATGGGAGTTAATGGCACAATGTATCAAACTCCTCAAACCGTTCGAAGAGATTAGAAAAATAACCAGCTTGGGTATTTCCTGCATTTCTGAGGTGATTCCACATGTTGTCACGTTGTTAAAATACCTAGGAAAGGAAGAGACAGCACAAATAACACCAAATTTATTGAACATAAGATCTTCACTACACGCTGAACTTGAAGCGCGGTTCAACTTTAATGAAAGTGACAAATATCTGGTTGCCACTTTTCTTGACCCAAAGAGCAAAACAAAAAATTCTTTTAGAAGCCCTGAGAAAGAGTTGTGATGAGGCCACTAGCACCGATGATGATTCATCTCCACTTCAAAAGAAAAGAAATGACAATGATAAAACCATTGAGATACACGATAGTTTCTGGAATTGTTTTGAGGAAGTCGCTACAGAAAATACGCAGACAGATGAAGATGTGGGACAAAAAAGTTTAATTGCAAATGAATTGATTTTTACATGAAAACTGTTCACCTCGATCGAACAGCGGACCCTTACAAGTGGTGGTCAGCAAACGCGAAACAGTATCCAAGCCCAGCAGAATTTGCTAAGATTTATTTATCATCTCCCGGTAGCAGTGTATATAGTGAGCGGCTATTTTCCCAAGCAGGTGTAATTTATGAGGAAAAGCGCAATCGTTTGCTATCAACAAATGCTGAAAAAATTGTTTTCATTCATCACAACTTATCACTAATAGATTTTAAGTATTAAATCTATGATTTGATAAATAAATAATTATGTGAGGAACATCTATTATGCGTTTTTTTTCCATGATTTGGTATTCGGTATTCGGCCGAATAGTGGGCAACATTGGGCCGAATACCGAATTTAAAAAAAAGTAGCCGAATATGCCGAATACCGAATAGAAGCCGAATATTCGTGGCATCTCTAATATATATATATATATATATATATATATATATATATATATATATATATATATATATTTATATTTATATTTATATATATATATATATATATATATATATATATATATATATATATATATATATATATATATATATAAAACCGCAAACACGTGTTTCAGGCTTATTAGCCATCATCAGTACGGTATAGCCAGGTGAAGATGGGAACACCCTGGATATATATATATATATATATATATATATATATATATATATATATATATATATATATATATATATTATATTGAAGATCACCAACACTGTTTAGTCCGCCCACTAATTTCATCGAACCTTCATGTCAGCATTTAGCCTACAATCAACAGAATAAAGAGTAAGCAAACAAGTGTCTTCATAAGTTTATTAATTTAAAGTATAACATGTACTATTAATTGTTTAAAGATAAATATTAAACAAACACAAAAGTACAACACAACATGTGATTTGCTATTTAACGCGAAAGAAAAATCTAGTTTCTTGACAAAACCTGGAGTGTATGAATTAGCTTGTACACATCGTAACGCAATCTACATAGGTCAAACTTTGAGGAATTTTAACATCCGATAGAAAGAACATATTTCTGCCTTTAGAAGTAACCACGCTGACAAATCGACATTTGCAAAACATATTATTGATACCCAACATAGATCCAGAGTAAATGGGCGAGTTCACCGGCAGCCAAAAGCTGCCAGCGCTGATTAGATGTGTTAAATTTAAGTGTTGAGCATTCCCGTTGAGTTTCTGCCGGAGCTCAACTGCTAACAATTTGTTAAAGCAGAATTTATTTCGAAATGTTGGCGCATGCGTCGTTGTGAAGGCTCACACTGTTCAGAATTCGTCTATTTCACTGGTTATTTTGTGATTTCGAATTAATTCTTAAATTGAAATCCTGATTATAGATTTGATTAAAGAATGAAACAAACACGAATTAAAAAAGATGGAATCGTAGTTTACATCTGGATATGAAAACGGGAGAACCAGTATATTCCTGTAAAAAGCAAAAAATGACTAGTACAGAGTATTTCAAGTTTCAAAACAGTTAAGTACAATTTGTAGAATACACAATACAGTTTTTAGACCTGACGCTCGTTTTGCTAACAAAGCTGGGGTCATCAGAAGGATGAATAAACTGGGTGTTCCAAATTGTATTTATCAGTGCTCATCAAAGGTTCCAAACTTCACTCATTTCCAAAAGAATACAATACTATGGTCATCCAAGTATAAAGAAATTTTGTAAGGAGCTCACTGCACTATGTGTGTTTTTGTTTCTTTTATGTTGGCTTATTTCCACGACTATGGCCAATCACCGACACCAGGGAGCAGTTTCACCTCACTATCCTGGAAGTTTTGCCGAACCCCTGCCTTTCTGTAAGGAGGGTAGGGATCTTTAACATGCCAAACATCGCATGGACACGGGACCTACTGCTTTACGTCCCCTCCGAAGGGCGGAACGTGCAGACATTCAACTTGCTCAAATACAATGCCAGAACCTCAGTTGATGTTAATTTTACAGTTTGTACTAAAAAAGTGAAAGGAGTGCCCTGGGATCGAACCCAGTACCTTTTGGTTCAGAGGCACACGTCCTGAACCACCGAGGTTCCTCACTACACTAAAGTTACAAAACAAACACTTGCATTTGTAATCCAGCTGGGGAGAAGGATTTGCTATTTGCACCAAACTGACAGGAGGCTCTCTGTACATTATCTATCACATTTATTTAAAAAGAATTCGGCAAGGTTGATGCAATATTATCTTGCTCAGTGTTTTGTCATTATGTGATGTGTTAACCGATTCTTTCTAAGAGTACAATAATCAGACTGATCACATTTATAAGGCTTTTCTTTAGTGTGCCTTGCTTTTATGTGTTGTGTTAAGTTCGATTTGCTAACTGTACAATAATTACACTGACCACATTTATAAGGTCTTTCTTCATAATGTCTTGCTTTTATATGTTGGGTTAACTTACAATTGCTAACACTACAATAATCACACTGATCACATTTATAAGGTCTTTCTTTACTGTGTCTTGCTTTTATGTGTTGAGTTAACAGAGACTTTGTAACTGTACAATAATCACACTGATCACATTTAAAAAGCCCTATTTTAGTGTGTCTTTCTGTTAGGTGTCGAGTTAAATAAAATCTTTCAATAGTACAATAATCACACTGATCACATTTATAAGGCCTTTCTTCACTGTGTCTTGCTTTTATGTGTCGATTTAATTGAGACTTTTCAACAGTACAATAATCACACTGATCACATTTATGAGGTCTTTCTTTAGTGTGTCTTGCTTTTATGTGTCGAGTTAACTGATACTTTGTAACACTACCATAATCACACTGATCACATTTAAAGGGCCTTTCTTCAATGTGTCTTGCATTTATGTGCTGTGTTAACTGAGAATTGCTAACACTACAATAATCACACTGATCACATTTATAAGGTCTTTCTTTAGAGTGTCTTGCTTTTATGTGTCGATTTAACTGAGACTTTTCAAGAGTACAATAATCACACTGATCACATTTAACGGGCCTTTCTTCACCATGTTTTCTTTTTATGTGTACTGTTAACCGATACTTTGTAACAGTACAAAAATTACACTGATAACATTTAAAAGGTCTTTGTTCACTGTGTCTTGTTCTTATGTGTCTTCTTACTTGCCAATTACTAACAGTACAATAATCACACTGATCACATTTATAAGGCCTTTCTTCACTGTGTCTTGTTTTTATGTGTTTTGTTGCCTGAGACTTTGTAGCAGTACAATAATCACACTGATCACATTTATAAGGTCTTTCCTTAGTGTGTCTTGCTGTAATATGTTCTGTCAACTGAGACTCTCTAACAGCACAATAATCACACTGATCACATTTATAAGATCTTTCTTCAGTGTGTCTTGCTGTTATGTGTTGTGTTAACTGATACTTTCTAACAGTACAATAATCACACTGATCACATTTATAAGGTCTTTCTTTCCTGTGTCTTGCATTTATGTGTTGTGTTAACTGATCCTTTCTAATAGTACAATAATGACATTGATCACATTTATAATGTTCTACCCCCATATGATAACATTTAAAATACTTTTCTGAAGTGCACTTTGACTGTATGTGTTGTGGTACGTCCATTTTTTGGACAGTTTTGTAATCGCCTGCCTTACAATTGTAAACACATTTTGCATTATCTTTTAAATTTGTATCCCCTTCATTTTTCACTAATACATCCTTCAAATCGACAAAGTCATGATTACCGAGACCTGTGCAGCCATGGTCTAGTGTTTCAATTTTAAATTCTTCTACAATCATTTCACTTTTGATCAAAATATTTGTATTTTCTTCATCAAGGATCTTTACACCTGTAACAGCTTCGACACCCCCAGTTCCTTCGTGGTTCACTTCACCTACAAATTAACGTTTTGGTTCGTCTAAACATTGTCCTTCAATATTCTCCGCTTTAATAGTAAGAGGCATATATTCTCTCCACTTGTGCTCAGAGTTTTGTTCATGTTTAAGTAGTAAATCTTCCTGTTTAGTATCAAAGCCATCTAGGAAGATGTCATCATTCTTGTACTTGCAGTCACTTTTGTGAACCGTTTTACAGTTGCAATCACAAAGCTGGCTCTCCTTCTTCACACTCATGGTTAACTTTGATATTATTTCAATTAAAACACCAATTAATTCTAAGAGGGATGTTTGAAAATTGTACAAATATTGACCAGGTTTTTCTCTTAAAACAGAGTGTCCTACAATTCAGTTCACCGACAGCTGGAAATCGACCATTTTGATTTTGCGTTTGTCTGATGCACTTTTATCTTCATCTTCTGTCTGGCTGGCTGGGTTAGGGCACAGAACACCCCTATAGAAGGGAAACGCCAATGCTGACGTTTTGAACAATATTGCAGCGCCTCTGGCGGATGCGATGAATTTTAGTCACACGCGGGAAATTTGATTTCATTTTCATTTAGCAAATCCAAATAAATTCTATTTAATTTTATACCACTGCCAGTAAAGAGGTTAAATTAGTCAAATAATTTTTTTAATGATTTTTATAGTGAAAGCAAAACAAGATATGTTTTAATAACACACATACGCCTGTTTTAAGCTTTGCAATCATAGGAAAAATTAATTGGCAATTTGAACATTCTAACACTTGTAGCTTCAGTTTTTACTATCGATATGATTAATGGAAAATCAAACAAGATAAAATACACTTGTGTTTTATTAGAACAGTATTACTATTACATTTATTTAAAAACCTAGAACAGTATTCCTATTACATTTATTTAAAAACCATTTTAATTCTAAAAGTAAGATGAAGTATATATTGCCATTCCTTATCGATAGGTAGGTATATTACAGCAGTCTGGTGCTTGTACACTATTGCATTTATATGCTCACATGACCACAATGTATGGCAAGGTTGTTTTTTCCTTCTTTTAGGGTATGTATAAATGACGTCATATTGTCATTTATTAGAAAAACATTTGTGCACCCTTTAATTTCCTTCCTTATTTAAAAAGACACTTGGTAATATTCATTTGACAACAGTGTACACTATCAGGCTTTCTGGTCGCCTTCCGAATCCACCCGATCCATTGTTTACTTCTGAGATGTTGTATAAATAGAAATAGAAATTTTTATTTGCACTTTAAAATATATGAATACTTACTCAAAGGAAGATGTAATATGGGAACAGCAGTTCTTTTCAGGCCTCTTCTCATTTCAGGTACTTTATCCTCATCAACGAAATGACGATCACAAATATAAAATCTATCGTAAATGGCTTGTGGATATAAACCAAGCATCTTAGGGTTTTGTACAGCTTTCACCCAGTCATCAAAATGGTCTTCAGATGATTTCAACGAAAAACGATGTCTTTTGCTAAATAATTCCAGGCACCCCGGAACACAATTAACAATAAATCGTTTTCTTGGTTGGTATAATATTTATATCCACACGTTATTTATTTATAACCTATGAACTACTAAAACGTTCTAAACTTGCCTGAAAACTAAAACAGTTGTAATTATGTTTCACCAAAACACTTTGAACTATGAAAGCACCCTGTTTTTTTGATAAGAAAACTGAAAATAGAATTGAAATTACATGATTGTTTAAACACAAAGCTTATGAAAACGATCATATTTTAATTCACAAAAAAAAACAACCTCTAAAACACAAAACCGACGAACAATGAAAACAATGTAAAGTATCCACTAAAAGTAAATATATGTAAAACTAATTAAAAGAAACGTTTAGCAACAAACTTGTATTATAATTATACAATGAAAGACCCAGAAGCGAACAAAAACTTTTTTACATTCAAAACATTTGAATTTTGAATGTATGATAAGATGGCGCACTGAACAGCTTGTTCAGTAGAATTGTAGCACTACTAGCGACATCTACTATATGCGATGTCCGAACTAGAGCCCCAATAAAGTCCAGGTTAGCTCCATTTAGGTGAAACTTCTATAGGGAGTGTTCTATGCACTGGGGTTAACTAATGTAATATGTAATGTAATGTACAGTGTTGCCGCCTATTAAACATTAGTGTCCCTATAACACTACAAATATTACTGCAAATTGAATCATTACTTTCACATAGCTGTGATAATTTATTCGACCCAGAAAGATATTCTCATGAAATGAATCTAGGATCAATGACTTGATCACAAAGAAAGTATTTGTATTCCTGTACCCATACATTTCGAAACCTTATATTACTCGAGTTTTATTGAAAAAGCTTGGACGCAGCAAGTGCGTTATGGTAGTGAATTTTCATAGAAATGATCTGGCAAAAATATTTTATTATAACTTTTTTTGTTGTAGCATAGAAATCTAAATTTTGGTGTATAGTTTACTTTTTATATCATAAAGCTACCTACCAAATTTGGTTATCATAGCTTTTTTACTTTTTTAGATAAAAAATTTTTTCTAATTAAAACTCAAAATTTTCCCTGAAAACCTCGTTCCTGACTAACGAACTTATCCAAGCCATTTACAAAAGGAAGGTATTCACCAAATTTCATCAAAATCGGCCCATTATTTTTTGAGTTATTGGTGTGATACACACATATATATCAATATTCAAAAGTCGAGATCTCCCCATTAGTGAATTTTTTCTACGAAAATTTACTAAAAATGCCAATTTTCACCAAATCACCCCTTATTTATCCGGTACCACCAGAAGCGATCTTACCCAAAAACAATTCGAAGTGTTCCTTTGTCGGATGCTAATGGGGTACCAAATTTGAAGATGATATCCTAATTCGTTCGAAAGTTATTGCGTCTATATTAACAGAGAGACGTACATGCCGACAGACCGACAGACCATAAAAAATGTTCGTTCCATTATCAAATTATCTATGTGTTTTGAAACTTTTTACGCCGTTTTAAAACCGGTGTAAAGTTCCGCGAATTTTTAAAGCTTCATCGGACACGTTCATCGAAACCAAAACGATGCATGGCAAGGTCGTAATGTTAAATTATAAGAAGAAAAAACCTATAAACAGGGATTAAACCCTATAGTTGGCAACACTGGCAAGGTATCCGATATAGAGCTGTCCAGAACAAGTGATTTAAATACCACCAATATGGTCGCCGGTAGGCATACGAACACAAACAAACTCGTGTTCCGTGGTTGTTAACTTTTGAAATTGTGCTTTGCGCGTGTTTAAAATGGCTTGTGTTGACAAGAGCAAATATATATTATCACTGTAAAATGAAAATGAAGACGTTGTTAGGAGATATCGAGAGAATTCGTATTATTGAAGGAATTGATCCCTATACTCTGAAGACGCGGCCAATGCCTTCTTGTGAAGAACTATATAGTTTCCCACTAGTTGATGCTTTCGATATCGTTAACTATTTAGTGCTTACCCACAGTTTTTACACTAATCAACAAATGAAAGCCCATAAAAGTCTCTCTGCTTACAAATATTTTGAAGCAGGGTTCGTTCATAATTGCCAGACTAGAAAAATTGGAGCTCATGTTGTGATTGTTGCACAGGTAAATATAAATTTACTATTTTTAAAATCATAATTGCAATCAGGGGCTTCTTGTTTGTGGTGCTCTAGAATTGGCTAGATATATTATGCAAGCTCGTAAGCCACATTTTGCACTTGCTTTCGTGTATTAAAGTACAATGTTCTTACATGATCCAAAGTATACCTACTATGTGGAAAGATTTGTACATTATCACAACGGGTGCCGATGAAGCCTTTTGGGATGATACCTGTACAAAAGTTCCAGAATTCCACAGAAAAGTGGTATTACCTGAGCTTTTGGGAAGATATTTTACAAAAGGCAGTCATTTTAAACAAAATTATTGCTGCTGCAATAAGTCTGACAATGGCAAACCTATGGTGAAATGTTACAATGAAAATTGTGAAATGCAATGGTTTCATTTAGACTGTGTAGGTCTGTCTGAATTTCCAAAACATTCATGGAATTGTGAAAGTTGTACCTGACTAAAAATGAAATAATGTGACGTTTTCATTAGCATTTGGTCATTAGTATTGATTTTATTTACATTTATGTACTATTTTGTGGATATGTATCTACCTTATCGTATAAATTTTCAATATCATAATCCATACTTTACATTAATAATAATTATTATATTAATATGGGATTTTTACTTAGCTTTAGGTCTCATGAAATATGTTATGAACTTTGAGCAAGATGTATAATTTTAAATTACCCCAATTCAATTAAACGGACTCTAGTAATAAATACAATATTTATTTTTATGTTCATACCTATATGAAAAATATACATACATAACCTGAATTCTTGTTGTGCTCAAAAATAATTTTCTTGCATATTAGGTAATAAACTTAATTTGCAAATGTGGCTTGATTAAAATTTACTGACTTACTTGACTCTATCGCGATTACGACTTCCGCATTTCACAACACGTCGTAGGCATATTTTTGAAGTTAAAAAAATAGTACTTTATTTGATAACACACTACTGCCTACTACATTTATATTTACACAAATTTTAAGCTAATGGGAACATTTATAAACAATTTACAAACGAGACTCCTTAAAAAACACCAGAACGTCATACACCGCTATTCAAAACAATAGAGTAGTTCCAAATGTGTGCCTACCAGCAGCCATATTAGAATTGTGATGACAGCATCTCGGCCAACTCTATTCTCGTTAAAGAGCGTCTCGCAACAGTAAAACTCGGTAGCACCGATCATGCACATTCTGCAGATTTATTTGAGCAAGTTAAAGCAGCAAAATTAAAAAAATTAATTACAATAAGAAGTCAAATACTTATGCCTTAAATATATTTGTAGTCATTAAAGTAATACTATTATACATACATTGCACAGTATGAAGTACTGGTTTCTATTAATCATTCTACGTTGATATTATATGTAATTGTCAGTTAAAAACGCGGTTTAAAAATAAAAGTACAGGCATCTATAATATGTAAACCTGTTTCACTTAATGAATCTAGAGGATAAAATACAAAAATACAAAGAAGAGATGTACAAATGTTTTAATGTTCAGTTGTTGGAACCTATATGAATATTTTTCATTAACGACAATAAGAGGTGATTTATAAAAACTTAACCCACCACGGGTGTGGTATATTATTCATTACTTATAATGAAATAAAAAACTAGTAATTTGTATATAATTTTATTTTGTTACCTCCTTCAAAGAAAAAGCTTTAGAGCACAAGAACCGTGGTATATTATGATTGACCTCAGGTGGATATAGATCTGCTCAATGGTGAGGTCACAATTGCCTATAACACCCTACCCTAAAGTAGCTATCTATCAGATTATCAAATTTATTAAGATTAGCAGCACTTTTTAAGAGGTTGACAGATCTGGATATAATTTGATACTCACGTTCTCTTCCTTTGTTTGCTTCACACTGCCCAGAGTCCTATATTTGTGGGCTCTCCAGACTAGTGCCAGGTTACATTGAAATTTAGATATCTAGATAATAGTTAGTAAGAAATAATTGTTTGCACTGATGCCAAAAGAAATGCGAAGTTAGGGTGGAATTTCTCTTCAACGAAACAGATATTTTAATATAACAAAATATATACATTTATTCATATAAATTAAATTTGGAATAGCAAACAAAATGAAATAAAAAAAAAACTCTGGACGCAGCAAGTGCGTTATGGTAGTGAATTTTCATTAAAATGTTTTTAATTGCAAATATGTGTGTTTCCTTTTTAAGAAAGCAGACATCAATTTTGGTTACCAGTATAACCTATATAGTAAAAACAATGTGCCATGTTTCATCAAAATAACTTTATTGTGTGAAAATGTACAAAAATTTCCAAAAGTAAACTTAAAGTGTTCCCGGAAAAACTCGTTTCTTGGTCAACCTTATAGGTTAATAGCAAATTGAGCTATTCAAATTTGAAGCATTTAATGAAAATTCGCTACCATAACGCACTTGCTGCGTCCCGAATTTCTTTTCTTACAAACATGCATCGCTGAAATATTCAAAAATGCAATAACATAAGGCGTGTTTGATTAAAAAAAAAGAAGAAAATTTGTATCACCAACGACTTATGGGCCATCCTGTGATTGTAGAAATATTTTTTTAAGATGTAGCTCAAGACACCCTATAATTAATATATACAAATTTTCTTCATATCTTGTATAGTAACGGATATATTGAGCTTTATTGATTTTTTACGAAAATTCGACAAAAATTGTATACCATTAAACGATAAACTCTAAAGCTAAGGCTACTGCCAAGCATCAGAAAAAGGGTCTATTTGAAATGAATTTTCTGGAAACATTTTAGTAAAATGAAGGACAATGACGGTTGAAAATAAGACTTCAGAGTTTGTAAAACATCCTTCTTGAGACATTTGATTTCCATAGCCCGTATTAGATTCAAGTTCTTTGCCTAAATGTTGCCGATTTTGACGTTTTAAATCGCAACTTTGACGTTTTGAGGAAAACCCCAATTTATTTTTCTTTAAATGCCTATAACTTTTTTGTGTTTTGACCTACATAGCTAAATTTTGGTAGGTAGCTTACCTATAAGGATATTAACGAGTGTACCAAATTTGGTTGCCATTACTTTGTTAATTCCGGAGATATAAATTTTTTTCGAAAGAAAACACAAAATTTTCCGGGAAAACCTGGGCAGATTTTCCTGGCTAACGAACTTATCTAAGCCATTTGCAAAAGGAATTTTTCCACCAAATTTAGTCAAAATCGGCCTATTATTTTTTGAGTTATCGGTGTGATACATATATATATATATATATATATATATATATATATATATATATATATATATATATATATATATATATATATATATATATATATATATATATATATATATATATATATATATATATATATATATATATATATATATATATATATATATATATATATATATATATATATAACATATAAAAATTGAAACTGACCCCGGATATGTGTTCCAGGGGGCCTAGTTCGCGGTCACTTGAAGAAATTTTTTCAAAATTCAAAAGTCGGGATCTCCTCATTAGTGAATTTTTTTAAAGAAAATTCACTAAAAGGTTGGTAAATCTCAGATAAACATTAATTGCACACAAATAACAATCAGATAAATAGCAAGATTCTAAAGAGCAAGAAATTATTAATTTACATACATGTGTCAAAACAATAAGATAAAGATAGTTACATATAACTAAAATGTTACTGTTAATTACTTAGGGTAACGCTAAAAAATAAACATAAATGATTAGGTAAATTACTTGACGTTTGTCAATCAATTGCTTGGTTTTCTAGTGAATTACCTGGCCAGTTCTTTGAGTAAGGCTCCAAAAAAAGGGAATATATAATCCTACGTGAAATTTCTAAATTAGTTATGAAAAATAAGAGATGTTAAAGAGAATGTATAGGTTAGATATTTTACAGACAACATTTGCTAATTACAATAAAAAATAAAAACTGTGTGTTTAAATTTACAAAAATTGACAAAATCTTAGAGATTAAACAGGAAATATATAGTTGTGCTGACAGCACCTCCCTGACATTGTTTAGCTCAAACTTGATTACGCGATGTTGAAAGTTCAGGTGATTAAAACTTCAGATGTTAGATTTCGGCATGAAAATTCTGCTGATTCAGAGAAAAGATTTGTTTAGACTCACCAGTCTTCCGGTATTAAAGTTACCTGATGACCCTGTGAAGATGCTTTCCAGGTGGGGTCAATCATGAGTGCCTGACACAGATTCCAGACTCCAATAGGAGTGGAAAAACTGGGGAAAACGACTGGGTCTTCCCATCCGAGATTCTTGGGTCGGTGGATGTTACTGATCCAATATTACAAAACCATTTGATACCTATGTCGAAGGCAATGAAGAAGCTGACAGTCTCGCGAAGAGAGGGTCAGCAGAACCATTTATGGGACCAGAACCGGCTCTGGGCGTGACAAAGAGCACTGCCAGGGGAGCCATTAAGTCCTGGGTCAGAAACCAACACAAGATGTACTGGGCGGATGGATTGTCCAGGGCTCAGACATGGGAAGTCAATAATTGACGGACACAGTTCAGAGATGTGGAGCTGCTAAATCTTAGCAGAGGACAGCTCAGAAACACAACAGGTCTCTTGACGGGACACATGACCGTCAAGAAACACCTGCATAAAATGGAGCAGTTCGAAGGGGACCTCGCATGCAGACTCTGCGGCGAGAGGGAGGAATCAGCCCAGCACATTTTGTGCGAGTGTAAAGCTCTGGACCGTAAAAGACAACTGATCTGCGGACAGCCTAGACCAGAGATAGAGCAATATAAAACTTCACCCTACCAATCGCTGTGCAGACTAGTTCAAGGTACAGTGATTTTGGAATGGGTGGAGTAAGACTATGGGTATGCACAATCAACCAAAGGTTGCAGTGCTATCGGGCCGGCAAGACCGCGGACGAGCCCTGAAGAAAAAAAAAATAAAGATGATAACGGACTACCCATAGGTAGGCCTTCATTTTGCATATAAATTTCATCATTAAATTTAAGATTATCTTTTATACATTCGTTAAAAAGATTCATTATTGCTTGTCTTTTTATGACATTTATGTTCTTTTATATTAAAAAGGTTTTCTAATAGAGGTAAACATTCTTTAGTAGGTATCTTAGAATACATGCTACAAACATCAAACAAGACTAATTTACTATTTGTAGGAATAATTAAGTTATTTAATTTTTGTCTTAGTTCATAAGATTTCTGAACTGAATATTTTGTAATCTAATTGTATTCTTTAATAAATGAAACCAGTTTACCTGCTATCTTATGATTAGGTGTATTAACATAGCTAACTACTGGTCTCACCGGTATATTTGGTTTGTGAATTTTCAGTGTTCAATGTGTTTGTATCTGAGGATGCTGCCAAACAACGAAACCAGTTACAGAAACGTTGAAGAACATCTAGAACTCCGAAGGGCCACTTGCTCCACTTAGCTTACACGCTGGCTACGTCCTTGATTTACAAAAACGAAAACCAACAGCGCGAAGCCAGAGAGGTAGTCTCCAAGTCTGCTGTGAAAAGCTTTTTTAAAAGGGTAAATCAGTGATACCGTGTAATTACAGTTGAAATGTAACTTGAAATTTTGTATTGTCAGGGGTTAATTTTTTTCATTTACATATCAGCAGGCAAAAATAATCCATCCTGGTTTTGTTTATAACTATTACATTTATCTATCTTTTTTTTTTTTAATAAAGCAATTATGACAACCCTTCTACAATTATGAACAAAGCAAGTTCATTATAATTAATTGTTTAATTAAATAAATAGTGAATAGGCAGTTTATAATTGTCAAGAATATTATTGAATGTACAACAATCTAGTTTCAAGTTGCAAAAAACTTAGTTTATGCATCTAAAAGATACTTTGCTAAAAGATAAATAGTAGTTCATAAGATAATATTACACCGTCAATGCAAAATGGAGACACAAGAACTGGTGAAGCCAAGAAAACAGTCAACTAGATTGCTCAAATCCCTAATCGGTTAAAGCGGACGGGGGAAGTAGGGAAAAAGTGGACGCAGAAAAAGAAAAGACAGCTCTACACTCGTGAAGATATGTCGCAAAGATAGTACCAGTGTGTAATAGAACGGTTCAGGTCAGCAGATGCGTCAACTAGGCCCCATACTAAAAAGAAAAACACCATAATGCATGAAAAATTGCTGTGGATTCCTAAAAGAGCTTTCTACTAAAGACATGTGTGAATTCAATAAAATTAGTTACTTTTCTGTAGCATAATTCAATTTTGGTACATCGGTAAGCCCATTGGATAATTAATTTATGATGGCTGCTCCGCTATTTATATTTTTATTAAACCTGTTAACATACTCAACGAAAGAAGAAAACCTGATTGCTAAATACCAATCCTGTCATGTCCTTAGGAGCAGTAAAAGTGTCCTACCTGGTCGGACCAACAATTCACATCAAAACATTAAATGGCAACGGTTCAATCATGGAACCACGAGGCATATCCAGAGCAATCCACATCATGAGAAGACTGAAACAGTACAATACACATCAAATTGTCAGGATTCATTAGTTTGTGCATTGCCACAGTATCATATCACATAGAACACTCATATGAGGTAACTCTTCATATACAGAACAGGTGTTTATCAAGTACAAAAGAACAATAAGGACATTATGTGACCTAGGCCCAAGAAAAAATTGCTGGGAAACATTTCAGAACAATAGGATACTTACCCCTCCAGCCATATTCATCCTTCAGTATATATATATATATATATATATATATATATATATATATATATATATATATATATATATATATATATATATATATATATATATATATATATATAT
Organism: Tillus elongatus; assembly: GCA_964006375.1. Lineage (NCBI taxonomy): Eukaryota > Metazoa > Arthropoda > Insecta > Coleoptera > Cleridae > Tillus > Tillus elongatus. Next base: position 505,513 of record OZ023270.1, read on the forward strand.
ATATATTCAAAATATCCAATGAATGTGTAGTAGTAAAGCTCACATCAATACCAAGCGCAGGCATGAATCACAAAAAGAAGTACTAAGTAGTGTTTTGAGTACTGGAGAATTAAACTCCTCAATTTTCTAGCTAATATAAAGGTGCTGCCAACAACAAGATTCAAGAAGGCACTAGTGGGGATACTAAAACAAACAGAAAACATTTATAAAGTGGAGGCATGTATTGGTGCTCCAAACTAATGTGTATCGTTTTACATACGTATTCGTATTCATTCTTTCTAGTCATCATTTGCTGTATTTTAACCCAATGTTTCTGAATGCACACAGATACTGTCTGTAAATTTGATGGTCAATAAAATCTATCTATCTGAGATCAGAAATTAAATGTGTCATAAGTTTTTTCAATTTTCTATGTAATAAAGATTTTATTCAAATTAACATTGGCGGAAGCATTTGCTATTTGCAGCAAACTTGTCGGAGACTTTCTGTATGTTATCCATCAAACTTATACTTTCTTGAGCATGATTCTGCAAGGTTGATGCAATATTACCTTGCTTTGTGGATTGCCATTATATGTTGTGTTAACTGAGACGTTCCAATAATACAATAATCACACTGATCACATTTATAAGGCCTTTCTTCACCGTGTCTTGCTTTTATGTGTCGAGTTAACTGAGACTTTGTAACAGTACAATAATCACACTGATCACATTTATAAGGCCTTTCTTCACTGTGTTGTGCTTTTATATGTTTTGTTAGTTTAAACTTTATAATAGCACAATAACCACACTGCTCACATTTATAAGGCCTTTCTTTACTGTGTCTTGTTTTTATGTGTTTTGTTAAGTTAAACTTTATAACAGTACAATAATCACACTGATCACATTTATAAGGCCTTTCTTCACTGTGCCTTGCTTTTATGTGTCGAGTTAAGTGAGACTTTGTAACAGTACAATAATCACAATGATCACATTTATAAGGCCTTTCTTCACTGTGTCTTGCTTTTATGTGTTGTGTTAAGTTACACTTTAAAACAGCACTATAATGACACTGATCACATTTATAAGGCCTTTCTATACTGTGTCTTGCTTTTATGTGTCGAGTTAAGTGGGACTTTCTAACAGTACAATAATCACAATGATCACATTTATAAGGCCTTTCTGTACTGTGTATTGCTGTTATGTGTTGTGTTAGGTTGGACTTTTTAACAGTACAATAATCACATTGATCACATTTATAAGGTCTTTCTTCACTGTGTCTTGCTTTTATGTGTTGTGTTAAGTTAGATTTTGCAACTGTACAATAATCAGACTGAAAATATTTAAAAGGCATTTCTTCAGTATGTTTTGCATTTATGTGTAGTATTAAGCTAGACTTTTCAACAGTACAATAATCACACTGATCACATTTATAAGGCCTTTCTTCACCGTGTCTTGCTTTTATGTGTTGGGTTAAGTTAAACTTTGTAACAGTACAATAATCACACTGAAAACATTTAAAAGGCTTTTCTTCACTGTGTCTTGATGTTATGTGTCGTGTTAAATTAGGTTTTCTAACAGTACAATAATTACACTGATCACATTTATAAGGCCTTTCTTCACTGTGTCTTGACGTCATGTGTTGTGTTAAGTTAAATTTTCTAACGGTACAATAATCACACTGATCACATTTAAAAAGCCTTCCTTTACTGTGTTTTGCTGTTATGTGTTCTGTTAAGTTAGATTCTCTAATTGTACAATAATCACACTGATCACATTTAATAGGAGTTTTTTTAGAATGCTCTGTCTCATATATCCGATTAAAAGGCTTTTCCATAGTGCATTTTGACTGTATGTGTTGTGGTATGTCCATCTTCCATGCAGTTTTGTAATTGTCTGTCTTACAATTGTAAATACCTTTTGCATAATCTGTTAAATTTGTATCTCTTTCATTTTTTACTAATACATCCTTCAAATCGACAAAGTCATGATTACTGAGACCTGTGCAGCCATGGTCTAATGTTTCAATTTTAAATTCTTTTATAATCAATTCACTTTTAATAAAAACATTTGTATTTTCTTCATCAATAATCTTTACACATGTAACAGCTTCGAAACCCCCAGTTCCTTCGTGGTTCACTTCACTTACAAAGTCTTGTTTTGGTTCGTCTAAACACTGTCCTCCGATCTTCTCCACTTTAATAGTAAAAGGCATATATTCTGTGTTGTGTTTAACTTCCGCTTTTCCTTTCCCTTGGTGCTCAGAGTATTGTTCCTGTTGAAGTACCAAATCTTCCTCTTTAGTATCAAAGCCATCTACGAAAATATCATCATCGCTGTACTTGCAGTCACTTCTGTGCACTGTTGTACAGTTGCAATCACAAAGTTGGCTCTGCTTGTTCACACTCATGGTTAACTTTGATATTATTTTAATTAAAACCCCAATTAATTCTAAAACTGATGTTTAAAAATTGTACAAATATTGTCAAGGTTTTCTCTTAAAGCCTTGTTTCCTGTTCAGAAACAGATGGAAATCGACAATTTTGATTTTGCGCTTAACTGATGCATTTTTATCTTCTGGATTAATTAAACTAGTGATGGGCGATTATGAAATGAATGATTCATTCGAGATATATCGATTATGCCGGTATAATCGATCATTCGATTATGAAGAGATCATTCGTTATTCGTTAAAATCATTCGGTATAATGCCTTCATTCGTTTGGACTCGCCACTCATACTCATAACCGATTTGGAAATATGAAACATGTATCGAATTAATTCTAATCGGTAGGCAACACACATGGGTAGATCAAATATCAGCTAAGCTAACAGTCAGTGGTAGGCTGGCGGGAATTAATTTGACGTAATAAAAAACAAAAAACGGGAGGTTATGTTATTTTTGTTTTTTAACGTTCGTTTAATTAATTTTTAGTTTTAAGAAATCAAAAAAATATATAACAAAATTAAATAAAACTGGAATCAATACAAACAATTAAATAGTTTGAAATCTCCACTACAAGTTTGTATTTAAAAATACAGTCTGGTCCGAATGTTTGCCCGAAAATCGATTCCTTCTTGCATTGGTCATAAGACTAGTTTTGGAAAGCATCCTTTCAGAAGGTACAGATGTAGCCGGTGTACAAAGATATTTTGTGTGCATTGTGTACAATTCAGGAGATACATTTTTGTTTTCTGACCAAAAGTGAAGTGGATTTCTGTAAGGAGTTACATTTGGTATGGATAAATATTGTTTCACTGTCAGAATCGCCTGTAGCGGGTGAAGAGGTCATTATATCAGTTGACTGCGCTATTTTGTTGTCAAAATATTCCCATAACATATCGACATCACTGACCTCCAGAACTTCCAGGATTTGCTTCAGGTATAGCCGCTGGCTGTTCAACTAGGGTTTTTGCAAAAAGTTCTTCTAGTACCCTGTAAGACATTATTGAAATACTTTTATTTATTAAAATAAATAAAATCATAAATACATAGTTATAAATAGTTACAATATTATTTGTTTCCAACTGTTTAAATCAAAAGTACCGCCAGTCATTTCATTGGTAATTTGAAATCTTGGTAACTGGGAACTACTCAATCGTGCTCCTTAGTTTCTTCTTCGGTCGTTTTCGTGACTCGTTACACATATTTCATGCAAATCATTCATAATCGACATCTCGAGATATCATTCGATCATTGTGGTTGAATATTTCGATTCATTCGATTATGGAAATATATCGATTATGCCCAACACTAAATTAAACCAACAATTGTAAAAACCTCTTTTTGTTATATACATATAATATATAATTAATAATTACAAATTACAAAAGATCTACCGTATATCGTATCGAGCTTTGACTATATATCAGAGATCGTAGATAGATAGTCAAAGGTATCGAGTATGGTAACTTTGGTGTTTGTTTAAGCTACATGTTACATGTTATATGACATATGACACTTGACCATAGACATAGTGTAATGCCTTAGTAAAATGTCAAGGGCGTTCTGTATTTTGCAGTTGTTATTGGAGGGCGCTACAAGCATAGACAAGGAACTGTGTATCTTTGTTTACATATTACACGCGTTATATACGGGCTTCATATCTTCCCTGGTCGTTTTAGTAGTTTCGTGTCATTAATTTAACTGACAGCCATTATTGTTATGATGTTTTAGTTTCGTTTAGAACTGAGAGGTGGGTAATTAAGTTTGTTGTGTTGTTTTTCATTGTATATAAAATAATTCTTGCTTAAAATCTTATCTAAATCATTCGTTAAGAAATTTGTGGGCCTCATATCGCACAGAAATCGTTTCCAAATTATCACTGATTTGAAACGTTCATTTCAGATCGTCATCTAGGCGTCTCGAAGTTGGTAGTAAATTAATTATTGAAATTTTTAGAGTTAAAATTAAAGAAAGGGTTAAGATAATTTCTACATCAAATATTTAAAAAATTATTGCATTTAAAAAAAATTCGGCACGCAGCAGGTGCGTTATAGTAGTGAGTTTTCATAAGAATTGTACACTATTAGTAAGATATATTATTAAAACTAATTCTTTAAATTTAAATGGACTTTGGGGATCGGTTTTAGAGCTCCAGTTAGCGATTATTTGAAAAAAATTACATTTTATATGGAGCTAAAAAATTAAAATTTGGTCTTAGATATAATATGTAAATACTGCAAGTGTCTTTAAAAAATTGTGTTACAAATTTCATTAAAGTTACAAAAGTTTTTCAGAAAAAAATTAATTACCCACAAAGGGAAAATAGCTGTAAAATTATAAATATGGCAGGTATTTTTCCTTATTAATTGCTTTCAGGGTTTTGTTATAGTCAACTCATCCAGTTTTTGCAAACAATAAACAACAAAAAAAGTGTACTTGAAATCGCGTGACAAACTTCACTGTGTCAAGAATAAGGAAACACGTCACTGTTTATGTTGTATTCTCTCGAAAACCAAACATTAGATTCGGCTGAAAATTAGATGAAACACTTGTTTGCACCCACGATAACTATTTAGAACATTTTCGGTAAAAGATAAAAGTTTTCACCCCTTTTTGGAGTGAATTGTTTAAGGTGTTTACTCCTTGTTTGCTCGGGACCAACTCCTCGTTCGCGGGTAAAAATCTCCCTTCCTACCGACCATATTGCGCATTATTTCTGTTCTTCCTTGTTGCTCAAAAGGAGACAGATAGAAGAAACCCACCTTAAATCAACAATGGACTCGTCCGTCCGTTGTTTTATGGTTACTATTGCATGACATCAGCCTCTGTTATTTCGAGAGTTCCAGAACAATAGAGATATTCATTTTTCCCAACGAAGATACAACGTCTTTCAATATTTGGATTTCGACGTATATTATAGGATATTCAGTACGGGTGTTACGATATAAAATTTCTTAGCGAATTTTCAATGAAAAATGTTGAAATCAAAACATGAGTTGCCTTACAGATATTGGATTGTCGGCTATTAATTAAGTCTCTTACGTGTTAATTTTGAATATTTAAAGTGGTAACGAAACGCAATCGTTACAACGTTAGTATATCTATTTGATTTCCAACAATAAAATTGTTTTAACGGAAATGTTGTTTCTGTGCCTAAAGCGGCCACAGTGCTTAGCGTCACCTTGGAGGGACATTAAATAATATATAATCTGGCAATATAATGGATCAAATTTAGGTAGATTTTAACTATTACATCTGCATTCTTTAGTTATGACATTTATTCAAAAAAGCAAGGAAAAATATACTTTGGGTACTAATGGGTTAATACAAAACCTTGAAGCATTTCAGACTTGAAATTATTTGATCTCTTTCAGCTAGTAAAATTGTTGGAAAAGGCAGGTGAACTATAGAAGGTGTAGAAAACCATTCAAAAATAAAATATCTCTTAATTGCAACACCTGAAGCATGACACTAAACTTTGACACAAAAAAAAACTGTTTCTACGACCTTCATTATTAACTTTGAACTTTTTTGTGTTTGTTGTCTTTTTTATGTAGGGTAAAATATTTTTTATACAACTTTAATACTGTGGCGGTGGTTCCGACCGCAGTGTTTCCGTCAACACTACTCTATGTTTCTGACAGCTAAACGTTGCGTTACGTTATTCGACAGCAAGCTGTCAAGAACTACTATATAAGAGACACCAGGGATCTCTCTCTCTCTCTCTCCTCGCTACCAACCGACATAGTGAAGATACGTCTCTCCACGCTCGGTCAGTTATCTGTTATGTGCTGTCTGTGATTGTTTTATAGTTAAATGTATAGTTTATTCAGTTAGTGAAATAATAAAGTATATTAAATGTTTACGTATGGATTTAATATCAACAAGTGCAATTAACATCCATATTGGTGACCCCGTGCCGCAAGCCGAAGATGCCCAGCCTGATGTTCCAGCCAACGTCGCCTAACTTCCACGCACGTGCTCATGCCTACAGAAAACGAATATCTAAACAGGTCAGTCTTTTCTAATTTAAAAATTATCTGATTTTTTTCACAATGGCCGAAGATTCTTCAAGCAGCAATATCATGGCAAGGGTTGCAATAAAATTACCTCCTATATGGAGACGTAACGTGAAAATCTGGCAAATGCAGGTTGACGCCCAGTTTGATATATCGCAGATCAGTTCTGAAAAGACAAAATTCAGTCATGTACTCGCTATACTCGATCCTGATGTCGCAGAGTCAATTTCAGATTTTTTAACCCAACCATTATCATCAACCCCCTATTCAGATCTAATGAAACGTCTTTTATTAGAATTTGAAGAGTCCGATAGTCGCAAACTAAATAAACTTTTAACAGAATTAGAATTAGGCGACAGAAAACCATCGCAACTTTTACGCGAAATGAAGTTTTTAGCCGGTAGTCAGATTGGAGAAAATTTCCTTAAAATTTTATTTCTACAACGTTTACCAGTCAACGTTCGTTCAATTTTGGCTTTGAGCAACGATTCTCTAGAAAATTTGTCGGTTACAGCAGACAAAATCGTGGAATTTTCCAGAGATAAATACAACGTGGCTGAAATTCAGTCACGCGAGCCCGACAAGCTAGCCAAATTAGAAGCGCAATTAGAGAAGCTAACAGCATCAGTCAACGAATTGCGAACGCGTTCCCGATCTACCTCCCGAGAAAGACCCAAGCTTTCTCGAAATTCCATAACCGCAAATTCCTCAACCTCCACGTGTTGGTATCATGAACGATTTGGCAACAAGGCCAAACGTTGCATCCAACCTTGCAATTTTAAAGCAAAACATGTGTCGGAAAACTAATAAGGCACTCCCTCCACGCGGCAGGAGACGAGAGCCACCTAACACGCCGCCTTTTTATTTTTGATAGACGCTCCAATATGAAATTTCTAATCGACTCTGGAGCGGATATTTCAGTTATTCCACCCACTCACGACCAACGGAAATTTCAATCGAAACGCACCTTGTATGCTGCAAACGGGACCCCTATTCATACCTATGGCGAACAATTATTAGATTTGGATCTAGGTTTACGCCGTAGGTTCTGCTGGCCCTTCACACTTGCCGATATCAAGCAACCAATTATAGGCGCTGATTTTCTAGCAGAGTTTGCTTTACTTGTGGATATGAAACATAGACGTTTAATCGATACAAAGACAAACCTCTCTAAGGCCGGTGCTAACCCACCACCAGGATTTAATTCTAAAATTCATCTCGTAGACCCGACACACCAGTACTTCAAATTGCTACAACAATTTCCTGACCTATTTAAGGAAACTTCTTCTAGCAACCTTCCAGAGGTTGAGTTCTTCCATACTATAAGTACGGAAGGACCACCTGTCACTGCAAAAGCTAGAAGATTGCCCCCGGAAAAGCTAGCTCAAGCAAAGCTAGAATTCCAGCACATGATGGACTTGGGAATTTGTAGACCCTCCAAAAGTCCATGGTCAAGCCCCCTCCACATGGTGCAAAAAAAGGATGGCTCATGGAGACCATGTGGGGATTACCGAGCACTAAACGCTAAAACAATCCCAGACAAATATCCCATTCCAAATTTGCAGGATTTTAATGCCCAGTTAGAAGGCAAACGTATTTTTTCAAAATTAGATATCATTCGCGCTTTCCATCACATCCCAGTAGCACCTCAAGATATTCCCAAAACAGCAGTCATAACTCCATTTGGGTTATTCGAATTTGTTAAAACCCCATTTGGCCTTCGTAATTCAGCACAAACATTTCAAAGATATTTACATTCAATTTTAAGACATCTTGACTTTGCCTACTCCTATCTTGACGATATTCTCGTTGCATCAGCCTCTGAAAAAGAACATCAAGAGCATCTAGCAAAACTTTTTCAGACACTTCAAGACAACGGCATCCGTATCAATTCATCCAAATGTGAATTCGGAGTGGCCGAAATTTCATTTTTAGGTTTTCGTGTAAATAAATCTGGATTATTTCCACTTCCTGAACGCATCAAACATATTACCGACCTACCTCTTCCCGATACCATTGAAAAACTCAGAAGATTTCTAGGTCTCATAAATTTCTACCGTCGTTCTCTTCCACGTGCTGCGGAAATTCAGCAACCACTATTCGACCTCTGCCAGAATCCCAAAAAACGCGACAAACGTAAAATCGAGTGGACTCCTCAGACTCGAGAAGCATTCGAACGTTTGAAAGAGGCACTAAAAAACGCTACACTAATAGCTCATCCGTCTTCTTCGCTACCACTGATTCTCCATGTCGATGCTTCTGATTATGCCGTAGGCGCTTCCCTCCAACAACTACGTGATCAAACACTAGAACCCCTAGGTTTCTACTCCAAAAAGCTTACTTCAGCCCAAAAATCTTACAGCACCTACGATCGCGAACTTCTAGCTGCTTATCAGGCAGTTAAATACTTTAGATATACCCTAGAAGGTCGCCATTTCACCATTTATACGGACCACAAACCTTTGACATACGCTTTTGAACAACGCGTCGATAAAGCATCCCCAAGGCAACTACGACATTTAGACTTCCTAGGTCAATTTACCACAGACATTCGCTACATACCAGGTCCTACAAACATTCCCGCAGACTATTGTTCTCGCATTGAAACAATTTCACTTTCTTCCACTGTGTCACTCCAAGAAATTGCGCAAGCTCAGTCATCTTGTGAGGAACTCAAACACCTTCTGCAGTCTAAATCTTCCTCATACAAATTTCAAAACATGCCTCTTGACAACGGAATGAATCTTATTTGCGATTCTTCTTCAAAGAAACTTCGCCCATTCATTCCGCTCAAATTTCGCCGAAAGATTTTCGATTCTATCCACAATTTATCTCACCCAGGCATATCAGCTTCAGTCGATCTGGTCCAGGATAGATTTTGTTGGCCCAAATTGAAACGCGATGTAACTCTTTGGTCTAAAACTTGCATTCCCTGCCAGAAAGTCAAGATATGGAGACACACTTCCAGTGCCATTGGACAATACACCCCAGCCATGAGAAGATTCTCACATATAAATGTTGACATTGTGGGACCATTACCAGCATCACAAGGTCAACGCTATCTATTAACAATAATAGACAGATTTTCTCGATGGCCCGAAGCAATTCCATTGTCAGATATTACAGCAGAAACAGTAGCGAACACTATTTTATCATGCTGGATCTCTCGTTTCGGTGTTCCGCAATACATCACCACAGACAGAGGTAAACAATTCGATTGCCACCTTTTCACACACCTCACTAAAACACTAGGTGCAGACCACATCAAGACCACAGCTTACCACCCAGCAGCAAATGGTGTAATCGAGAGATGGCATAGAGTTCTGAAACAGGCCTTGAAAGCTCATATGGACGAAAACTGGGTCGCTAAATTGCCAATTGTGTTACTAGGACTCAGATCGTACATAATTCCAGAATATCGCTCAACACCCGCTGAAATAGTCTACGGAGAATCAATCAAACTTCCCACCGACTTTTTCAACAGCACACAAGCTCATGATGTTCCATCACTTATATCTCAGCTGAAAGAAGACATAAGGAAACTTCGACCAGTACCTTTTAAACATCATACTGCAAAAAAGGTATTTGTCCATCCTAAGCTTATGGAAGCTCATTTTGTTTTTGTTCGCATTGATATTCCGCGAAAAACCCTCGAACCAGTTTATGACGGCCCCTTTGAAGTGTTATCCCGAACTGACAAAGTCTTCAAAATCAAGAAATCACACGGAGAAGAGACAATTTCTGTTGACCGTCTTAAACCCGCATTCATTCTTTGTGATAACGAACAGACAACTTTCCAGCCTCAGAGACATCCTAGTGAAACTGAAAGTGACAGTGAAAGTCCAACACCTAGTGAAAGTGACAGTGAAGTTCCCGTTCCCGTTCAAACTACACGCCATGGACGTAGAGTTCGATTTCCACGAAGATACTTGAACTAATAGCGTTGCCACTGAGAGGGGAGTATGTGGCGGTGGTTCCGACCGCAGTGTTTCCGTCAACACTACTCTATGTTTCTGACAGCTAAACGTTGCGTTACGTTATTCGACAGCAAGCTGTCAAGAACTACTATATAAGAGACACCAGGGATCTCTCTCTCTCTCTCTCCTCGCTACCAACCGACATAGTGAAGATACGTCTCTCCACGCTCGGTCAGTTATCTGTTATGTGCTGTCTGTGATTGTTTTATAGTTAAATGTATAGTTTATTCAGTTAGTGAAATAATAAAGTATATTAAATGTTTACGTATGGATTTAATATCAACAAGTGCAATTAACATCCATAAATACCTACAGATGTATTTATTCGAATAAGTACCCAAATCATCACAAAATATCATTTTAAAGACCTTACGATCATTTCACTAACAAAGTTAGCATCATCAGAGGATGAAGAAATCTAACTACTTTCCACTAAAACACCACCTTTTATACCGAGTCTTAGGTGAAGAACGATACCGAGAGGGAGATTGAATCACAGCCAAATTTTCTATGTATTGTATTTTTCTTAATTATATTTATTTTTATTAATTAAAATACAATACACAGAAATAGGTACAAATAAAAATAATAATAATATATTTATTCGCACCATCAATACATAAAAAATGTGTCAACATTAAAAAAAAAAACATAAAAACACAGGAATTACAATTCAAAAAAACTCTACAATCACGATATTGATTACCATCAGTTACAACTTGTCAGCTAAAAAATCCTCAATATTATAATAGGCCTTTGCCGCCAGAATATTATTCAGTGTCTTTCTCATATTTACAGCTGGAAGCTCCTTTATCTGCACCGTCAGTTTGTGGTACACCTTTAGGGACTGCACCACAGTACCATTGTAAACAATACTTTTTGTAGTTTGTGGCGCAATTAACTGATCCTTTAAACATGCTCTAGTGTTGTATTGATGCTGTTGTTCACAATCTGATAACAAACTCCGGTTTTCCCCAACAAAACACGCACACTCCAATATATACAAACTTGGCAAGGTAAGTATTCTGTTGTCGAGGAATGTTTTCCTACACGAACCCCTATAATTCAGATTAAATATGCTGCGGATACATGCCTTTTGGAGCCTAAAGATTCTACCGGCTTCTATGGAATTCCCCCAGAACATTAGTTCATATCAAAGCCTTGAGTTCACATATGTGTAGTACGCCTCGAGGCCAGCATTAATACTACTAGAATCGGACAGAACACGCAGAGCATAACTAAAAGCTGACAGTCTACCTGCCAGATAGCCAACATGAGCCCTCCAGTTCAACTGATAATCAAGCTTCAAGCCCAAACACTTAACATCATCCTGCGTGCTCAGTGATTCTGAGTTGAATTTCAGCGATAACTGGTTACCCCTAAAATAGTTAAATGAGATTAAATTTGTTTTGGTCACATTCAATTGTAAGTTCATTCCATTGTGCCATTGTTCCAGAATTCTCAGTGATTGTGATGGCTCATAAATTAGATCACTATCTGAAGGAGCTCGCAAAACCAAAGATGTATGGTCAGCAAACAGTGTTGTCTTATGGGGCAATACTTCAGACAGTTCGTTAATATAAAGTAAGAAGACTGGCCCAAGGATTGAGCGCTGAGGCACACCTCGTTCTATAATCTTCCACTCAGATGCCAGAAATACCCCTATCCTATAATCATTAAAAGCCACACATTATTTCCTGCCTAATAGGTATGACTTCATTAAATTCAGCGAGACTCCCCTGAAACCTAGCAATTCCAACTTAACTAACAGTGTGTTGTGGGACACGCTATCAAAAGCTTTAGATAAATCCAGCATCATACACATTGTGTTTTCACACTTATTTAGTCCCTCTGTAATTTCCTTGATAACTTGAAATATTGCCCTGTTAGTTGACCTTTTCTTAATATAGCCATTTTGATTCTCACTAAATATTTTGTGTTTCTCTAAAAAAAAGCCACTATTCGCTTACTTAGAATTTTTTCTATTATTTTAGCTATATTCGAAATTAGTGAGATAGGTCTATAATTGGTAAGTAGAGATATGTCCCCACTCTTATGTATCAGAATCACTAATGAGTTTTTCAGATCATCCGGAAACAATCCCTGAGCCAGGCTAAGTTAATGATATGTGCTAATGGCTTGACTAAAACATCAGCACATTCTTTCAGCAGCCTTACTAGAATCTCATCAAAACCTACTGAATTGGTGTTTCTAAGTTCAAAAATTGTATTGTACACTTCACTTTCATGGGTGGGGTAAAAAAATATTGTGTCATTAACATATTGAATTTTATCTGTTGCTGGAGCATTATTGGTGTTGATGTTTTTACACACGTTGATCATATATTTATTTATGTAATAAAATACAATACACAGAAAATTTGCCTGTGATTTAATCTCCCTCTTGGTATCGTTCTTTGTCTAAGACTCAGTATAAAAGGTTGTTTTAGTGAAAAGTAGTTAGAATTTTTGATCCTCTGATGATGCTAACTTTGTTAGTGAAAGGATCATCAGGTCTTTAAGAGGATGTGTTGTGGTGATTTGGGTTCTCTTAGTGTACTTATCAGTGCTCATCACATGTTCCAATCTTCACTTAGTTCATCTATTTGAAGTTACGTAACTATTAAGCAATGTGACCATACGGCCATAGTATCAAACTTATTCTCTAATAGCAAAAATTAGCTCACTCTACAACTTCCATCAGGTTAAGATGGATCCCACAAACTTCTATACCAAGTAAAATATTTTTCCATTTTTTTTTTTTGGATGCGTCCAATATAGGTTTAAAAAGTCCTTCTTTTCTGTGCCTTGCAATTATGTGTTGTGTTAAGTTAGACTTGGCAACAGTACAATAATCACACTGATCACATTTATTAGGTCTTTCTTCACTGTGTCTTGCTTTTATGTGTTGTGTTAACTGATACTTTGTAATACTACAATAATCACACTATTTTATGAAAGCGGAGGGTGAATTATCAGAATAAAAGATGTAGAAACGAAGCACATATGTTATGACATAGATAACGGTATATTGCTAACGATATTAAGGCACAAAACTTAATAAACATAATAATATTAACAATATGATATATAAAAAATGGGATAATAGAACTTACTCAAGTATTATCATCTTTGACTATTAATTAATAACAGTATTTATATAATTAAATAATCGCGGCGTTATTTACCCGACTACATTTCAGCAGCTTATTTAAAATGAACGATATACATTTCCGCCTACATTCTAGAACGGAGTTTAATTAACTATATCTTACTTACTATAATGAATCTGCTTTATATTTACCAACAATGACATATTTTCATTCTTAACCTTGCTGACTAAACATTCCTGTCTGGTCTTACAAATTCGTTTGTTATGGTTTATATCCTGAATGTGACAATTTCAACATTGCTCCATATAATGTCGACCTCCAATTTATTGAAATGTTTACATAACTGCATTACAGAATTTAACTGACCTACTTGTAATAATTATTTTGGTGTTTTTACTAATTACATTTTTAAGGCTATTAGGGCCGTTATGAAATATCATCTGTATAAGGCGTTTCTTCAATATGTCTTCCTTTTATGTGTTGTGTTAAGTTACACTTTACAACAGTACAATAATCACACTGATCACATTTATAAGGCCTTTCTTCTGTGTCTTGCTTTTATGTGTAGTGTTAAGTTAAACTTTGTAACACTACAATAATCACACTGATCACATTTATAAGGTCTTTCTTCACTGTGTCTTGTTGTAATGTGTTGTGTTAAGTTACACTTTACAACAGTACAATAATCACATTGATCACATTTATAGGGTCTTTCTTCATTGTGTCTTGCTTTTATGTGTTTTGTTAAGTTAAACTTTTTAACACTACAATAATCACACTGATCACATTTATAAGGCCTTTCTTTAGTGTGCCTTGTTGTAATGTGACGTGTTAACTGATACTTTCTAACAGCACAATAATCACACTGATCACATTTATAAGGTCTTTCTTTGGCGTGTCTTGTCATTATGTGTTGTATTAACTGATTCTTTGCAACACCACAATAATCACGCTGATCACATTTAAAATGCCTTTTGTTACTGTGTCTTGCTGTTATGTGTTGTGTTAAGTGAGACTTTGCAACAGCACAATAATCACACTGATCACATTTAAACTGCATTTCTTTAGTGTGTCTTGCTGCTATGTGTTCTGTTAAACGGCACTTTGCAACAGTACAATAATCACACTGATCACATTTATAAGGTCTTTCATTAGTATGTCTTGCCATCATGTGTCGTGTTAACTGAGACATTGCAACTGTACAATAATCACACTGATCACATTTATAAGGTCTTTCTTCACTGTGTCTTGCTTTTATGTGTCGTGTTAAGAGATGCTTTGTAACAGCACAATAATCACACTGATCACATTTAAATGGCCTTTCTTTAGTGTGCCTTATTTTAATGTGTAGAGTTAAGTTAGACTTTGCAACAGTACAATAATCACACTGATGACATTTAAATGGCATTTCTTTAGTGTGTTTTGCTGCTATGTGTTCTGTTAAACGACACTTTGCAACAGTACCATAATCACACTGATCACAGTGAAATGACATTTCTTTAGTGTGCCTTGCTGCTATGTGTTCTGTTAACTGACGCTTTACAACAGTACAGTAAGCACACTGGTCACATTTATAAGGCATTTCTTCACTGTGTCTTGCTTTTATGTGCTGAGTTAAGTAAGCCTTTCTAACACTACAATAATCACACTGATCACATTTATAAGGCCTTTCTTCACTGTGTCTTGACGTCATGTGTTGTGTTAAGTGAGACTTTGCAACAGCACAATAATCACACTGATCACATTTATAAGGTCTTTCTTTGGTGTGTCTTGTCATTATGTGTTGCATTAACTGATTCTTTGTAACAGCACAATAATCACACTGATCACATTTAAATGGCCTTTTGTCACTGTGTCTTGCTGTAATATGCCGTGTTAACTGACACTTTGTAACAGTACAATAATCACACTTATCACATTTATAAGGTCTTTCTTCACTGTGTCTTGCTTTTATGTGACGTGTTAACTGATACTTTCTAACGGCACAATAATCACACTGATCACATTTAAAAGGTCTTTCTTCACTGTGTCTTGCCATTATGTGTTGAGTTAAGTGAGACTTTTTAACACTACAATAATCACACTGATCACATTTAAATGGCCTTTCATTACTGTGTCTTGCCATTATGTGTAGTGTTAAGTTAGACTGTCTAACAGTACAATAATCACACTGATCACATTTAAGCAATCTTTCTTTGTTGTTTCTTGGTATTATGTGTTGACTTGAGTGAAACTTCCCTACAGCACTAGAATCATACTGATCACATTCAAAAGGCTGTTTATCACTGTGTATTGCTTGTATGTGTTGTGTTAACTGAGACATTCCAACAGTAATGTAATCACATTGACCACATTTAAAAGGTGTCTTTTCAGAATGTTCTGTCCCTATGTGATCAGGTTTTTCTCCAGTGTGTTTCCACTGTATGTGTTGTGGTACGTCGATTGTCCATGTAGTTCTGTTATCGTATGTGTTACAATTAGAAAACCATTTTGCATTGTGTTTAATTTTTGTACATACTTCAGTTTTCACGAATACATCCTTCAGATCAACAATGTCATGATTAATGAAACCGTGTTCCAATGTTTCAATTTTAAAATCCTCTATAATCATTTCATTTTTAATAAAAACATATTCATTTTTTTCATCAATTATATGTCCACCTGTAACATCTTCAAAACCGCCAAGCCTCTGGTGGCTCACTTCACCTATACAGTCCTGTTTTGGTTCTTCTAAACACTGTCCTTCAATCTTCTCCGCTTTGATAGTAAAAGGCATATTTTCTGTGTTGCGTTTGATTTCCACTGTCCCTGTCCATTGATGCTCCGGGTTTTGTTCATGTTTAACTACTAAATCTTCATCTTTAGTATCAAAGCCATCTGGGAAGATGTCATCACCACTATACATGCAGTCACTTCTATGAACTTTCTTACAGTTGCAATCACCAAGTTGGCACTCTTTGTTCACACTCATGGTTAATTTTAATACCACCTTAATTAAAACCCCAATTAATTAATTCTAAAACGAATGTTTGTCGAAATTTTCTTTTAAAAGTGTATCCCATGCACAAACCGCTGGAAATAAGACACTTCCCATTTGCGTTTATCTGATGCTGATTTATGTATTAGAAATTCTCCTTAAATGTTAAAAGGGATTTAAAAATCTAAATATTGCCATTAAACTATTATAACAGTTCAGAGTTGAGCATTAACCACATTTGACATTTAACTTTGACATTTGACAGCACCAGTGCTTCTACTCTTTGACTATATATTAGAGAATAGACTGGGCACACAGCTGAATTGTTTGAAGCCAACATTCAAGGGACTCTATGTTTACATCGGTCCTCTGCTCTGATTGGGTGGTGGCTCAAGCGTTGCCGCTATGTAATAATTCATCCTTAAAACGCCGAATATGATGACAAGTTGAAAATGATAAATTTATTACTTTTCTGTTACTTAAGACATTACACTTACATTAGGGCTTATTTATGAATGTAAAGATTTACTAATGTTATATTACTTGGTTTCTCCCTTCTTTATGTAAATATAACCAGAAAACTCAATTTAAAATCTTTACCTTGCTGCATGTGAAGTATCTAGATTTGTATTAATCGACATAGTATGCAAGTATACTGAGAATTTATTTTTGTGTTACCTTGATTTGCAATAAATGTTTTGAGTTTTGTTTATGCAAAATGATGAAAAATATATTGCTTGTAGAATAGATTAGCTGGGGATGTGGCAACGGTGTGTCTGCATGCCTAAGGCAATTGCTGTTTGCGATTTTTAGTGGGGGCACGTCAGTTTGGCACTATTTTTAGGTTTCCATCTACTAAAGAAAGAAGATAAACATGGTGCGCTGCCTTAAATAGAAAATCGGATACGCTGCCGAAATATTCTTAATTATGTTCACAGCATTTTAATAAAAACTTTTATTATTTACCCAAGTGGAAGAAGGGTATTAAAAACGCAGCGTCTCCAGCAGTTTTAAGTTCTTCAGTGCCTTCTACTTCTGGCATGAATAAGCTCTTGCTCACGCGGAAAGAAGGTGAATAATTCTTCTTATTAGCTTCCTATTTTGTAAACCTTTATTATTGTTAAAATTAATAAATTACCCGATAAAAATTGCAGTCATAGTTTTGAAGAAAATAGAGATAAATCATCGTTATTATCAACTCTCACTGCCTTGGAACTATCATGTTCAACAGGTGCGGCACTTGACAGTCCTCCTGAATTAACACCAAAAGCTAACATTACTCCAGGTCAAAAGTAAGTTAATATGCCTGGACTTAGAATTGAGGGAAAATACTAGAAACCATTAAAAAAAAATTATACTCTGTTCACTGAAAACTTATCAAATATCGTCCATTTTTTAGGAAAAAACTTCGTTATTTTATAGATATTTCCGGCTTATCAGGAACTCCAAAAACATCTTTAAAAAATGGTCTATTGCTAAACGAGTAATAAAAAAACAAAAGAGGAAAATAAATATATTGCGCCAACAGAAAAAACGTCTTAAGAGTTTGTCACCAAAAATCGCTGATTGGGCATTTTAAAAGTCGTATTGCTTTTATGGAAAATACAGAAACATCCCTGAACGTCTCACTTTTGAGTGTTATTGAATTTATATCATTGCTTGTAATATTTTAGGCCTCTTTACCCACATAAATAGATCTGATTAAACAGCTTTTAAAATGTCCACAACGGAACTATTCACCAGACGTAAGGTCGTTTGCTATTACCCTAAATTTTTATTCAAACAAAGCTTATAAAAACTCGGGACGCAGCAAGTGCGTTATGGTAGTGAATTTTCATAAAAATCTTTTTAATAACAAATATGTGTGTGTTTTTTTTAAGAAATCAGGCATCAAATTTGGTTACCAATATAACCTATATAGTAAAAACAATGTGCCATGTTCCATTAAAATAACTTTATTGTGTGAAAACGTACAAAAATTTCCAAAAGTTAACTTAAAATGTTCCCGAAAAAACACGTTTCTTGGTCAACCTTATAGGTTAATAGCAAATTGAGCTGTTCAAATATGAAACATTTGATCAAAATTCGCTACCATAACGCACTTGCTGCGTCCAGAATCTCTTTTCTTACAAACATGCATTATATTTCGATGGAAAATGCAAAAATGCAATAACATAAGGCGTGTTTGATTAAAAAAGAAAAAGGAAATTTGTATCACCAACGACTTATGGGCCATCCTGTGATTGTAGAAATATTATTTTAAGATGTAGCTCAAGACACCCTATAATTAATATATACAAATTTTCTTCATATCTTATATAATAACGGATATATTGAGCTTTATTGATTTTTTACGAAAACGACAAAAATTATATACCATTAAACGATAAACTCTATAGCTAAGGCTACTGCCAAGCATCAGAGAAAGGGTCTATTTGAAATGAATTTTCTGCAAATATTTTAGTAAAATGAAGGACAATGACGGTTGAAACTAAGACTTTAGGGTTTGTAAAACATCCTTCTTGAGACATTTTATTTCTATAGTCCGTATTAGATTTAAGTTATTTGCCTAAATGTTGCCAATTTTGACATTTTAAATCGCCACTTTGACGTTTTGAGGAAAACCTCAATTTATTTTTCTTTAAATGCCTATAACTTTTTTGTCTTTTGAGCTACATAGCTAAATTTTTGTAGGTAACTTACTTATAAAGATGTAAACCTGTGTACCAAATTTGGTTGCCCTTACTTTGTTAATTCCGGAGATATGATTTTTTTTCGAAAGAAAACACAAAATTTTCCGGGAAAACCTGGGCAGATTTTCCTGGATAACAAACTTATCCAAGCCATTTGCAAAAAGAATTTTTTCACCAAATTTAATCAAAATCGGCCCATTATTTTTTGAGTTATCGGTGTGATACATATATATATATATATATATATATATATATATATATATATATATATATATATATATATATATATATATATATATATATATATATATATATATATATATATATATATATATATATATATATATATATAAACATATAAAAATTGAAACTGACCCCGGATATGTTTTCTGGGGGGCCTAATTAGCGCTCATTTGAAGAAATTTTTTCAAAATTCAAAAGTCGGGATCTCCTCATTAGTGAATTTTTTTTAAGAAAATTCACTAATTACGTTCGAGAAAAATGGTTAAATCTTTGCCACATCCTCGAACAATTTCTAAATTGTTCCTGGTTTCTGCAAAGAAGCATTAGCGGTTTTGGATTCAAAAAGACGAGAAGTAGCTAAAAAAGGTCGCAAAATACTTTGTTAAATACCTAGTCATCGACGAAGTGTTCATTAGACGCCAAGTTGAGTGCACAGGAAAAAAGTTTTGTGGTAACGTAGATATTGGCCTGGATATGAATAATTCAAACGAGCTTCCAGTGGCTAAAGAAATTTTGCTTTGCTTATTAGTTGCTTTAAATGACCACTGGAAAGTTCCGTGGGTTATTTCTTCCTAGCTGGCATTTCTCGTGAAGAAAAAGCAAGCCTATTATTTAATCGGGCTTTAAGGTTTATCCATCAAGCAAGAATAGTCGTTACTTCCGTAAGTTTTGATGGAGCAGCTGCAAATATAAGCATGATTAAATGTTTGAGAGCAAATTTAGATACATTTATTCAAGAAGGTTTAAAGGCTTATTTGCCGCATCCTGTAACCAATGAAAATGTATATATTTTCCTAGATGCTTGCCACATAATGTAATTAATAAGAAATTATCCGGCAAGTTGTAGATCTATAAAACATGGCAGCAGACAAATCAGGTGCTAGAAAAAACTGGTAGAACTGCAAGGTTTTTTCTTAATTTTTTTCTTAAATTTTTGTTGAAAACTCTTTCTACTGAATTTGCATAAGAAAAAATCGCTTGTGACGAGATCACAACATTAAAACATTGAAACTTCCGAACATTTTATTCGAGAAATCATTTCTATAAAAATCCATTACCATAACGCACTTGCTGCGTCCAGACTTTTTAGTTAATAGTATACTTAAATAATATATGGGTAGTTAAACATCTTTTAAATTTTATTTTATTATTTTAATCGTATTTATGAGAATTTCAATCCTAATTCTCGAGACGCCTATGGTGTCGAGGACCGTGTAAACAAACATTTTATTCAATGTTGGTTTCAAACATTACAACGCATCGCATTGGGAGATGCCTGGTCTATCCGTAGGTAGATAGTCAAAGCTCCTACTCCTGCTAGTAATAAAACATGCCTCGAATCCGAGTATTGAAATATTCGTATTAATCCGAATATGTCTGGTAGCGTGATACGTAATCGTATATAGTAAATAGAGTGTACGTGTACGATACAAAATATCTATGAACGAATGACGTATACTGTAGCGTCAGCCAGCCAATAACAGCAGTCATGTGAAGAGCCACGTTGAGGTTATTAAAACCCCACATAATAAGAAAATTACACCACAGAGATCACTCTTTTTCACAAAAAAGAAAAGTTGCAAAAAGAGGAAAAATTTCACGAGCCTGGCAGAAGATAATGCATTTAATTTACTATTTATGTCACAAAATAAATAAATACACAAATAAATAAATTTACAATTTTTAATGAATCCCAAACCCTAATTTTGGTGAATTTACATCTATCCATTTACAATTTCTCAAAAATAGAAGTATCTAAGTACCTAAAATTGCCGATTTTATTTGAAATAGCCAAATTTGCGCGCGCTAAATTCTCTTGAATGTGAATTAGGGCTGGGAATCGAATACGAATAGTTCTAATATTCGAATAACAATTATTTCAACGAGACTATATTCGAATATATTCGAATACTCCACGAATTCCCAGCACTACTCAAAAGCACCGGCACCAATATTGTCAGTTCTGTCCTGTCTATGTGTAATCGTGCGAATGCTTTTGGGTCTTGGATAAAATGGTTAATAACTAAGCATCGCATGATTTTTAAGTATCAATTGTGCTATAGGGTTGAACTCGGAAGAAAATGTTGCATTCAAATAGGTAACAATATACAGAATGTTCTGTTAAAAAATATAAAATTTATATCGATAACTGCGGCGAATAGAATGCCGTTATTGGCATCATAAATAACTAATATGTAATATGTACACCGCATCTACTATAAATTATAAATTAGCCATATTTTTCTAACTAAGTACATTATCAGCTTAAAACGCAAATACACAGGATGCAGATTTATTTATATATGTACTTGCAAATAACGTAAATATCACTAAAACCTAACTGCTGTTGTGATAAGCACAATGAAACCGATATTATAATCGTCATTAATTTTTCTGAAATAAACAATGAAACATTTCCGGATATATTTGAAAGTTAAGAATTAAATAGCTAATTTTCTAGGAAACAGAGGCAGATACAAGAAATGATTACGAGACACATTCATGGGCTTAGGGGAGTGTTTTTTACTGTGAGAATATTCGAATACTCCACGAATATTCGAATACTCCACGAATATTCGAATAATCCACGAATGTTCGACTACTCGAATAGTCGTGAAGCACTCGGAACGAATATTCGAATACACAAACGGATAAATCCCCAGCACTAATGTGAATGTAGCCGTTTCCATTTTAGCTTTTGATTAGGCAAACTGATGTCAGAGCAGGTCGCGGAGGTTAGTTGGGAGGATCGTGTATAAACAGCACGTAAGGGAGTCCGTTTATTTCGTAACTTAAAATATTCTGCGAAGTGTGTATAATCAATGCAACCGTGTTTTTACTGTCACGAGGCGCTCGTCAAACACGAACGAACTGACAGCCAACAGAAGCAAGTTCATTTGTAGAGTACAAGAAATAGACGCTAGTGTCAGTGTTAAACATGTATCTTGCTTTATCTATGGTCAAAGTTATGGATCCAAATTGCAGAATTCAAATGGCAAATGGTCAAATAAAACAAAAAGTAAACTCTGAATAGTTATAAATTTTGGTTCTATTTATATATTATATGCAATTAAAGTTAATTTAGATGTTTAAAGTGTTGGTTTAACAAATAACGAGAATTTCGAATACATCATTCAATCAATCCAGAAGATATATCAGCCGAATACAAACACGAATTGTCCATGACCAGCGGTTTGTGCAAACTAAACATTATTTTTGAGAGAAAACTTCGCCAATATTTGTACAACCTTCAAAGATTCGTTTTTAGAATTAATTGGGGTTTTAATTGAAATAATATCAAAATTAACCATGAGTTTGAGTCAAGAGAGCAAGCTTTGTGATTGCAACTGTAAAACAGTGCACAGAAGTAACTGCAAGTACAGTGATGATGACATCTTCGTAGATGGCTTTGATATCAAAGAGGAGGATGTAGTACTCAAACAGGAACAAAACTCCGAGCTTCAGTGGAAAGGAAAAGTGGAAATTGAACACGACACAGAATATTATGCGCCTCTTACTATCAAAGTGGAGAAAATCGAAGCACAGTGTTTAGATGATGGACCAAAATGTGACTTTATAGGTGTGGGGAATATAGATGAAGTGAATCATGACAGAACTGGAGATTTTGAACGTGTTGCAGCTGAACAGATAATTGATGAAAAAATTGAAAGTGTTCTTAATAAAAGTGAAATTATTATAGAAGATTTTAAAATTGAAACACTGGACGATAGCTGCACAGGTCTCATCACTCACGACGTCGATCTGAAGGATGTATTCGTGAAAAATCAAGAAGGTACACCATTAAAACATAACGCAGACTATTTTTACAATTTCAACACATACAGATACGGAACTGAATGGAAAGTCGACATACCACAACACATACAGTCAAAACCTACTGGAGAAAAGCGTTTTAAATGTTCCCAGGGTGACTTTACAGCGGCCCATAAGCATTCTTTAGTATCGCATATGAAAACTGAACATTCTAAAAAAATACCTTTTAAATGTGATCAGTGTGATTATCGTAATGTTAGAAAGTTCCAGTTAGCACTACACATAACAGCAAGACACACCAAAGAGAGACCTTTTAAATGTGATCAGTGTGATTTTTGTACTGCTAGAAAGTTCACCTTAACACAACACATAACAGCAAGACATGCTAAAGAAAGGCCTTACAAATGTGATCAGTGTGATTATTGCAGCGTTAGAAAGTCTCAGTTAACACAACACGTAACAGCAAGACACATTCAAGAAAGACCTTTTAAATGTGATCAGTGTGATTATTGTACTGTTAGAAAGGCTCTGTTAACACGTCATAAAATGGCATTACACACTAAAGAGAGGCCTTGTAAATGTGACCAGTGTGATTATTGTGCTGTTGAAAAAACTGAGTTAACACGACACATAAAAGCAAGACACACTAAAGCAAGGCCTCATAAATGTGATCAGTGTGATTATTGTACTGTTAGAAAGTCTCGGTTAAGACAACACATAATGGCAAGGCACACTAAAGAAAGACCTTATAAATGTGATCAGTGTGATTATTGTACTGTTACAAATTCTCAGTTGAGACAACACATAGACAGAAGACACTGAGTAAAGCCATATAGGGTTAGTGTACCTGTTACCATATTCGCATAGCTGTAATATTCAGTCCCTCTTTATTTCTTGGTGCCTTTGAATGGATTGGGCATAGAATGCTATCTGCATATGTTCTTAATGTAGGCCTTACTTCATATAATGATTTGGATAGTGATTAAATATTGTTAAAAAGTCACATTTTACCTATTTTTGGCCATACTGTGCCAGGAATACACCAGTTGTCGGCCGCCTGGCCTAGAACAAAACATTTTCTCGGTCGGCTGGCCGAGAGAAGAACCACCTTTGAAGCGTATGGGATACATATTTGCAGGGCTGAAGTGAAATAAAATGTATACTACACAGTGAATTGATTTATTCATGTAAATAACAAACAAAAATTACTTTCAAATAACACAATCTTTAAAATATATGGGTACCTACATATAGAAAAAAAAATAACATTCTCAGTATAACAGCTTATAACAACATTTAAATAAAAATAAAGCAGTACTGTATCATTTTAAAAAAGTTATAGATATATGATATAGTTCCACATCTGTTCAGGCAGCACTTCGGAGACGATGAATACACGTTAATCGTGTGCCTCCAGGCACTACTGTTGAGCAGATTGCCAATTATATCAAGGATGAGATAGGCATGGAAGAAGTAAATGTATTGCCTTTGACTTTTAATGACAATTATTATTCTTTCAAGGTTGGTGTCCTTGATCAGGATTTTGATTTAATGATTAATGAAGAAAAATGGCCTACTAACATAGCTATAAGAGAATTCGTTACCTGCTCTCGGAGTCTTATTTTCCGGGAACGGCGCCGCCATTGGGAGAGAACTAGTATCTGACTGCTGCCTGATTTATAATCAGAATGTAAGAGGTCTTTGCAGTAAAGTTAGCAAGTTTAAAAAGTACACTTGCTTGCAATTATGAAATCATTGTGCTTACTGAAACATGGCTTAATTGTGATTTTTTGAATAGTGAACTTTTTAGCAATAATTATGTACCTTTTCACAGAGATAGGGACCCTGTTATAACTGGTTTTTGAAGAGGTGGTCGTGTTTTCATAGTTCTTTAGGATAAGCTGAATGGATCTGTGATTGAAGCTGTATCGATTTCTTATTATGAAGACTTATGGATCAAAATGGATTTATACGACAATAAATTAGTGTTGGGGTGGTATATTTTCCTCCTAATTCTTGTTTTGAGGCATATCAAAGTTTTGTCAACAAGTATGAACATTTAAAAAATACTTATAGTGGATCTACGCTTTTGATTTTTGGTGATTTTAATCTGCCACATATTAGTTGGTTTTGTGAAGATGATTTTATGGTGCCTCATTGTGGACAGAATATATGTGCTGTGATTGCGACTGATTCAATGTACTTCCTGGAAATGGAACAAGTTAATGCTGTGCAGAATACTAATGATAAAATCCTAGATCTAGTCTTTTCCGACTTCCACAAAGTCACAGTTGAAGAGAGTACAAATCCTCTATCTCGAGTTGATATGCATCATCCTCCTTTGGAAGTGACAGTTTTACGTATCTTCCCTCACTCAGGAGTGAAACTCAAGTTGAAACATTTGATTTTGATAAAGCTGACTATGCTTATGTGAATCAGTGTTTCTTGGATTATGACTGATCTTTTATTGATTACTCAAGTGATCTTGATCTGTTAACACATCAGTTTTACAATGTGTTGAATAAGGCTATTAGCCAAAATGTTCCATCTAAAACAGTGAAAAGTTCTAAATATCCTCTGTGGTTTGATTCGGAACTTCGTAAACTCATCACTGAGAAAAATTAAAGTTACCGTAAATTTAAAAGAACTGGTCTTTAATCTGATTATATGAAATATTCTAATCTTAGACGTGACACTAAGTATCACATTGACTACAATTATTTACAGTTTGTGGCTAGCACAGAGCAGATCATTCAGTCTGATGTCAGACAGTTCTGGTCATTCGTTAATTCCTTGAGGAAGGACTCTGGGATTCCGAATAGAATGAGTTTTAATAATGTAATATATAATAATGAGTCTGATATAGCAGACGCCTTTGCTGCACATTTTCAATTTTGTTATCCTGACCATGGTTCCATTGATGTTGACTTTTGTGATGTATCTAATATACTGTCTGCACATAACCTTTCTATGCATATTTTTACAATTGAGGAAATCGAGGATAAAATTGACTCACTAGATGGCAAAAACGAGCTGGTTTGGATGGTATTCCTTCTTCATTCTTGAAAAATTGTCGACACTCTTTGAGCAGCCCTTTGTGTAGTATCTTTCAAAGGTTTTTCAATGCCGGTATTGGCCCTTCACTCTGGAAGTTGTCTACTCTAATCTCCATTCACAAATCAGGTGATAAGACACAAGTTGTCAATTATAGAGGTGTTTCAATTGAACCTGTAATACCGAAACTATTTGAATCTATCATTGCAGATGAGATTTCCAATACCTTGAAACACAGTATTGTTGGTGAGCAGCATGGTTTCTGTAGTGGAAGGTCAACGGTCACTAATCTCGCCATTTTTCAATCTTATGTGATGGTTGCATTGGAGGCTGGTAAACAAATTGATGTTATATACACTGATTTATCAAAGTCTTTTGACAGTGTGTGCCGTACCCTTCCTCTGCAAAAATTGTTTGCAATGGGCATCTGTGGTTGTTATCTTTTGTGGATTCGATCTTACCTGTCTGACAGAAAGCAAGTTGTTAGCATTGGTTGTGCTCTATCAGATGAGGTCTTCGTCTTGTATGGGGTACCACAGGGATCACATATAGGTCCCGTTCTCTTCAATCTTTTTATTAATGATGTGAGTGGTTTTGAGTCATCGAAATGTTTATTGTATGCAGATGACTTGAAGTTTTTTCTGAAGTTGTCCATGGTGTCAACACTTTGCAACATGATCTCAACAACTTGACTCGCTGGTGCCGTTCAAACTTGTTGTCACTTAATGTGGGTAAATTTAAGGTTGTGAGCTATTTTAGGGGTCAGAATCGGATTGTTCATAGCTATACCATTTATAATGCTGTGTTGGCCGTTGTCACTTCAATTGCAGATCTTGGTGTAATTGTCAAAAATGATTTGTCATTCCTTCTGCATATTGATGCTGCGGTTGTGAAATGTTGCAGACTTTT
Source organism: Tillus elongatus (assembly GCA_964006375.1). NCBI lineage: Eukaryota > Metazoa > Arthropoda > Insecta > Coleoptera > Cleridae > Tillus > Tillus elongatus. The sequence goes on from OZ023270.1 coordinate 532,695, forward strand.
GGGGTTTGTTAAAAGACACACTAAACATATGAGTGACACAAGGGCAATCACTAGTTTGTATACATCCTTGGTTCGAAGTAATATTGAGTATTGTTGTGTTGTATGGTTTCCATCCTATGCTTTCCACATTAATCGTATTGAAAGGGTACAAAGCAAATTTGTTAAGTACCTTCTTTATAAGCATCACTTTCCTTGCCAAGATATTGGGTATGATATCAGATTGCTTCTTTGCGGTATGGTTAGTCTCAAAGCGTGACATAAGTATCTTTCATTGATGTTTATATATATGTTAATTAATGGTCACATTGACTGTAATGATCTGCTCGAGTTGGTCCTTTTCCATGTTCCACCACGCTCAACTCGCTAACAGCAACTTTTTTTTTGAGCAAACACACAGGACCAACTATGGATGTAAACAGTTGCATGGACAGATTGTTGCATAATTATGCTAATTTTTCTAATTGTGATATCTTTTATATTGCTATGTCTAGGATGAAAACTATCATAAGACAGTGATTTTGTTACTTTGAGATAATTTTGTTTTGTTTTATTTTTAAGTACCATTTGAAATTATTTAAGTCTGTTGATGCAAATTTAAATAAATAAATAATAATAACACCATTAACAAAAATCACATTTGTATTCTTTCTCCGTCGCTACTGTATATGCTAAATCTCCAAGCTCTGTGCATCTTCATCTTGTACAGAAATCACAGCCAATATTTTTATCCGCATCATCATCTGCATCACTGACCAACTTTCCCTGGCACAGGAAACACTACCGTCTTTTTGGGCTCATCTAGTTGCGTACCCTTCTTGACAGTGTTGTTTCTCTGAGTTTTCTGCTTATTTCTATTTCCCTTTTTTAACTGGCGCTCTAGTTTTCTGTTTTCCTTATCTTCCATCTTCTTCTTCATATCATTTTCTTTTATATAATAATCCTTCCAGGCACTGGGTAAACGTTCTTTTTCCTTTTAGTGAATTTTTTCTACGAAACGCCTACAAAATCGTTACAATAAAGGTATAAGCATTGTCCTAGTTTGGCTAAAAGGAGTGTGTATCGTTCGACCGACACCGCCTACATGTATGTAACCCCTGCATACACCAATCCATTTCGGCGGACGTACACTAAATTATTGGTCGACTGTAATTCATCACGGAAGTGCTGAAAGTTTATGCCATAGACAATTTGCTTAACACCTTTGCGTGTTGATATAGTATACCTATGATTATGTTAAAAGAACCCTTGTTTTGAATATATAAGACCATTTTAAGCAAACCTAAACAGCCAAACTAACAGATCTTTTATGATATTTGAAAAAAAAAGGCACCTAATAAGTTATCCATTTGTAATAACAAAATAGTGTTGACTCAGCAAGTGCGTTTTGGTAGCGAATTGGTTGTGGTAGTGAGTTTTAATTTTTTTGTTTAATTTGTAATCAAATAGGTAGTAAATAAAAATATTTAAAAAAGTTTTTCATTTATTTCAAATCTTAAATCCTTTCCATTCAGCTAGAATCTTCAAAAATCTTGATACATATATAGTGAAGCCTTCAGAAAAGCACACATTTATTCTGATACTTGAGAAAAATGAATAAAAAGCACTTGATAAGATTTGTTGCTTCGCAATAAGAAAAAAGTGTGGGCGCAGCAAATGCGTAATGGTAACAAATTTGCATAAAAAATTCCTGTTGTTAAACAGTAAATATTTGTTAAAAAACTTGTATGCAGCACGTTACTTGTGGTAGCGAGTTTTATTTTTAAAAATAGTAAATTTTAAATAAAAGTATTAAAAAAATCTACATACAGCAACTGCTTTGTTGCAAAGAGTTATAAAAATATTTCAAATGTTAATAAGCGAGAATCTTGAATAATCTTGATGCATATATGTTCACACCTTTACAAAAGCACACATTTATTCTGATATATTTGAAAAAATTAATAAAAGTCGCATTAAAACAAAAAATGTGGCCGCACCAAGTGCGTTATGCCAGCGAATTTTCATAAAACGTATTTAAACTAAAATAGTAAATATATGTCCAAATTGTAATTAAAATTTTTAAAAGTTTTTTTTCAATTACAACCTTATTTATCTGTCAGTTTATTATTAATAACTGGACAATTTTATTTGTTATCAATGAATATTATAAAAGCGTGCAGATTGAAAAATGTTATATGTCGGGAGAACTGCCCACTGAGTTTATAAAGAATTAAAGTATTACTATAGGTATTCCAAAAACAGTGAATGTGTAAAAATGCAACCAGCATAAGAAAATAAGTGTACAGTCATGTGGCGAACATTCTGCTACTCATAATAAAAAGTCTGGACGCGACATATAAATCTGAATTTTGGTGTATAGTTTACTTTTTATATCGTAAACCTACCTACCAAATTTGGTTATCATAGATTTTTTATTTTTTAAGATAAAAATTTTTTTCAAATGAAAAGTCAAATTTTTTTCAGAAAGCCTCGTCCGATTTTTCTGATTAACGAACTTATCAAAGCCATTTACAAAAGGAAGGTACATGCCAAATTTTATTAAAATCGGCCCATTATTCTTTGAGATAAAAATTTTTTTCGAATGAAAGCTCAAAATTTTCCCGGAAAACCTCGTCCGATTCTCCTGACTAACAAACTTGTCAAAGCCATTTACAAAAGTAAGGTACATGCCAAATTTTATTAAAATCGGCTTATTACTTTTTGAGATAAGAATTTTTTTCGAATGAAAACTCAAAATTTTCCCGGAAAACCTGGTCCGATTTTCCTGACTAACGAACTTATCCAAGCCATTTACAAAAGAAAGGTACATGCCAAATTTTATCAAAATCGGCCCATTATTTTTAGTGAATTTTCGTAGAAAAAATTCACTAATTTGAAAAAATTTTTGCAAATGAGCGCGAACTAGGACCCCTAGAATCCATATCCGGGGTCAGTTTCATATATATATTATATATATATATATATATATATATATATATATATATATATATATATATATATATATATATATATATATATATATATATATATATATATATATATATATATATATATATATATATATATATATATATATATATATATATATATATATATATATATATATATATATATATATATATATATATATATATATATATATATCGTGGCGCTAATGTGTTAAATGTTTACTCCGATATCTAAGTCAAATTGACCGAATCGAGTAAAGAAAAAGTGCAAGAAACAGTTAGATAGTGAGAACATTGGCAGGGGATCTTAGGTAATTGAGAAGATAAATAAATACCACAGCCACCGTGAGTAAATTGAGTTTAAAGTACTGTTTAAAGGTTAGGGGCATCGGAGCATAAGGTTCAAAGTTGAATGCAGTGTCTTTATTGATAAGCTGAAAGAATACAACCGATATTATAAGTCAGCCGCCGACGACGTCTGGATAGGCAACACGTTAAACAGCAAAGTGTAAGGAGAGTTGTATAAGATGGGTGACAGTGAAGACTATTCTGCTGATGAGGGAAAACGCAAGGCTCTTCCAATATCTGATATTTTCCAAAGAAGTAAGAAAATGGCACGAACACCAGAAAAAAATATGAAAAGCGAGAGTAATAAGTTGGATATAATGTTAAACATGCTAACGGATTTAACAGAGAAGATAACCAAAATAGAAGACAAACAAGATAAAATTATAGCTGAGATGAAAGTGATTAAAGAAGAAAATAAAAACATGAAAATGGAAAATGATCAATTAAGAAAAGAGGTAAAGGATATTAAAAAGAAATTAAATATTCTAGAAGAGGAGAAGAAAAGAAAGAATATAGTTATACAGGGGCTAAAAATGAACACAAACGATGCAAAGAGTTTAAAAGAGAACATGGGTATTTTTTTGAAACAGAATTTAGAAGTAAATGTTGAAATAAAACAAGCTAGGAGACTCAGTGAAAAGGTTTGTCTTGTTGAACTTTATAAAATAGAGGAGAAAATAGAAATTATGAGAAATAAATATAAATTAAAAAATTACAAGAATGAGATTGTGTATATAAATGATGATATGTCGAGGGAAGAGAGAAAAATTCAAAATGAATTGAGAAACGTAGCAAAAGATGAAAGAGCCAAAGGTAGAACTGTCAAGATTGGGTTTAAGAAGTTAATAGTCGAGGGACAGCTTTGGAAATGGGATGAAGAAAATGGCCTGGTTAAACAGGTAGAATATAATAGTGGTACGCATGAGACAAAAAATTAGGCAAGAATGAGTGGAAAAAGAGAACTGAACAGGCGAAGAAAAGGGCTACGTATACGGAAAAAGATGTTGGCATGTCAATAAGGGCTAAGGAGTTGTATAGGGACACGAGAGGAGCAAACGCAAATACCAATAAAGATAAAGAACACAGTAACCAAACAAGAAAATACCAGGTGAAACCGAAAACCGAGTATCTAAATCTGGGTACGTGGAACGTAAGGGGTTTGTATGAAGAGGGTGCTTTAAATAATCTAATTATGGAGGTCAATAAATATAGTATGCAAGTAGTGGCGTTACAGGAAACACACTTGAAAGGAAATGATATACAAAGGGTTGGAAACTATATCCTATTTACAAGTGGTAGTGATATGAGAAGGTATGGAGTCGCATTCTTAATAAGCGAAAAGCTACAAGATAAAGTTAAATGTTTCAAACCAAAGTCAGACAGATTATGTTCCATAAGAATTAAGGCAGAAGATAAGATGATTAGTATTGTAAATATGCATGCTCCAACAGAAGAAAAAGAAGAAGAAGTGAAAGATCAGTACTACGAAGAGCTGGAAAAAACGCTAGAAGATATACCAAAAAATGACGTGATAATTTTGATGGGAGACGCAAATGCAAAGATAGGCAATGAAGACATATATAAGTCAATAACAGGAGGTGAAAGTAAACATACGGCGAGTAATGACAATGGAGTAAGGTTGATATCTTTAGCAATAGAACAGAATATGAAAATAATGAGTACACACTTTAGAAGAAGAGATATACATAAGGGAACATGGACGATACCGGGACAAAATAAAACAAATCAAATAGATCACTTGTTAATAAAGGAAGAACATGCTTGGCTAATCACCAATGTGAAAACACGTAGGGGTGCGGAAGCTGATTCAGATCACTTCTTGGTAAAGGCTGTTTTAAGATTCCCAGATACGATTAAACAGACACAAAAAAGGAGGGCAGAAACTAGATACAATGTTAATGATCTACGAAAAGAAGAAATAGCCCTCAACTACAAGAAAAGAATAGACAAAGCTTATAGTAGTGGTGTGTTCCTGAATACAGACGGCATTGAAGAAAAATGGGAAAAGATAGAAAAGACGGTGACTGAGGCAACGAAAGCAACCCTGGAAAAGAGACGAAAACAAATAAAAAAGTACTGGATGAATGAAGAATGTAAAGCCGCACTAAAAAAAAGAGCAGTATTAAGACATCAAATGCTTCAGGCGCAAACGGAGGAAAACCTAGAAAAATATAACGAACAAAGAAAGAGAACAAAAAATATGTGTAGAACCCAGAAACGAAAATTTCTGGAAGACAAAATAAAAAATATTGAATATAAATATCAAAAAAATGAAATACGTAACTTCTACAAAGACGTGAAAGATATAAAAAGAGGCCACCAAAGCAAGGCAGTGTTCTTTAAGGATAAGGAAGGCAATTTGCTTGGAAACGATAAAGACATATGCAGAAGATGGAAAGAACATTTCGAAGAACTGCATAATGATGGAGATGAAGAAGAACTGAAAGAGTGTCATCAAGAGTTTTATGAAGAGGAAGAAGTTACAGAAGACCCAACGAAGCAAGAAATAGAAGAAATTATACAAACAATGAAAAACAACAAGAGTCCAGGTGAAAATGGCATTATGGCCGAAAATTTTAAATACGCAGGGGCTGCTTTAGTTGCCATGATGTATGAGCTAATAAAAGAAATTTGGAAAACAAAAGAAATGCCAAAAAAATGGAATAAGACCATCATGGTAACTTTATTTAAGAAAGGAGATATAACAGAATGCACCAACTATAGGGGGATAGCGTTACCAGATGTGGCCTACAAAATTTTAGCAACACTAATAAAGAAACGGCTAGAAAAATATATAGAACCTTTGCTAGGGGAATATCAGGCTGGTTTTCGGAAGGGTAGGTCGACAGTTGACCAGATATGTCTGCTAAAGCAGGTTTTGACAGGCTGTTACGAATACGAGATTCCAGTACACATGATCTTTGTCGACTTTAAGACCGCCTACGATTCAGTGAAAAGAAGTAAAGTAGTTGATATACTTAGAGAGTTCAGAGTACCCGAGTATATTGTGAAACTGGTAATAATGACACTATGTAACACCACGTGCGCAGTAAGGGTAAACGGAAATCTGACAGAAGAGTTTGATGTGAGAAGAGGAGTGAGGCAGGGAGATCCGCTGTCAACGTTACTATTCAATATAGTTCTGGAGAAAGTGATAAGAGAGAGTGGTATAAACAGAACTGGGAGCTTGTTTGACAGGAGTCATCAGTGCCTTGCTTATGCGGATGATATATTGTTACTGGCCAGAAATAGAAAAGAGCTGGAAAGTATCACTAGAAGTTTGGTGGAAGTAGCAGACAGTGTGGGACTTCAAATAAATAAGGACAAGAGCAAGTATATGGCAATTAAAAAGACTAAAGTGACTAATAGTGAACCTTTTACAGTGAAAATGCGAGGGGAGAGAGTCATAGAGTTCGAAGAGGTTAATAATTACATGTACTTAGGTGTATTAGTAGACAATAGATGTGATGAGGAGGTAGAAATTAACCTAAGGATAGCAAAAGCCAACAGATGTGCAGGAGGGCTTAACAGCTTCCTTAGATCAAAGAACATCTCGCGTGCTGCGAAACTCAGAGTATATAGGACTGTGATAAGACCAACCTTGACATATGGTTGTGAAGCATGGACAATGAACCGAAGACTGGAGGACAGAATAGCGATATGGGAGAGAAAGGTACTACGCAGAATCTTCGGAGGCAAGAAAGTAGATGGCATGTGGGAAAGACGTCCAAATGTGGAAGTGTATGAAATGTATGGAGAACCGCCGGTGTCTCAACTGGTTAAGGCGCGCAGACTACAGTGGCTGGGACATATAGAACGAATGGGTGTGGAGAGAATGGTGAAGAAGTGTGTCTGGTCAAATCCAGAGGGTAGAAGGAAGAGGGGAAGACCAAGAAAAAGATGGCTTGATGCAGCACAACAAGACTTGCTAGAAAAAGGAGTCCAAAACTGGAAGACGATTGCACTGGATAGGAAGCAATGGAAACGTATTACCAAGCTATGGGCCTAAATGGCCTGTGAATGCTTCATATGTATGTATATATATATATATATATATATATATATATATATATATATATATATATATATATATATATATATATATATATATATATATATATATATATATATATGTATCACACCGATAACTCAAAAAATAATGGGCCGATTTTGATAAAATTTGGCATGTACCTTTCTTTTGTTAATAGCTTGGATAAGTTTGTTAGTCAGGAAAATCGGACGAGGTTTTCCGGGAAAATTTTGAGTTTTCATTCGAAAAAAATTCATATCTCAAAAAGTAACCAGCCGATTTTAATAAAATTTGGCACATACCTTCCTTTTGTAAATGGCTTTGACATGTTTGTTAGTCAGGAAAATCGGACGAGGTTTTCCGGGAAAATTTTGGGTTTTCATTTGAAAAAAATTCATATCTCAAAAAGTAATAAGCCAATTTTAATAAACTTTGGCACATACCTTACCTTTGTAAATGGCTTTGACATGTTTGTTAGTCAAGAAAATCGGACGAGGTTTTCCGGAAAAATTTTGAGTTTTCATTTGAAAAAAATTCATATCTCAAAAAGTAATAAGCCGATTTTAATAAAGTTTGGCATGTACCTTCCTTTTGTAAATGGCTTTGACAAGTTCGTTATTTAGAAAAATTGGACGAGGTTTTCCGGGAAAATTTTGAGTTTTCATTTGAAAAATTTTTATATCTTAAAAAATATAAAATCTATGATAACCAAATTTGGTAGGTAGGTTTACGATATAAAAAGTAAACTATACACAAAAATTTAGATTTCTATGTTACAAGAAAAAAAAGTTATAATAAAATATTTTGTGCCAGATCATTTCTATGAAAATTCACTACCATAACGCACTTGCTGCGTCCAGACTTTTTTAATTACACACACACACACAGATATATATATATATATATATATATATATATATATATATATATATATATATATATATATATATATATATATATATATATATATATATATATATATATATATATATATATATATATATATATATATATATATATATATATATATATATATATATATAAAAATTGAAACTGACCCCGGATATGGGTTCTAGGGGTCCTAGTTCGCGCTCATTTGCAAAAATTTTTTCAAAATTCAAAAGTCGGGATCTCCCCATTAGTGAATTTTTTCTACGAAAATTCACTAAAAAGGCATAATAAATTTTGAAAAATAAATTTGCCGCCGATAAAGGGATTAAAAAATAATGTAAGACAGCTTTTTTGAAAATATTTGGCAATAAAAGAAGAAAATAGAAAGTTTATGAAAATCTAGTTTTCCTTTAAATCAAATTGTTTTAATGAAAAAATTGAATAAAACATATCATTGGATTTTTTTACGACAATAACAGAACTGCCTGTCATTCTCCATAGTTTCTTTGAGTGTGGACATTGTAATTCAGGCTTACAACTATTTATATCTTTTTCAAAAACAACGATTTATTCATAAGTATATTTATTTATATCTAACTCAACATATTTCTCTTTATACAAATAACTTTAATGGCATGACCACATATTCAATTTCCAATGACTTTTTCTTCATTGCCTATATATATATATATATATATATATATATATATATATATATATATATATATATATATATATTTATAAAAAAAGAAGTACTTAACCTTCTGCCCTCGCAACCATAAATTTTCAAACAATCGTGCAGCTATGCATTATAAAATGTGAAAAAGCAGATGCCATCAAAGATAACTTTCTTGAAAAGAAATGCTTAATAATATGTGGCTTCACTTTACATCACATTTTTGTAATTAAAAGATGGAATAAAATCTTATATCAATCGATTTTTTAAAATTAGAAAATGACCTTTTCAATAAGGTGAGTCAGGATTGAGTTTCATACATATTTACATATATAACAATCAATTACCCATAAGTATGTTTATTTGTATCTAATAACTCAACATATTTTTTACACAAATAACGTTATTATGTAAGTCATTTTAAACATATAAAGAGTGCGTATTGCCCCGCGCGCATATAAATTGGCATTTTAATTTCAATTTCGCTTATATGTCATGTTTTGCAACTAAATATGAAGCAGAGATCAATATTAGAGTCAGTCGGCCAGACAAATACTGAAAAAAGCGGTATTCTCGGTCGAATCGGCGCTCTATTGTAGTGTCGACTTTACGATGTGTCGGCCCAACGATACGCCGCGGGGTAAAAGAACCTTGTGAATTAGTTGAGAACGACAAAGCAGACAAAATTGCAAAACGGGCCACCGAGAATGGCCAAGAAACTCAACTGTTAACACTATGCCAAGACCGAATAGCTGTATCCAATACAAAATATGGGGAAACCTGGGAAAATGACTACAGAAACAGCAACAAAGGAAGGCCATATATGGCACTGCAAGAACATATACCATGGTTTTATGGTTATCCTTATAAAAAAAACTCTGGACGCAGCAAGTGCGTTATGGTAGTGAATTTTCATAGAAATGATCTGGCACAAAATATGTTATTATAACTTTTTTTTCTTTTAACATAGAAATCTAAATTTTGGTGTATAGTTTACTTTTTATATCGTAAACCTACCTACCAAATTTGGTTATCATAGATTTGTTATTTTTTAAGATAAAAATTTTTTTCAAATGAAAACTCAAAATTTTTCCAGAAAACCTCGTCCGATTTTTTCGATTAACGAACTTATCAAAGCCATTTACAAGGGTAAGGTACATGCAAAATTTTATCAAAATCGGCCTATTATTCTTTGAGATAAAAATTTTTTTCAAATAGAAACTGAAAATTTTCCTGGAAAACCTCGTCAGATTTTCCTGACTAACAAACCTGTCAAACCCATTTACAAAGGGAAGGTACATGCCAAATTTTATTAAAATCGGCTTATTACTTTTTGAGATAAGAATTTTTTTCGAATGAAAACTCAAAATTTTCCCGGAAAACCTCGTCCGATTTTCCTGACTAACGAACTTATCCAAGCCATTTACAAAAGAAACGTACATGCCAAATTTTATCAAAATCGGCCCATTATTTTTTGAGTTATCGGTGTGATACATATATATATATATATATATATATATATATATATATATATATATATATATATATATATATATATATATATATATATATATATATATATATATATATATATATATATATATATATATATATATATATATATATATATATATATATATATATATATATATATATATATATATATATATATATATATATATATATATATATATATATATATATATATATATATATATATATATATATATATATATATATATATATAAACATATAAAAATTGAAACTGACCCCGGATATGGGTTCTAGGGGTCCTAGATCGCGCTCATTTGAAGAAATTTTTTCAAAATTCAAAAGTCGAGATCTCCTCATTAGTGAATTTTTTCTAAGAAAATTCACTAATAAAAAAATCGGGACGCAGCAGGTGCGTTAGAGTAGCGAATTTTCATAATAATTGTACACAATATTATACGGCATATATATTTTTTTGTTCCCTCAGGGCTCGTCCGCGGCCTTGCCGCCCCGATAGCACCGCAACCCTTGGTTGATTGTGCATATATACGGCATATTAGTAAAGTTAATATTTTAAATTTACACCTACCTTGAACATCGATTTTAGAAGTCCTGGTACGCGCACATTTAAAGAATTCTTTCGAAAGTGTTACCATCCATATCTCTCTATTATCAAAAAAAATCTTGCGTTCTAACTCCCTCTGAGAAAAATGCCCAAAACTCAATTTTCTATGAAACTAAAGAACTAAATTTTGCTATATCTGTAGATAGTGTAAGTCTCTTTAAAAGAAACTTGTATTACAAATGTGAATAAAGTTATACAAAAGATTCCCAGAAGGAAACTTATTTCATATTTAGAAAAGTAAAGTATCTGCCAAATTATAAACGTAGCAGTTATTTTTCCTTATTAATCGCCAGTATGATTTCGTTTTAGTCAACCTAATCGAACCGGTTTTTTTAATATCAATAACAAAATTATAATTTCAGACTCAAAGGTGACAAACTTATTCAGGCGTTTTAAACAAAAATGAGATCTTGTTCAAAACGTATGAAATCTGTGCATTATTGTTTCTCCAAATGTCAAAATAAAACATAAAAAACATACATTCATCGAGCTGGATTCGATCACGTAAAATTCTGCTTATGAGGAAAGCACGGTAGCCCCTGCGCTATCTAGGCACATATTAACAAATGTTTTACTTGCGTCATGCCTTAGATCGGTCTCATTCCCCGAATATTATATTCAAAGTATACGTAATTAATTAGAGAATTGGTAGAATTACCATTGAAACACATCCCAAGACTATTTCGGTCTTATATGACATCTTATGTTTAAGTTTCAAGATAAGAGAAATTATTTAAGAATCATTTTTATAAAGACTTAGCTTGACTCTGTTTAAGTTTCTGCTATATTATGCGACAGCATACTATATATATGCTCCGATAAAACTGTATTTGGGTCCGTTAATAAAGCTACAAATATAGTGTATTTTAATAATTGATTGAATCCCCCAGTTAAATAACAATCACATAGCAAATTGTTAATTTCATGTCGTCTGAGATTTTCCATAATTGCGGCCGAGATTTCACGATTGTTGGTTCGGGTAGTATGTTTTCTGCCTGGTATGTATTTAGTTTGGTTACCGATGATGTATGGTTTATATCTGTTGTATGAATCAATCTACGCGTGGCAGTTAACTACTCTGTCTGTCAGTTATTGGACTTTAACCACTAAGTCGTTTCAACGCATGTCTTTGGGATTTTATTGTTAATTTGGAAAAAAACTATAAATATTATCTTTCAAATTACTTAAAATTTACAACATAGTTTATTTGCACTATTTCTAGCCACATGTAAAGTCTCATTCCAGTTACTCTAATACTTACACAAATATAGCGTTTTCAAAAAGTTTTCCCTGATTTTCCACTGGAAAAACTTGAGCATAAAGACTGATTAACGAACTTGACCTCGGTTTGTGCCCAAACAAGATTTCTGCCAAGTTTGATTGGAATCAGTTTAGTATTCTTTGAGTTATCGCTTAGATCCATATATATATATATATATATATATATATATATATATATATATATATATATATATATATATATATATATATATATATATATATATATATATATATATATATATATATAAACATATAAAAAATTTAACGGACTTTGGTTTTGGGTTCTAGGGACCAAAATTCGCGGTCACCTGAAGACATTTTTTTCGAAAGCTTTTCATCGTGACCTTCCTATTAGCGAATTTTTCTCAATGAAAATTCCCTGAAAACAAAAAAATACAGTCGAATTGAGAAACTCCTCCTTTTTTTGAAGTCGGTTAAAAATAATAACAACAATAATACCTAATAATAAATATATGAATAAATAAAAAATTAAAATAATAAGTCAAAATTTCAAAAAAAATTATAATAGAGTATATGTATGTGTAACTATATAAAGGGTGGGCCATCTAACGTTTGGAATTAGAACTACAGGTTATTTTGAGGTTGGAAGGTTTGATGACATTTCCGATGTGACAGAAAGTGAGTTTTATGTTTGACATTTATGAAATGGGTCGCTTTTCGCTTGAACAAAGTTGGGAAATATTAAAAACTTGTATCCAAAGTGGTGAGTCTTCTACTCAAACTGTAAGAAATTTACGAAAGAAATATGACAAAAAAGATGTGCCAAAAACGCAGTTTGTGGATCAATTTGTGAAATGAGTTCGTGAAACTGGATCGTTTTTGGATTTTAAAAAAACTTGTACGTACTCGTCCAGTGCGCTCAACTGAAAACATAGCTGCTGTTGCTCAGAGTGTGCGTGAACAACCATCAACATCAACTCGTCATCGTTCTCAAGAATTGAATATTTCACACACTTCTTTGAGAAGAATGTTGCACAAAGATCTCGATATGAATGCGTACAAAGTTCAATTAGTGCAAGATCTGAAGCCGCATGACCATCCGATGCGTTTTCGGTTTGCTCAATGGGCCGAAGACCGCTTGATCGAAGATGAGCATTTTTGCCGAAAAATCATCTTTTCAGATGAAGCTCATTTCCAACTTGGAGGATACGTCAGTAAGCAAAATTGTCGTATCTGGAGCTTAGAAAATCCACACGTCATCGTGGTGAAACCAATGCATCCACAACGATTTTGGTGGTGCGGATTTTGGTGTGGCAGCATTATTGGGCTATTTTTCTTCGAAAATGAGCAAGGAAACGCCGTTACGGTAAATGGCGATCGCTACCGCGCCATGTTAAGAGATTTTTTGTTTCCCAAAATTGAAGAGTATAACATAGACGACATTTGGTTTCAACAGGACGGCGCAACGTGCCACACAGCCAACGTGACAATCGATCTTTTGCGCACTGTTTTCAAAAATCACATAATCATCCGAAATGCTGATGTCAATTGGCCACCTCGAAGCAGCGAGTTGACTGCGTTAGACCTTTTTTTGTGGGGAGCCGTTAAGGACAAGTGTTACGCTAACCATCCAGAGACGATTGACGACTTAAAACATGATATCGAAGTTGCCATTGACGAAATAGAGGCCCAAACAATCGAAAATGTACTGAAAAATTGGACTGATCGAATGGGGTATTGTAAGGCTAGCCGTGGCAGTCATTTGAATACTGTTGTCTTCCATTCCTAAATGGAAAGGTTCAATCTTTCTAATAAACTCATAACTTTGAAAAAATATTCATTAGTTTTTTTTGTATAGCCGATTCAAATTCCAAATCTTAAATGGCCCACCCGTTAGGTGTAAACTATATTTCATTATAGTTAAAAATAATTAAAAGTGTAGATGTTAGGTAGTTAGGTGTGCATATATAATAAGTGTTTATAGCAATTATCTCCTTGTCTACATTAACAAGCACTACCAGGTGTCACTTACAACATTGTGGATAGTATTAAAACCTTGTAAACGTTTCAATTATCTATATTTTGTGGCAAATAGGCATCGAGTCTGCAGCCGAGAATTGCTACACACATATACAAGTACAATAATCTTAACAATCACATTTGAAGAGCCTTTCTTCGATGTGTCTCGTCATTATGTGTCGTGTTAACTGATACTTTCTAACACTACAATAATCACACTGATCACATTTATAAGGCCTTTCTTCACTATGTCTTGCTTTTATGTGTCGAGTTAACTGAGACTTTGTAACAGTACAATAATCACACTGATCACATTTAAAAGGCCTTTCTTCACTGTGTCTTGCCAATATGTGTAGTGGTAAGTTAGACTTTCTAACAGTACAATAATCACACTGGTCACATTTAAAGGGCCTTTCTTCACAGTGTCTTTCTTTTATGTGTCGGTTTAACTGATCCTTTGCAACTGTACAATAATCACACTGATCACATTTAAAAGGCCTTTCTTCACAGTGTCTTTCTTTTATGTGTCGTGTTAATTGATACTTTGCAACAGCACAATAATCACATTGATCACATTTAAAAGGCCTTTCTTCACTGTGTCTTGCCAATATGTGTTGTGTTAACTGAGACTTTGTAACAGCACAATAATCACATTGATCACATTTAAAAGGACTTTCTTTACTGTGTCTTCCTTTTATGTGTTGTGTTAATCGATACTTTGTAACTGTACAATAATCACACTGATCACATTTATAAGGTCTTTCTTCACTATGTCTTGCTTTTATGTGTAGTGTTAAGTTAGACTTTATAACAGCACAATAACCACACTGATCACATTTATGGGGTCTTTCTTCACTGTGTCTTCCTTTTATGTGTAGTGTTAAGTGAGATTTTGTAACAGTACAATAATCACACTGATCGCATTTATAAGGTCTTTCTTCACTGTGTCTTCCTTTTACGTGTCGTGTTAATTGATACTTTGTAACACTACAATAATCACACTGATCACATTTAAAAGGCCTTTCTTCACTGTGTCTTGCCATTATGTGTTGTGTTAAGTGAGACTTTCTAACTGTACAATAATCACACTGATCACATTTAATATGAGCTTTTTTATAATGTTCTGCCCCCATATGATAACATTTAGAAGGGTTTTCTGGAGTGCATTTTGATTGTATGTGTTGTGGTACATCCATTTTCCAGGCAGTTTTATAATTGTCTGCATTATCTGTTAAATTTGTATCTCCTTCATTTTTCACTAATACATCCTTCAGATCGACAAAGTCATGATTACCGAGACCTGTGCAGCCATGGTCTAATGTTTCAATTTTAAATTCTTCTATAATCATTTCACTTTTAATAAAAACATTTGTATTTTCTTCATCAATTATCTTTACACCTGTAACAGCTTCGAAACCTCCAGTTCTTTCATGGCCCACTCCACCTACAAAATTACATTTTGGTTCTTCTAAACACTGTCCTTCGATCTTCTCCACTTTGATAGTCATAGGCATATATTCTGTGTTGTGTTGAATTTCCACTATTCCTTTCCCTTGATGCTCAGAGTTTTGTTCCTGTTCAAGTACTAAATCCTCCTCTTTAGTATCAAAGCTATCTAGAAAAATGGCATCATCGCTGTACTTGCAGTCAGTTTTGTGAACTGTTTTACAGTTGCAATCACAAAGCTGGCTCTCTTTGTTCATGTTGGATGTTGGAAAATTGTGCAAATATTGGCCAGGCGGTCAAGTTTTCTCTTAAAGCAGTTTATTATTCTGGAAATTCACAATTGTATTTTGCGTTTATCTGATGCATTTTTTCTTCTGGATTGATAAGTGTATCCGAAATGCTCGTTGAATTTCAAATTTTAACAATCTATTTTTGTTACGTACCAAATATAATGATTACAAAAATATGCAAGTTACTTTAATCCATCGATTATCGATCTATCCTAACCACTGACGTCTGACGTATAGAGAGTAGACAAATAACCCGCTGGATGAAAGTGTTACCACTTTTCGCGGTGGGTACCAAGCAAGGTCACGCCATCGGCGTACCGTATGGGCTTGCTAAAGGGTATAGAAACGACCAGGATTAGTAATGGTAAATCCAAAAAATAATAATTAATTAACTTATATTTTATTAAGCGAATCACAAATATTAGAACTTTCTGCTCATATCAGTCAGTTGAAGAATTTTTTCCGATTTCTTCAAGGACATAATATGAATCATATCCAAATGGAAAATGTTATATCTCTTCGAATCCCATTTCTCCTGATCTACTTCCTTGATGTAATAATCATTTATAGTGTACACTTAGATTAATAAATAGAAAATACATGTACCAGTAGACTTTTTGACAAATTTACTGTCTTTCTGATAAAAAAGTCCCACACGAAAGCATTTTTTATAGAAAAAATTCCTCAAATGAGCCCCAACTAGGGTCCACAAAACAGATATCCGGGGTCAGTTTCAATTTTTATATGTTAAAACACACACACACACACACCCATATATATATATATATATATATATATATATATATATATATATATATATATATATATATATATATATATATATATATATATATATATATCACACCGATAACTCAAAAAATAATAGGCCGATTTTAATCAAATTTGGTGAGTGCGTTCCTTCTGCAAGTGGCTTGGATACATTGATTTTCCAGCAAAATTGAACCACTTTTTCTGGGAAAATGTTGGATTTCCTTTCGGATTTTTTTCATCTCCGGAAATAACAAAGCTATGGCAACCAAATTTGATACGCAGGTTTATGTTAAAAAGTATACTCCGTACTAAAATTTAGATCCCTAGGTTAAAAGAAAAAAGTTCGGGACGCAGCAAGTGCGTTATGGTAGTGAATTTTTATTAAATGATTCAAACTTGGATAACTCAATTTTCTATAAACTTAGAAAGTTGAATTTTGGTAGTAAGGCCTCTCCCAAGGAAACATTTCCACCAAATGACATTAAAATAACTTTGTAATCTTTGGAGGAAATTTTTTTTTTTCGAAAGAAAACTCAAAATTTTCCCGAAAAACCTTGCCCGATTTTCCTGGCTAACGTCCAGGCCATTAGTAAAAGAAAGGCACTTGCCGAGTTTCATCGAAATCGGTTAATTATTTTTTGAGTTATCGCTTGGATACACAAATAGATATATATATATATATATATATATATATATATATATATATATATATATATATATATATATATATATATATATATATAACATATAAAAATTGACTCTGAGCCCGGATATGGGTTCTAGGGGTCCTAGTTCGCGCTCATTTGAAAAAAATTTTGCAAAGTCTCACCATCGATATCTCTCTATTAGTGGTTTATAAAAATAAAAATTCACTAAAAGGAATAGGGATTTAAAAAAATAAATTGGGTCCCACTGATGACCAGAGGAACACACAAAACCAAAAATATTTTGTATCGATAACAAAATCTAGTGTATATTACAGACAAAGGTAAAGTTTTCTGGTGCAAAAAGGTCAACAACTACCAGAAAACATATTTTGAAAATGTTATAGTTTTTCTTCTAAAAACGTCAAAGTTACGATTTGAAAGAATCTGAAACGAATATGGATCATGTAGATGAAATGTGGCAAGAAATGTTTTTACAAAACGTTAAGTTTCAGCTTCAACCGTCATTGTCCTTCAGTTTACTAAAATATTTTAAAAAAATTCATTTTAAATAGACCCTTTCTCTGATGCTTTGGCAGTAGTTTTAGAGTTTATAATTTGATAGTGTGTAATTTGTGGCGAATTTTCGTAGAAAAAATTCGCTATTGAGACCGCCACTTTTGAATTTTTAAAAGATTTCGTCAAATGAGCACAAACTAGGCTCCCTAGAACCCAAATCCGAGTTAGTTTCAGTTTTTATGTGTTTACATGTATACAGGGTGACACATTTCTACGGTAAAGCTCAACATATCCGTTCTTATACAAGATTACAAGAAAAAAATGTATATGTTAATTATAGGGTGTCTTGAGCTGCATCTTATGAAATTATTTTTACAATCACAGGGTGAGCAATAAATCGTTGGCGATATACATTTTCTTTTTTTCTTTTTGTTAATCGAACACGCCTTATATTATTGCATTTTCCATCGAAATATAAGGCATGCTTATAAGAAAAAAATCGGGATGCAGGAAGTGCGGTTTGGTAGCGATTTTTCTGTAAATGCTTCAAATTTCAATAATTCAATGAACCCAAGGTTCGTTGGCTAAGACACCGGTTTTTCGGGAACATTTTAATTTTACTTTCGAAATTTTTTTATACATTTTCCAACAATATAGTTACTTTTGTGAAATACGATACATTGTTTCTACTATATAAATTATACTGTTAACCAAATTTGATGCCTGCTTTCATTAAAAAAGGACATATTATTTGCCATTAAACACATTTTTAATAAAATTCACCGTATCGCACTTGCTGTGCCCAGACTTTTTTATTACCGAAAAATGACTGCCATTAAGAATTCGCAATGACAGCCTGAAATTAATACAATGAAAAGTCAGGAGAGATGTGGCCATAAACTTATTTATTTCTAAATGACCAATCAGAACTTCCTTTTGAATAGTTTAGGAAATGTGTGATCTGCACAAAAACCAATTGAAAAAATATGTTTGTTTATTAGACTGATAAAGAAAAACTTCAGGTACTACAGGATAGGGCCATGAGAATTAAATAAGGTGTTAACAGATATGCTACAATTAAAGATATGTGGGACACATTGGGATTTATGAGTATTGATCAGAGACTTGTGTTGTTAAATTTGATTTTTATTTACAAGATAGTGAATAAATTGTTACCGCAATATTTGTGCAATAAAATAAAAAGTGTAAATGATGTACATAGTTATAATACAATAAATGCTGAGAAAATTTATGTAAATAAGGCTAGGAAGCAAAGAACAGAAAATTCATTGTTTTATAAGGGCTTAAATATTTATAAAGTTACCAATAAATGTAAAGAAAAGTAGAAATTTGCAGGTATTTAGAAGAGAAATAGTTTATATTAAAGAAAATTTTTATTAGGGAAAGAGTATGTAAAGTATATTTTAAAATTGAAAATAGTTTAAGGTTTGACGTAGTGATAAGAATATCTGTATAGCTTGGTTGCTAATAGATTATTATTATTATTAGCTGAAGGCATACAATCATATTTCACAAGTATCTTTCAAAATGTCGATAAAAAGTGAGAGTTTCAACTCACGCAAAAGGCTTCCATATCATATCTAAATGTACAAGTCACATCACCAACAGATACTAAATTACACATCAATTAAAGAGAACGTTTATCCAACCAATAGTAATATATTTGACCAACATGATAAAAAATATATACATAAAGAATGTATGGCATCTCAAAAACAATATGCAAAGAACAGTTATACACACACACATATTATTTTAATTTTTTTTTGCTTCAAATCTCTCAAAATGTGTTTGAGGGATATAACTCTCTTTTTAGACCTTTTCAGTTTCTGTGTCAGCACCCGAATTTTCTTTGTTTTCCCCTCACTTTTTTTCTTTTCTTGAAATAGTTGTTTCTTTATTTTTTTCTTTCTTGGTGTATCATCTGGGACCTGATGTGATGTCAAAGTTTCATGCACTGGAGTGGTTACCGAAGTAGATGTTGAAGTAGATGGTCCAGCAGTATCTTGTGGATTCTTCTTTCGCTGTAACAGATGATATGGTGATGAGAGGTTATTTTATCCTCTTTGGAGTTTCTACGATATCAACAAGGATGATGAGAACCCCAAAATTGCAATAATGTTTTCTTAATTTCGATACAGTTACATTATACATAAGCTTGCTATTTTCAAAAGGTGAATAGGAAATAGGAGCTCGTCATCAACATGTATATTCAAATTTTTGACTACAGAATATGACTAGTTTCGACTACAGCACGATACCAACAACAATGTCTACATATAAAGTTTTTACGTTTTTGTCATGTGTTTTCCATTATATATAACTAACGCAGTAATTCAGACCACTTCACATTGTCGAGGGAATAATGCAAATGTGTTGCCCTGTCGCCTATCAAGCTGGATATTTGGAAAATACAGGGTGTTTCGCGTAAGAGGCGACACAGAGCAAGGGTATGCAGACGAACCTAAAATATAGTGCTTTAATGCAACTTACCCCTATACTAAGTTGCACCCCTGAGAAGTTATAGGCCTTCAAAGGGGGTTTCAAAGTTCGAAAAAAATTAATATCTCAGTAATACTTCCACTTAGAAAATCCAAATTCTGTACACATTCTAAGTGTATCAGGAGCGTTTATACATGGTAAGTAGAGTTCAATTGAAGCATCTTAAAGGGTTGAATAGGGGCGATGCACCCTTAAAATGTGACAGACTTTTTGGCAGATTTAAAGAAACTATTATTCCATTTTATGAGGAATTTAATTTTTAAACTTTTTTACTCCTGCTATTTTTCAAAAAACGTCGTTTTCAAGAAAAACCAAAAATTATCGAAAATTCAATAGTTGCCTATGAAATTATACATGAAACTTGACAAGCACGTGAAACTTGACAACCAGCAAAAAATGTGAATAAGAATAATTAATTAGAAAAACAAAGAAGTTAAACAGGAGAGATAAAAGATTTGCTACTGATACATTATAGAAATTGTTAAAAATGATCACAGTTTTCTCTCAAGAATAAATTTATTCTTCATTGAAAATTGATGCCTACTCTTTTCAATAACTGCTCATTATTTCATGTAAAGTTACATTTGTTCGTAATACGATTCCACAGTTCTCCTCAGAACGCAACTGGCGAAGATTATACTATTCCTTTAGCGTTCCCCAAACAATGTAGACACATTTGTTGAGGTCTGGTGATCGTGTGGGGCAAACTTGTGGGCATTTATGGCCTCGTCCAATACATTTATTTTAATACTGGTAGTTTCAAAATCGGCTGACAATATTACTACAATGAGGCGGTGCTCCATCAGGCATAAACCAATATTCCAGTCTGAGTTGTAGCGGCAAGTAAATCTGTAAGAGTGTTTTGGAGAAATTCCAAATAACTTTCGCCATTTAGTTGATTTGATAAAATAGCTGGACCAATTAGATACCGATCAATAATACCGATCCAGTCATTTATTCCAAACTCATGTTGGAAATGTCGAGGAATTACAGAATGAAGGTTCACGTTAGAATACTCATGATAGTTAAGTAAATTTGTAATAGCTATGTGGGTAAAACAAGCCTCATCAGCAAAATTTTTTTTTCTGAAAATTAATGTCTTGACATAAAACAAACTGACATTAAGTAACTCGCTTAACCAAATATTCCAGTAAAAATTCTTCCAATTTTTGGACATGATATGGGTGTAGTAGATTACGCCTGAGAACTTGGTGTAACGAAGTTTGCGATATACCAGTTTGTCGAGATACATTTCTAATACAAATATGTCGTTCATCTGAAATTGTGTTCAAAATAAGTGATTCGCCTTGTGCCCTAATTGCAATAGCACGTTTTTGAGTGCTACTGTTAAACTTGCCTGTTTCTTGAGCTCGTCTTTCAACATTGGAAAAGGTTTCTCCATGGGACACACGATGAGGAAATCTTCTTTGATATTCTTCAAGACAATTTCTGCTGTTTTCTCCACAGAAGCACTAATAGCATGTCAACTTGTTCACTAAATGAAAACTTTCCGGCCATTTTCAAAACAATTAGCAAACAGTTGCTAAATTAAATACCTCTAATTGCCAAGTTGAATAATTTCATAGGCAACTATTGAATTCTGGACGATTTTAAGTAACATTGATAAAATATGTGTCTTTAGTTATTAGGGTTTTTCTTGAAAACGGCATTTTTTGAAAAATAGCAAGACTAAAAAGTTTTAAAATTAAATTCTCCATAAAATGGAATCATTTTTTAAATCCACAGACACGTTAACAAATTCTGTCACATTTTAAGGTTACATCACTCCTATTCAACCCTTTAAAATACTTCAACTGAACTTGTTTAATGCTCTTGATACACTCACAACGTGTACTAAATTTGGTTTTTCTTATTTGATGTATTACTGAGATATTCAATTTTTTCGAAATTTGAAACCCCACTTTGAAAGCCTATAACTTCTCTATAACTTAGTATATGGGTAAGTTGTGTTAAATCCCCATATTTTAGGTTCCCCTACATGCCCCTGTTCTGACAGCACTTCTTTCTATTATAATGAGATCACGAAACACATTAAACAAACTTTAAAATATATGTTACCTTCTTCAGTCTAACTGGCTGTAAATATTGTGGCAGTTCTGGAAATATTGTAGGTACTGCTTCATCTAGTAAAAGCATTTGTCCACTAATATGGTAAAACTGGTCCACTGTAAAATGTTTTGAACACAGTCTACTGTTTTCTGAAGGTTCCAATCTTCTGTAAGTTTCATGTTGCGAAGCCAAACATCAAGCCTTTGCGGATCCTTGAGAGGAAATCTGAAATCATGAAAATTGAATGGAATAACATATATGTCTTTGATAATGATTGAGAAACTAGAACTAGGTCAGAAGTTTTCATATCTGGGAAATTAGTTATGAGATAAAAGTTCTCTTCTATGGTGAACATGTACTTTGGAGCTCAGATAATGAAAATGTTGATAAATATCATAAAAGAATAAGTTCTTTGATGTGTACATACATTTTATTCCAATGAATATAGCTACATTCAACTTTCGGGAAATCAAGTAAAAATCCAGAAGTAATAAGTATTGCAGATTTCTTTGCTCATTTTCGTAATTCACGTCTCAACACGCCAGTGCATGCCTGCATGGACATTTTCAGGATAATTGCACAGCCCCAGAGAAATGTGTGATGCACGCCATTGGTAAAACAATCACCTGTTCAACACATTCCGATGTAAAAAATGGTAAACATGAATGAAAATATCGAGGAAATTGGTGATAAATAGTAAAATTCCTTGATATATACTTATTGCAACTTTATACTGAGAACCCACAGTCATTAGTTACCTCGATCGAGAAATATGTTGTAAATAATGCAAAGAGTCCCAAGTGGCAATTAATTAACTTACCTGTGAAGTGAAATTCCGGATCTTCCTTGTTACTTCGATTCTTACAACCATAAGCCGCACACACAACCATTTTAGTTCGATTTAAATATTGGAAGGTTTCATTCGGGTTTCATTCAAAAAACACAAATCATTCAAAACTGTTTAGAGTACAAAAGATGGCCGGCGTTCAATTTTGCGTAACACTTTTCTGTCCACTATATAAATGAAGGTTACGCGTCTACTCTCTCTACGTCAGTGATCCTAACCTTTGGCCTTTTTATGTCAAAGTCAAAACATTGAAGGGTATCACATGAACATGACACTTGACCATAGATAAAGGAAGACGGTTTCACAACCATAGTAAAAAAAGTCTGGACGCAGCAAGTGCGTTATGGTAGTGAATTTTCATAAAAATGTTTTTAATAGGAAATATGTGTCTTTTTTTAAGGAAGCAGGCATCAAATTTGGTGACCAGTATAACCTATATAGTAAATATGAAATGCTTCATATCTGAAAAGCTCAATTTGCTATTAACCTATAAGGTTGATCAAGAAACGGTTTTTTTCGGGAACCCTTTAAGTTTACTTTCGGAAATTTTTGTACATTTTCAAACAATAAAGTTATTTTAATGAAAGATGGCACATTGTTTTTACTATATAGGATACTGGTAACCAAAATGCATGCTTTCTTTAAAAAACATACATTTTGCTGTTAAAAATATTTTTATGAAAATTCACTACTGTAACGCACTTGCTGCGTCCAGACATTTTTTGTGTTTAACAGGTCAAAACATGTTGCACCTATTCATCGATAAAAAAATTACAATCTACCACCATAATTTGTACCTTGAGCGACAAGCTGGCAACGCTGTGGTGTTAAGTATCGCACGAGTATCAATGATTTGCCTCTTTCAAATCTAATGCAACATGATCCTTGTGAAATACAAACTCAACACAAAAATACTTCATAAGGTGACTTTTATTGAGAGTGTAGTACTATGTGAAGGCTATTGTTTACTTAATTTTACTCCAATGAAAAACTGGAGCAAAATGAAAAATTTACTTTCTTTCAGTTTATAAATAGAAACATATACCTATTGAATAAACATCACTAATTCACTAATGTTACATTTATTAAGGGGTGGTAGCGACATCTATGCGCAAATAGTTAAAACATGCAATCGTTGAAATTTATTCTTCGTCAATACTACAAATATAAGCGATCTCATACGGTAGAACTCACTTACATGGTCTAATAGACTTGCGCTATAATATCAGATGTTCCGTTACCACGACAACGCCTACTAGATCTCATAATATAAGCCATTGTCAAATAAAACGCTCTAATTTAAAAATAAATGTTTCAAATTTGAATAGCTTAGTTTTTTGTAAACCTAGAAAGCTGAATTTTGGCACATAGTTAGGACTGTCTCAAAGCAATATGTACACAAAATTTTATCGAAATATCTTTGTAATTTTCGAAGAAAAAATTTTTTTTCGAGAGAAAACTCAAAATTTTCCCGGAAACCGTGTCAGATTTTTCTGGCTAACGAACTCATCCAAGCTATTAATAAAAGAAAGGCACTTGCCGAGTTTTATCAAAATCGGTTAATTATTTTTTGAGTTAGCGGTTGGATACATACATATATATATATATATATATATATATATATATATATATATATATATATATATATATATATATATATATAAACCGAAACTGACCCCGGATATGGGTTCTAGGGGCCCAAATTCGCGCTCATTTGAAAAAATTTTTGCAAAGTTTCACCATCGATACCTCTCTATTGGTGAATTTTTTAAAATAAAAATTCACTAAAAGTGAAAGGATGTTTGTTGTAGTTTGAAGTTAATTTGAAGTGCGACACAGAACCTCGATGATTCAGGGGTAAGAACGTGTGCCTCTGAACCGAAGGGTACCGGGTTCGATCCCAGCGTTCTCCTTTCATTTTTTCAGTACAAACTGTAACATTAACACCAACCGAGGTTCTGGCATTGTATTTGAGCAAGTTGAATGTCTGCACTTCCTCCTTTCGGAGGGCGTCGGTTGCTTGTCCATGAGATGTTGGGCACGTTAAAGATCCCTACCCTCCTTACAGAAAGTTAGGGGTTAGGCAAAATTTTTAGGATAGTGAGGTGAAACTGCCCGCTGGCGTCGGTGATTGGCCATAGTCGCGGAAATAGACAGACGTTAAAAAAAAGAAGTGCGATACAAGCGTAAATATATGGAGAGTTCACCAGATGCCAACTATTGAATAGTTGTGTTAACGTATGCGTTTGAGTTTCTGCTGGAACACAACTATAGAGCTGCCCGGAACATGTGATTTAAATACCACCAATATGGCCGCTGGTAGGCACACAAACACAAACAAACACGTCTTTCGTGGATGTTAACTTTTGAAATTGTGCTTTGCGCGTGTTTAAAATGGCTTGTGTTGACAAGAGTGAATATCTATTATCACTGGAAAATGAAAATGAAGACGTTGCTAGAAGATATCGAGAGAATTCGTATTATTGACGGAATTGATCCCTATACTCTGACGACGGGCCCAATGCCTCCTTGTGAAGAACTATATAGTTTCCCACCAATTGATGCTTTCGATATAGTTAACTATTTAGTGCTTACCCACAGTTTTTACACTAATCGACAAATGAAAGCCCATAAAAGTCTCTCTGCTTACAATGAAATAATGTGTGGTTTCATTAGCATTTGGCTAGTAGTATTGATTTTATTTACATTTATGTACTATTTTGTGGATATGTATCTACCTTATCGTATAAAGTTTCAATATTATAATCCATACTCTACATTAATAATAATTATTATATTAATATCGAATTTTTTTACTAAGCTTTAGGTCTCATGAAATATGTTATGAACTTTGAACAATATGTATAATTTTTAAATTACCCCAATTCAATTAAACGGACTCTAGTAATAAATATAACATCTATTTTTATGTTCATACCTATTTGAAAAATATACATATATACCTGAATTCTTTTGTGCTCAAAAATAATTTACTTGCATATTAGGTAATAAACTTGATTTGCAAATGTGGCTTGATTAGAATTTACTGACTTACTTTTTTTATATTGCTTTAAAAAGTGAAGTTAATTAGCATTAATACATGAAAAGAATGAAATTGTACCTGTGATAAAATGCTTACTGCATACTCTGCTATACTTGAGTGTAAATTCTCTTATATCTTTTCTTTTAATTGTGTCTATCCACCTTAATCTCCGGATTTTGGAGAGCTCATTCAACTCTGGTTTATGTGGAAATTGTAGTACGCTCGGTATTGTGAAAAACTTGACTCTATCGCGATTACCACGACTTCCGCATTTCACAACACAACACGTCGTAAGCATATTTTTGAAGTTAAAAAAATAGTACTTTATTTGATAACATACTACTGTCTACTCTATTTATATTTACACAAATTTTAAACTAATGGGAACATTTATAAACTAGACTCTTTAAAAAACACGAGAACCTCATACACCGCTATTCAAAACAATAGAGTAGTTCCAAATGTGTGCCTACCAGCAGCCATATTAGAATTGTGATGACAGCATCTCGGAAAACTCTATTGGCGATTTCTCAAAAAGCGAAACGACAAGACAAAACACAAATCAGTGCTCAATGACGTATAGAGAGCGTCGTTGTCAGTGCTTCAAATCAACAGTGCGTTCATTAATCTCAAACTGTTAAAATATATCTGTATTCAAAAATTACCCCTTGTTACCTTGAAAACAATACTTAAATTTAACAACCTTCAAGGGAGGTCTTGCCTGAATTTATTTGGAACACTAAAACCAAGCATTTGGGACCAATTCCCCCAAAATTTTACTATATATTTGGCCTTAGCCTATACCTAGTGATGAAACATGTCACAATCATTTATAATAAAACTGTTAAAATAAACTCTAGTTTGAGGTTTTTATCCTGGGAATAATAGAGAAGAATAACCCATCATCTAGTTGTAAAATTACTTTAATACAAAAATAAAATTTATACAGATAAACATTGTAACGGCACAATACATTTTAAATAATCAATCCATCGGTTTCCTTAATTTAAATTAAACTAAAACTCTCTACTTCATTAACTCAAATTTTAAGGTTCATTTAACCTCATTATAGGGGAGGTTTTCCTAATCCAAAATAAAAACTAGATCTTATGCAGAACTGATATCTGGGAAAGTTAAATTGTTTTCGCCCCCGGCATAATATTTCCATAAGTTTCATAATTAACTCTTTCTTAGCTTAATTATAGCTCTCAATTTTATCCAACTTCCCCTTTAAATTCCCAAGTAAACCCTTATGACTCCAAGCCCTATCTTGTCGTTCGTATTATAAATTTCACAGAAATTCCCCCATCTACTAAAATCCCAAAAAAAAAAACATCTAAATTGTTTTTTTGTTCCAGTCTATATCTATTTTACAGCCCATGGCTCAAAAATATCTATACAAATTTTATATGAAAATTATATCAGTACTCGAGACAGCTAACCTTTAAATAAAAATCACTTTAAATATATTGAGTCATGGAACATACTCACCGGGAAACGGAAATAAAAACCAGCCCTGTACCTATTGCCACATTCACTAACTTTACGGAAAACCTAAATTTACTCAGATTTTATTTAGAAACAAAACCCTTGACATTACCGCCGCGACGTTCGCCTTCATCTCCAAATCCGAGAGACCTGTTGCCTCAAGGCGGGCACGAAGCCCACCAACTCTCAATTCTTTTCTCTGCCACCGAGTGAAAAAATTCTGTTTGCGGTATTTTTTTCTGTTGAAACTCAAGTGACCTCATTAGAGGTTGCCTACTTGGGTAATGTCACTCACTGTGCAGTTTAGAGTTACATTTATTTTACCATGCATCAGCTGACCGTTGTACCGCACCTTTTAGATTGCTATAAGGTGTTTGTAGTGAATTTTCTTAAAAAAAATTCACTAATGAGGAGATCCCGACTTTTGAATTTTGAAAAAATTTCTTCAAATGACCGCTAATTAGGCCCCCCATAAAACATATTCGGGGTCAGTTTCAATTTATATATATATATATATATATATATATATATATATATATATATATATATATATATATATATATATATATATATATATATATATATATATATATATATATATATATATATATATATATATAACACCGATAACTCAAAAAATAATGGGCCGATTTTGATTAAATTTGGTGAAAAATCCTATTGTAACTGGCTTGGATAAGTTCGTTAGCCACGAAAATCTGCCCAGATTTTCCCGGCAAATTTTGTGTTTTTGAAAAAAAATTATATCTCCGGAATTAACAAAGTAAGGGCAACCAAATTTGGTGCGCAGGTTTATATCCCTATAGGTAAGTCACATATCACATTTAGCTATGGAGGTCAAAAGACAAAAAAGTTATAGGCATTTAAAGAAAAATAAATTGAGGTTTTCCTCAAAACGTCAAAGTGGCGATTTAAAATGTCAAAATTGGCAGCATTTAGGCAAATAACTTGAATCTAATACGGGCTATAGAAATACAATGTCTCAAGAAGGATGTTTTACAAACCCTAAAGTCTTAGTTTCAACCGTCATTGTCCTTCATTTTACTAAAATATTTGCAGAAAATTCATTTCAAATAGACCCTTTCTCTGATGCTTGGCAGTAGCCTTAGCTATAGAGTTTATCGTTTAATGGTATATCATTTTTGTCGAATTTTCATAAAAAATCAATAAAGCTTAATATATCCGTTATTATATAAGATATGAAAAAAATTGTATATATTAATTATAGGGTGTCTTGAGCTACATCTTAAAATAATATTTCTACAATCACAGGCTGGCCCATAAGTCGTTGGTGATACAAATTTCCTTTTTTTAAATCAAACACGCCTTATGTTATTGCATTTTTGCATTTTCCATCGAAATATAATGCATGTTTGTAAGAAAAAAAATTCTGGACGCAGCAAGTGCGTTATGGTAGCGAATTTTGATCAAATGTTTCATTTTTGAACAGCTCAATTTGCTATTAACCTATAAGGTTGACCAAGAAACGTGTTTTTTCGGGAACACTTTAAGTTTACTTTTGGAAATTTTTGTACATTTTCATACAATAAAGTGATTTTGATGAAACATGGCACATTGTTTTTACTATATAGGTTATACTGGTCCAAATTTGATGCCTGCTTTCTTAAAAAAACACATATTTGTTATTAAAAACATTTAAATGAAAATTCACTACCATAACGCACTTGCTGCGTCCAGGCTTTTTAAAATTTATCACATTAAATACACACAATTTCAACATGCTCGCAGCCTACATATTTTATGCATATTATGATGGACATATTTACAATCGCTTAAAATATTTGGTTCTATGGTGATTTTTCATAAACTTTTTGAGATACGACCCAGTAATTCTTTTACATTCTGTTCTGAACATTTATGTATGGAGAAACTTCATAAACTAGATACTTAAACTTGCGGTGCTATCGGGGCGGCAAGGCCGCGGACGAGCCCTGAGGGAACTAAAAAAAAAAAAAAAGATACTTAAACAGATAAGCACCTTGCTTACATTTGCTAACAAATCTGGCATCATCAGAGGGATGAATAAACTGGGTTCTCCAAATTGTACTTATCATTGCTCATCACAGGTTCCAAACTTCACTCATTTTCAAAAGAATACAATACTCTGGTCACACAAGTAAAAAGAAAGTTTGTAATGCGCTCACTACAGTAAACTTAGAAAAGAAACACTTGCATTTATAATCCAACAGGGGGTGGGGGGTGGAAGATTTGTTATTTGCAGCAAACTTGCAGGAGGCTTTCTGTAAGTTATCTATCAAACTTACACTTTCCTTGAAAAGGATTCTGCAGGCTTGACGCAACATTACCTTACTCAGTGTCTTGTCATTATGTGTTGTGTTAGCCGATTCTTTCTAACGGTACAATAATCACACTGATCACATTTATAAGGTCTTCACTGTGTCTTCCCATTACATGTTGTGTTAAGTTTGACTTTGTAACAGTACAATAATCACACTGATCACATTAAAAAGCCTTTCTTCTGTGTGTTTTGCTTTTATATGTTGTGTTAACTGATACTTTGTAACAGCACAATAATTACACTGATCACATTTATAAGGTATTTCTTTAGTGTCTTGATTTTATGTGTTGCCATAACTGAGACTTTATAACAGTACAATAATCACACTGATCACATTTATAAGGCCTTTCTTCACAGTGTCTTGCTTTTATGTGTTGTGTTAAATCATGCTTTCTAACAGTACAATAATCACACTGATCACATTTATAAGGTCTTTCTTCACTGTGTCTTCCCATTACATGTTGTGTTAAGTTTGACTTTGTAACAGTACAATAATCACACTGATCACATTAAAAGGCCTTTCTTCTGTGTGTTTTGCTTTTATATGTTGTGTTAACTGATACTTTCTAACAGTACAATAATCACACTGATCACATTTATAAGGTATTTCTTTAGTGTCTTGATTTTATGTGTTGCCATAACTGAGACTTTATAACAGTACAATAATCACACTGATCACATTTATAAGGCCTTTCTTCAGTGTCTTGCTTTTATGTGTTGTGTTAAATCATGCTTTCTAACAGTACAATAATCACACTGATCACATTTATAAGGTCTTTCTTCACTGTGTCTTCCCATTACATGTTGTGTTAAGTTTGACTTTGTAACAGTACAATAATCACACTGATCACATTTATAAGGCCTTTCTTCAGTGTCTTGCTTTTATGTGTTGTGTTAAATCATGCTTTCTAACAGTACAATAATCACACTGATCACATTTATAAGGTCTTTCTTCAGTGTCTTGCTTTTATGTGTTGTGTTAAATCATGCTTTCTAACAGTACAATAATCACACTGATCACATTTATAAGGCCTTTCTTCAGTGTCTTGCTTTTATGTGTTGTGTTAAATCATGCTTTCTAACAGTACAATAATCACACTGATCACATTTATAAGGCCTTTCTTCAGTGTCTTGCTTTTATGTGTTGTGTTAAATCATGCTTTCTAACAGTACAATAATCACACTGATCACATTTATAAGGTCTTTCTTCACTGTGTCTTCCCATTACATGTTGTGTTAAGTTTGACTTTGTAACAGTGCAATAATCACACTGATC
Organism: Tillus elongatus; assembly: GCA_964006375.1. Lineage (NCBI taxonomy): Eukaryota > Metazoa > Arthropoda > Insecta > Coleoptera > Cleridae > Tillus > Tillus elongatus. The sequence goes on from OZ023270.1 coordinate 564,241, forward strand.
ACATTAAAAGGCCTTTCTTCTGTGTGTTTTGCTTTTATATGTTGTGTTAACTGATACTTTGTAACAGCACAATAATTACACTGATCACATTTATAAGGTATTTCTTTAGTGTCTTGATTTTATGTGTTGCCATAACTGAGACTTTGTAACAGTACAATAATCACACTGATCACATTTATAAGGCCTTTCTTCACCGTGTCTTGCTTTTATGTGTCGAGTTAAGTGAGACTTTGTAACAGTACAATAATCACACTGATCACATTAAAAGGCCTTTCTTCTGTGTGTTTTGCTTTTATATGTTGTGTTAACTGATACTTTGTAACAGCACAATAATTACACTGATTACATTTATAAGGTATTTCTTTAGTGTCTTGATTTTATGTGTTGCCATAACTGAGACTTTATAACAGTACAATAATCACACTGATCACATTTATAAGGCCTTTCTTCACCGTGTCTTGCTTTTATGTGTCGAGTTAAGTGAGACTTTGTAACAGTACAATAATCACACTGATCACATTAAAAGGCCTTTCTTCTGTGTGTTTTGCTTTTATATGTTGTGTTAACTGATACTTTGTAACAGCACAATAATTACACTGATTACATTTATAAGGTATTTCTTTAGTGTCTTGATTTTATGTGTTGCCATAACTGAGACTTTATAACAGTACAATAATCACACTGATCACATTTATAAGGCCTTTCTTCACCGTGTCTTGCTTTTATGTGTCGAGTTAAGTGAGACTTTGTAACAGTACAATAATCACACTGATCACATTAAAAGGCCTTTCTTCTGTGTGTTTTGCTTTTATATGTTGTGTTAACTGATACTTTGTAACAGCACAATAATTACACTGATCACATTTATAAGGTATTTCTTTAGTGTCTTGATTTTATGTGTTGCCATAACTGAGACTTTGTAACAGTACAATAATCACACTGATCACATTTATAAGGCCTTTCTTCACCGTGTCTTGCTTTTATGTGTCGAGTTAAGTGAGACTTTGTAACAGTACAATAATCACACTGATCACATTAAAAGGCCTTTCTTCTGTGTGTTTTGCTTTTATATGTTGTGTTAACTGATACTTTGTAACAGCACAATAATTACACTGATTACATTTATAAGGTATTTCTTTAGTGTCTTGATTTTATGTGTTGCCATAACTGAGACTTTATAACAGTACAATAATCACACTGATCACATTTATAAGGCCTTTCTTCACAGTGTCTTGCTTTTATGTGTTGTGTTAAATCATGCTTTCTAACAGTACAATAATCACACTGATCACATTTATAAGGTCTTTCTTCACTGTGTCTTGCTGTAATATGTTGTGTTAAATCATACTTTCTAACAGTACAATAATCACACTGATCACATTTATAAGGTATTTCTTTAGTGTCTTGATTTTATGTGTTGCCATAACTGAGACTTTATAACAGTACAATAATCACACTGATCACATTTATAAGGTATTTCTTTAGTGTCTTGATTTTATGTGTTGCCATAACTGAGACTTTATAACAGTACAATAATCACACTGATCACATTTATAAGGTATTTCTTTAGTGTCTTGATTTTATGTGTTGCCATAACTGAGACTTTATAACAGTACAATAATCACACTGATCACATTAAAAGGCCTTTCTTCTGTGTGTTTTGCTTTTATATGTTGTGTTAACTGATACTTTCTAACAGTACAATAATCACACTGATCACATTTATAAGGTATTTCTTTAGTGTCTTGATTTTATGTGTTGCCATAACTGAGACTTTATAACAGTACAATAATCACACTGATCACATTTAGAAGGCCTTTCTTCACCGTGTCTTGCTTTTATGTGTTGTGTTAAATCATGCTTTCTAACAGTACAATAATCACACTGATCACATTTATAAGGCCTTTCTTCACTGTGTCTTGCTTTTATGTGTTGTGTTAAATCATGCTTTCTAACAGTGCAATAATCACACTGATCACATTTATAAGGTCTTTCTTCACTGTGTCTTGCTGTAATATGTTGCGTTAAATGACACTTTCTAACAGCACAATAATCACACTGATCACATTTATAAGGTCTTTCTTCAGTGTGTCTTGCTGTTATGTGTTGTGTTAACTGATACTTTCTAGGAGTACAATAATCACACTGACCACATTTATAAGGTCTTTCTTTCCTGTGTCTTGCATTAACGTGTTGTGTTAACTGATACTTTCTAACAGTACAATAATCACACTGATCACATTTATAAGGCCTTTCTTCACCGTGTCTTGCTTTTATATGTCGCCTTAACACAGAATTGCTAACTGTACAATAATCACATTGATTACATTTATAAGGCCTTTCTTCTGTGTGTCTTGCTTTTATGTGTAGAGTTAGCTGACGTTTTGTAACAGCATAATAATCACATAGATCACATTTATAAGGTCTTTCTTTCCTGTGTCTTGCATTAACGTGTTGTGTTAACTGCCACTTTCTAACAGTACAATAATCACACTGATCACATTTATAAGGCCTTTCTTCACCGTGTCTTGCTTTTATATGTCGCCTTAACACAGAATTGCTAACTGTACAATAATCACACTGATTACATTTAAAAGGCCTTTCTTCTGTGTGTCTTGCTTTTATGTGTTGTATTAACTGATATTTTGTAACAGCATAATAATCACATAGATCACATTTATAAGGTCTTTCTTCACTGTGTCTTCCTTTTATGTGTCGTGCTAACTGTCTTTCTAACAGTACAATAATTACATTGATCACATTTATAATGTTCTGTCCCCACATGATAACATTTAAAAGGCTTTTCTGGAGTGCGTTTTAACTGTATGTGTTGTGATATGTCCATTTTCTGGACAGTTTTGTAATCGTCTGTGTTACAATTGTAAAAACATTTTGTATCATCTTTTAAATTTGTATCTCCTTCATTTTTCACTAATATATCCTTCAAATCGACAAAGTCATGATTGCCGAGACCTGTGTAGCCATGGTCTAATGTTTCAATTTTAAATTCTTCTACAATCATTTCACTTTTAATAAAAACATTTGTATTTTCTTCATCAATTATCTTAAGACCTGTAACAGCTTTGAAACCCCCAGTTCTTTCGTGGCTCACTTCACCTGCAAATTCACGTTTTGGTTCATCTAAACACTGTCCTTCGATATTCTCTGCTTTAATAGTAAAATGCATATCTTCTCTCCACTGGTGCTCAGAGTTTTGTTCATGTTTAAGTAGTAGATCTTCATCTTTAGTATCAAAGCCATCTGGGAAGATTTCATCATTTCTGTACTTGCAGTCACTTTTGTGAACTGTTTTACAGTTGCAATCACAAAGCTGGCTCTCCTTGTTCACACTCATGGTTAACTTTGATATTATTTCAATTAAAACCCCAATTAATTCTAAAAGGGATGTTTGAAAATTGTACAAATATTGACCAGGTTTTTCTCTTAAAGCAGAGTTTCTTACTATTCAGGAACAGCTGGAAATGACAATTTTGATTTTTCCTTTGTCTGGTGCACTTTAACTTTTATCTTCTGTCTGGGTTGACTAATGTAATGTATCGTCAAATCACAGCATCAGCATATTAGCTTATTGATTATGATGTGGTTATGTTTGTTAAATCAAAAACCAACAATTTATGGAAGTATATCTACTGTAATAAGGAATAAGAATAAGAGTTCACCAGGCGCCACTGTTGCCAACACTCAAATTTATAAAACCACTATATCATTCCGTTAGAAATGCGCCAGATAAATGTTTTCCGCAAATAAAAATATCAGTTAAAAGTCTGGACGCAACAAGTCGGTTATGATAGTGAATTTCCATAGAAATATTATGTAATTTTATGTTATTAATTGTAGAACTTGTTATCAGTGCAAATATACTGTTTTGGGTTCGTAAATAAAGAATATTGAAAAAAAAAGATATAAACACAAGTTCTTCACCATTTAAATGCTGATCTGGCACAAAATAATGTTTATAACTTTTTTTCTTGTAACATAGAAATATAAGTTTTGGTATATAGTTTCCCTCTAATATCGTAAACTTATGTACCAAATTTGGTTACCATAAATTATCTATTTTTTGAGTGTTTAGTGTTTTTTGTTGAATTATTAGTTTTTACCAGCGTTTGTTGAATTTCAGATAAGTTAGTCTTTAATAAAGTATTCATGGGATATAATTTTGTTTTTTGATCTCAAATCTAAAAATCTCAATTTTCTCAAAAACGGGTGGTTTGTCGAAAAATTGACAAGAGGAGAAAAAGATAGAAAATTTAATTTGCTATAAAACTGATGGACTTTAACTTTTAATTAGGTTAGGATTTAAAAAATCAAACCATTAAAAAGGTGACCCGCCCCTAATTCACCACTTTTTGAGTTTATATCTACTTCAAATTTTTGTCAAATAACGATATGTTAATAAAAGAAAACCATCTACCAAATTTGGTTGCTCTATGTTAGGGCACTACTACAATACAGGTGTTTCTTGTAATTATTAAAGAATCTTCCGAGGTCAATATTTCAGCAACCATGGGGGTCAGAGAAAAATTTTATGAAAAAAATCGGCATGATTTGAGGTCTTACACGCACACATTCTGTGTCCATTGCGTTGTGAATCCTGTATATATATATATATATATATATATATATATATATATATATATATATATATATATATATATATATATATATATGTATATGTATTTGTATATGTATATATATATATATATATATATATATATATATATATATATATATATATATATATATATATATATATAAGTGTGTGTGTGTATCACACCGATTACTCAAAAAATAACGGACAGATTTTGTGAGTACCTTCCTTTTGTAAGTGGCTTGGATAAGTTTGTCAGATAGGATTTCAAATGCGCGGACGGTAATTTTAACTCCAGCGGTTGGCAACCCTGCTACGAACTGACATTTTAACTAATGGGAACTGTCACTTCATTATCAAATATTTAAAGCTTATGTTCTTATACAATTTGAGTTTTTTCTTTTTTCAAAGTAACTCGAAAACGAAAAGACGCAGGGCAAAATACAAGTTATATTTGGAACGAGCATGACATTCTACAAAACATTGTTAATTTAACCATCTCCCCATTTCTAATAATAACGGAGATAGCAATACATTCCCATCCAGTTTGGGACACACTATATATATATATATATATATATATATATATATATATATATATATATATATATATATATATATATATATATATATATATATATATATATATATATATATATATATATATTTAATATATATTAATAGTTTTCAGTGTGAATGTTGCAGTTTCATAGCATTAAATTCCACTCACATGGTTCAGTTTCGAGTAATTAGCATCACATGTGAGGTTTGTAAAGGTATTACAAGGAAAGAATGATAATTATTTTATTGTGTGTGTGACGTCAGATTGCACTGGCTGCGGTATGGTTACCATTCGCACATTTTAAAAGCCTTTTGTTACAACTAGTATGTGAATTCAACAGTTCATATGCATTCTGTCATGGTGCATTGAAATTTGTTCCAACATGGAGTTTTGGATATTTTTTATTTGTATAATAATATTAATAATGGTGCTTTTTATGCTAACTTAAGCCTACTTAAGATCTAGATACTACTTAAGGGATTTAGACAGGGACACATATTCTTCATGCCAATGGGGCCTATCATGGCAACTTTTCTCTTTGACATACAGGAGGGCCACTGACGTCATGGGTACATATAAAGGATAGACACAAATGACACATAAACTTAAAGCCTAGTTTTTTTCATATTTTTAGTTGGAGTTTTTTAATTAACTTATATATAAGCAAATATATGTTTTTATTACTTTCCATTTGTAGAAGTTGTCCCAAATTAAAGGGTTGCTCAACGTCTTTTAAGTTGTGTATTCTGTTTAGGAATTCATTTCTGTAATCCCATCCAATTGAACACTCTAGTAAAACATGTTGTGCGCTTCCTTCTTCACCACATTCGCAATATGGGTCATTTTTAAGGTTGAGTTTGTGTAAATGGGTAGGTATCAAGGAGTGGTTAAATCGCAAACGACATATGCTAGTTACTAATCCTCTAGGATATCCAGCAAACCATAGCTGGCAAGGTAACTTTGGTACAATTCTTTTATAAAATATACCTTTATCGTTTCTGTGATATTCAGTTTCCCACAGCTGTCTTTGTTGTCTAAAAAATAAAGTTTTTATGTCTGTCCATGGACAGGGATATTCTAAAAGGTTTTCACAATTTAAAGCTTCTTTAGCCATTTTGTCCACAGTTTCGTTATTTGTAATCCCACAATGAGCTTTGATCCATGCAAATCTAACATCGATCTCCATCTCTTCTAACTCTATTAAAATGCGGATAATCTGAATTATTAAATAATTGTTTTTATAGTTGTAGTAGAAGTACTTTAGTGAATCCGCACAGCTTTTGCTGTCAGTCAAAATTAGAATATTTTTATTTCCAATATTTTTTGTATATTTTAGGGCTTCTATTATAGCTATTGTCTCTGCTGAAAAAATACTCATCTTACAATCTAAACGGTATTTGAAATTTTTATTCAGTTGAGGATCGTAAACAGCACAGGCAGTTCCCTCGTTTGATTTAGAAGCATCTGTAAACAACTGGTAGGATGTTTTATGAAACTCCTCTATATCACTATTAAACATAGCGTTTCTTATTTGTGTCGGGTACTGGGAATAATCTCTCAAAATTGTGACTGTAATATTTGGAAGAACAGATGGAAAAAGCTGATAAACTGGACATATGTTAGATCTGTATATGTTCTCACCGGTTTGTTTAAAATCTTCATAACAGGAGACTAAAGCAGGGGATTTCTTTTTGACCCAATACAAATTTGTCAGATCCAACAAAAACAGCTGGTGGACCTTGTCAATAAGACTACTGTTGTTGGCAAACATTTTTGCTATAAAACGACAACCTAGTATTTGCCTTCTGTAAGCTAACGGCATTTCGTTACATTCGGCCAGCATGTTATCTATAGGAGTACTTCTAAAGGCCCCTAGACATATTCTGATACACCTATTTTGAATTACATCTAATTTACTTAAATGTGTACGTGCCGCTTGTTGGTACAGCATACTCCCATAATCTAAAATGGACCTTATATATGATCTATACATCAACAGTGCTACCTCCACGTCTGCTCCCCATGTAGTGTGTGTAGTTGACCTTAGTATATTGATGCCCTTCTCACTACGCTTTATAAGATATTCTATGTGGTGTCTCCACAATAATTTTCTGTCTAAAAGTATTCCTAAATACTTAACATATGGTTTTATAGGTATTATAGTGCCCGCTATATCTATGTATATCGGTTCAATACTTCTTTTCCTAGAAAAAATACACGATTCTGATTTAGCAATAGAGACTGACAAACCATTGCGGAAACACCACAAAGATAGTTTCTTAAATACTATTTTCACTAGATCTATTGCCTTTTCAATGTCATTGTTACTAGAATAAATACATATGTCATCAGCATAATACAGAGTATCTGCACCTGGTATTTTAATATTGTCATCTATATCTAAGGTGTATATTATATACAGAATAGGACTAAGTTTCCCGCCTTGTGGTAATCCTCTATTTACTTTACGGGGGCCAATCAAATTATTGTGTACTTTAAAATAGTTAATTCTATTAGTGTACAATTTTATGATTTTTCTTGAGAAAGCACAAGGTAATCCTATGGCTAGCATTTTCTTGTATAAAATATTTAAATTTATGTTATCGTAAGCGCTCTCTATATCGATAAACAGCGCAACCAAAGACTTGTTATGTGAGAAAGCTAGATTAATATCTGAAACCAGATGTGAAATGTTTCCTATGGTTGAATGTTCTTTCCTAAAGCCAAATTGTGATTTCGGAATCTTCTCACACTGCTCTAACCATGCCTCTAATCTATTTTTTATGAGATTTTCATAGATTTTCAGGACACATGAAGCCAAAGATAACGCTCTATAAGACTCTTTTTTTGTGGGATCTTTTCCAGGTTTCAGCATGGAAATAACTATATATATCTTCCAGATTTCTGGAATTTCCTCTGTTATCCATATGCTGTTATAAAGACGCACCAGCGTCAGTTTTCCTTCTTTAGATAATTCTGATAACATTTTGTAGTGTATGTTATCAATACCTGGAGCAGTATTTTTATTATTTTTTAAACACTTTTCCAATTCTAACAGAGTGAAATCTTTAAGCAAAATGTGTTCCTCTTCCTCGTCTCTAAATGTTATTTGTTCTTGAACCCATGGTGGGGCTAACTTGTGAAAAAATTCCTCCATGCATTCGTTTAGCTGAAGGCTTATTCTTGGAGTCTGAAATGTACAAGAAATTTTTTTAATTTGTTGCCATATATTTGTTATGGAAACATTTCTGTTTAACTGGTTGCAGTAATCTTTCCAGCATCGACTTTTGCTATTTTTTATTGTTCTCTTTGTTATAGCTACTGCCCGATTGTAATTTGTAAAATTGGCAGCACTAGGATTTCTTTTGTACTCTCTCAAGGCTTGCTTTTGGTCGTATATTGCTATTTTACATTGTTCATTCCACCATATTTTTCTGAATTTTTTATTAAATACTTTACTTTTAATGGGGATGGTTTGACTACTAACGTCTAATATAATAGAATATAAATTTTCATAACTTATAGTTTCCCCAATAACCACTACTGCTTGATCAAACAAATGTGAAAAACAACCCCATTCTGCATTACTTAAATCCCATTTATATTTGTAGTTTTCTAACAAGAATGAATATGCACTGTTTTCGTTAATAATATTACTAGTTTGAATATTGAAATTGTCACTTGAAATATCTCTATTCACAATAGTTTTATATGAATATGTTATCGCGTAATGATCTGATCCCAATGTTGTCTCGTGTACATACCAGTTGTCAATTCTTGGCCCTATTTCCGGGGAACTCAATGTCAAATCCACTGCTGATTTATTAGTTGAGTTTGGTTTATTCAGTAAAGTTTCATGCCCCGTATTATGAAAAATTAATCTGCTATTATCGATAGCCTGAAGCAAATTTCTACCTGCTGTATCACTCCAAGTACTACCAAAGGCAGGACTATGAGCATTGAGGTCCCCGGCTAAAATAAAAGGTGAGTTAAGACTTCTAAGAAATGTTTCCCATCGATTACTCGAGATAATATTATTGGGTGGTGAATATACTGAATATATATCTAATTTCGACATTTCAGTAGCCAAATACAATCTGGCGCCCACGCACATTAAGCCCTCAATATGAGGTATGTCTCTTATTTCTAAATGTAGTATTGAATTTTTAACTATAAGTGCTACTCCCCCAAAACCGTCAGCTCTATCTTTTCGCAGTAAGTTATAACCCGAAAATATAATATTATTTGTTATTTTTAACCACGTTTCGCTCACAATAGCAATGTCTATGCTATGATCATACAAAAATTTTTCTAACTGTCCTTTATTAGACACTATTGATCTAGCATTCCATTGCAATATATTTAGATTATACATTGTGACCACCTAAAATTTGTAATATGCTGTTCTTAACGTCTTTATCTATCAACTCAAAGCTATTATTAACATTTATCATTTTATCTTTTATAAATATATAAATTCTGTCTGCCATTGTTTCTATACTAGTCAAGTCTTTTAGGCTAGTAGGGTTGCTGTGACAGGGATTCGATGTCTGAGATATAACGGATGTAGAGGGTAATTTTGGAAAAGATACAATGTCTCTGTGCTGTTGCGACATACCTGACCGATTATAATATATGCCTTCTGTTCTTTTACGTTTTGGTTGTATTTTTGTAAAATAACTATTTTTGTGTGTTTGAGTTGTTGTATTTTGACCTATTATATTATTTGTTTTAAGAGGATAGGCATAACCTGTGTTATACCTTTCTATGGCAGATTTAAATGAAATATTTTCTAGTCCCATCATATTTTTAACAGCTTTTTGTTTGGCAAATTCCGGACAAACATTCCGGTCTGTAGCAAAATGTTCGCCACCACACGATGCACACAGGATTTTTTCGGATTGACATATACTGTGATTGTGTTCTTGAGAGCATTTTTTACACCGTTCTTTTCCCTTACACTGCTGACTTATATGTCCGTATCTCAAACACTTGAGACACTGGATAACTTTTTGTATATATGGCTCGACTGGAAACACAATTTTCTCAATTAAAACTTTTTCCGGTAATATTTGCCCTCTAAATGAAACTAAAACAGACTGTGTGGGCAAGTAATCGACTTTATCATTTTCAACTACTTTGCGTTTTAGTCTACGAACTTCTATTATTTTAAAATTATCAAAGTACATTGGTTTTACTAAATCTCTTAATTCTGTTTCTGAAATATTGCTATCTACTTGTCGGATTACACCTTGTCTTCTAACTAAGTACCTTGGTATGTAAACATTGTACCCATTTTCTAACAGTATTTTAGAAGTTACCAGAGCATTAGCACTATTTTTTGTTGACAGCTCTATTTTCAACTTGTTTCTACCTATACTATTTATACTTACAATATCATTGTGTGCTTGAGGAACGCTATTACGTATTAGTCTTGAAGTGCCAATGATATGTGATCGCCCTATATTTTTATTTTCATTCTCGATGTAAATATTAAATGGACCGGTATCATTTTCATCGTATAAAATTATCTCTTTAGGTAAAATATTTTTACTTTCTTCTTTTCTGTTATCAATAATAGTTTTATCATGTATCTGCATTCCACTTTTATGTGAATAAATTCCCGTATTGCTTATTTCTGATCTATTTAATAATATTTCTCCTAATTCATTACCCTGATTTCCTTTTGATTGTTGTAAAGAATTTAAAATATGAGTATTACTTACAGTCTTAGTATTATTGATACCTGACAACGTTCGTGATCCGCTAGAATTACCATAGTCATTTGATATATCAGTCTCTAAGTCATCTAAATCCATATCTATTAATTTGGCCCTATCGGGTGGTTCTTTTTCTTTCCTCGATGACATTTTCAAAGGTTCTAAAATAGATATTACTATCCTAAAATCACAATAAATTAATATCACTTTGCACACACACACCGAAACAGGTCCGACCGTATCGACGTCGCAGAAGCGAATCCCAATTATTTTATTCAAACTAAATAAATATAAAATATAAATAAATTATTAATCATAGTTAATATTATTTAAGGTTGTTATAAAAAAGGATGATAATCTTTTTTCAGAACTTTCAGCAGTAGCTGTAGGTGTTAAGATTTATACTTCTCCATACCAGGAGAACTGAAGTACAAAACTTTTGGTTTTTCTGTGTTAAATATTGTTTTTTCCAGGGCGAATTGAGCTGTAGAATTTCAAGTGAGAGAAAGCTTTGGAAAATGTGTGATTTATGTAGATCACATTGTAAGGCATAGGATTTTTCGTGCTGTTTCGATGATAGTGACATAGTCAGCTGGAGCTAATAACTCTATTCTTGATTCTTCTCTTAATCACGCTATGCACCAAGTCACAACTCATCTGTGAGGGACCTTTTCCCAGCGACTTCAGCATGATACACATATTTTTCAACAGAGACAGAGACAATACAGGAAACAAACTTATGGATGTTACAATACCTTCACCTTCATGCCGTACATAGAAGGTAACCTGACGATTCGGGGTTAAGGAGTCGCGGGCCAAAGGACTCCAGGGGGCAAGCTGAGGAAGTGGAAATAACAACATAAACTCCCGATGAAGCTTTCCCCAAGACCGTCATGCGCGGTAAAAATCCGCATCCTGCACGAGGTGACCCTGCTAATAACTAAACATGACGGATCTAGACAAGGAGGTCGAACTAAACTCCCCCAATCTACGGTGTCACGTGACCCGTGCCTATGGATGGATGGCACCAGGGCGATGGTGTCGTGAACGGAACCTCTGGAGTACCAGGCAACCCTCCAGAGTAACCCGCCTTGCACCACACAGGGGGTTCTGATGGTGTGGACAGTATTTCCCCCATTCTCGTGGGAACAACATGAAGATTATAAATACATATAAAACCAAAACCAATGAGGCTCGAGGAGTGGCTCCGGCTACAGACTTGAGCCTTGAGTCTATCCCGGAAACGGAGACGAGCCAGGGGGCGGCAGCGGACTCTGGAGGTCCCACGACCGGCGTAGATACGGGGGATCAGGGGGTAGCTTCGGCCAGAGACCTGTCCCCGGCACCCAAGCTGGAGGCTGGGTCCCACCGGAGGGCGGCGAGCTCCGCGGACTCCGGGGGCCCCTCCACCAGTGAGGACTCTACTGTTAGAGTAGAGGGACTGCCCCGGCAGTCCAAGCGTCTTTCCGGGGCGCAAAGAAAGAAGCTCCGGAGGGCGCAAAAAATGGCGGCCGGGACCTGGACGGTCGAGAAACCTGTAAAGGCGCAAGAGGGGAGTGCGGGTCAGAAGAGGACGCGCTCGAACTCTAGCACGCCCACTACAGACAGACGTTCCAAAAGGGCCAGGGTGCCTGTAAAGGCGCAAGAGGAGAGTGCGAGTCGGAAGACGCCGCGCTCTGGCTCTAGCACGCCTACTACAGACAGACCTCCCAAAGGAACTAAGGCCGGAACACCGGCGCAGACTGGCTCTTACAGGGAGGCTGCGGAGGGCCTCGGGATGGCGGTGATTGACAGACGCCATCCTGAGGTCACGCTAGACCAGGGGAAGGCGGACCTGATCCAGGCTGCGGTGGTAGCTGCAGTGGACTCTCTTCAGGAAGGGGAGAGCCCGCCTCAGTTCCACCGGACGCGCCTGACGGGGGGCATCCTCTGGACAACCTGTGCCGGCCCGCAGTCGCGGGACTGGCTGCGGAAAACGATCGGGGGCCTCGGTCAGATTTGGGAGGGGGCGGACTTGACAGCCGTCGAGCCCAAGGAACTCCCAAAGAGACGCAAGGTCCTCGTACGGATCCCTGACACCGTCCCTCAGGAGACGGTGATCAGCAGACTTAAGATCCAGAACCCTGAACTGGGGACGCAACACTGGTCGGTTCTAAGCAGGAAGGCAGAGGAGAAAGGACAGACGCTCGCCTTCTCGATCGACCCGACATCTTACAGAGCCCTTGAAGGAACCTCCTTCAAGGCATTCTGGGGCATGGGAAGGGTTAGCTTCCGCCCACTGGGGAAGCAATTAAGGGTTAATGGGACTTAGGTTCCTTCAGGTCAACCTCCAACACAGTAGGGCAGCCACGGCCGGACTACTAATGGCTCTGAGGAACACGGATGTGGCCCTCATCCAGGAACCGTACTCCTACAAAGGAGAGATCAAGGGACTCGGCGGAGCTACTGGAAAGCTCATCTACAGCAGGTCCAGCGAGAATCCGAGGGCCTGCATTTTTGTCAGGGAAGGGATAGAGTTTCTCCCTCTAATGAATTTCTGTTCCAGGGACCTGGCAACGATCAAAATCCGATGTGGAGGAGCGGATGGGCTGAGGGACATTACTGTCGCGTCAGCCTATCTGCCAGGGGACAGCACGGACCCTCCTCCACCCAACGAATTGGAGCAGCTGATGGTGGGTAGCAGAGCAGGTGGATGGCAGACCATCATCGGCATGGATGCGAATGCGCACCATGAGTTGTGGGGTAGCTCGGACAAAAACTCTAGGGGTGAGGCACTTTTACAATTCTTTATGAAATTTAATTTAGACATATTGAATAGAGGTAATAAACCGACATTCGTCACAACACGGCGTGAGGAAGTTTTAGACCTAACAGTTTCCACCCAGTTTCTGGGTGACTTTGTTAAAAGCTGGGCTGTGTCTGGGGAAGTGAGTAGCTCAGACCACAGATACATCCGGTTTGAAATCGCCAAAGTCGAAAGAGAAACGGTATGGTACCGGGACCCCCGCAAGGCGGACTGGGAAGCCTACAGGGCAGACCTAGCTGTGGAACTGCGGGGGGTTGAGAGTGTCATAAGGGATTCAATAGACCTCGAGATTGCAGCAGTCCAATTGCGAGACGCAATTACCTCGGCCTATAACGCCAACTGCCCCCTGAAAATGAGGGTGTCCACCAGGAACGTCCCATGGTGGAACGAGGACCTCAGGCAAAGGAGGACGCAGGTTCGTAAGCTGTTTAACGCGGCCAAAAGGTCGGGAGCATGGGATGAATATAGACAGGCCCTATCGACCTATAACAAAAGACTGAGGGACGCCAAGAAGGAGTCGTGGAGGAGGCACTGCGAAGAAGTGGAAAACACGTCCGAGAGTGCTCGACTACACAAGATCCTGTCTAAGGGCCCTCAGACTAACATAGGCTCCCTTAGAACACCCACGGGAGGCTTTACAAGCTCGGGGGAGGAAACTATGGAAATTTTACTCCAGACGCACTTCCCCGGCTGTAACATAATAAACCAATCACCTCCGGACTGGGAACACTCAGAAATAGAGGCGCCTTATAGGCGGGCATCTAGAGTAGACTGGACAGTCGCTAAAGAGGTGGTTACCTGGAGCAAAATCAGATGGGCCATTAACAGCTTTAAGCCATACAAATCGCCGGGATTTGATGGAATAATGCCCATCATGCTCCAACAGGGGATAGATATACTGGCGCCGGTGCTTACCCTCATTATGAGGGCCAGCCTGGCTCTGGGGTACATTCCGAGGGCATGGAGACTGGCCAGGGTTGTATTTATTCCTAAACCTGGGCGTCCAACAGACCAGGCAAAGTCCCTGAGGCCAATAAGTCTCATGTCCTTCTTGCTGAAAACAGTGGAAAAACTGCTCGACCGGCACATTAGGGGCGGTGTACTGGAAGCATATCCTCTACACTGCGGACAATATGCATACAGAGCAGGATTCTCAACAGAAACAGCACTGCACCAACTGGTGCTGAAACTGGAGAATACGCTGGAGAACAGGGAGGTGGCGCTGGGGGCCTTCCTAGACATAGAGGGGGCCTTTAGCAACACCTCGTTCGGATCGGTTCTGGCAGCTGCCCGGGAGCGTGGAATAGAGGAGACCTGCTGCAGGTGGATCGGTTCCATGCTCAGGGACAGGGCGGTGTTCACCTCACTCGCGGGAGGGACTCTGCTGGCGGGGGTCGCGGCGGGGTGTCCGCAGGGGAGCGTTCTGTCTCCCTTGCTCTGGTGTCTAGTCGTGGACGGCCTGCTGGGGAGGCTCTCGGGAGGGGGGTATGAGGTACAGGGCTATGCAGACGACATTGTCATCATAGTCCGAGGAAAGGTCACACAGGCAGTGTGGGAGCGAATGCAGACTGCACTGAAAGTGGTGGAAGGGTGGACGGTTGATCAAGGGCTCGGGGTGAGCCCCGAGAAAGCAACCGTCGTGCCGTTTACGAGGAGGAGGAAGTGTGAAAGCCACAGAACTCTCACTCTATACGGTAGGAGCGTTCCAATGGCCAGGGAGGTAAAATATCTTGGGGTCGTATTGGACTCTAAGCTAACCTGGAATGGTCACATTGGAAAAATACTGCGTAAGGCAGTCATGACCTTAGCCGTCACTAGGCGGCTATATGGAAAAACGTGGGGACTAAGACCTAGTATGGCCCACTGGCTGTACACAAGGGTGGTCAGACCATCGTTAACATATGCGGCACTGGTCTGGTGGCCTAAGGTGACACAATCCAGTGCCAAACAAAAACTAGGCAAGATCCAAAGGATGGCTTGCCTAGGCATCACAGGGGCCATGTCTTCAACCCCAACAGCCGCCATGGAGGTGTTGCTGGATCTACCCCCCCTACACTTAGTTATTATGGGAGAGGCCAGGCTAGGACTATACAGACTAGCCTGCAATGGTAGACTGAAGATCAACCCAGGCTTCAGGGGCCACTGCAAAAATCAGGAGATCGTGAAGGAACCCATGCTTGAAATGAGGTCAGACTTCGCGAGCCCGCGAATGTGCAGGGAAAACAACTTCACAGTGGAAATCCCTGATCGCGGGGCATGGCGGGAGGAGACGCCGGGCATACCACGGGACGCGCTCGTCTGGTTCACGGACGGATCTGGCGGGGAGCATGGGACGGGGGCAGGTGTTTACTCGGAAGGACCGAGGGTAAGTCACAGTATTTCCCTCGGAGCCCATGCAACGGTGTTTCAGGCCGAGATGTACGCCATCCTGCACTGTGTGCGGGAGAACAAGAGGAGGGGCTACACCAACAAGCGGATCCTCATAGCCACAGACAGCCAGGCAGCCCTTAAGGCACTAAGTAGCCCACGGGTAAATTCCTGGCTGGTGAGTGAGTGCCGAGACGAGACGAGCGACCTGGCTGGGCAGAATGAGGTGACCCTCATCTGGGTGCCGGGTCACTCGGGGGTCAAAGGCAATGAAGAAGCTGACAGTCTCGCGAAGAGAGGGTCAGCAGAACCATTTATGGGACCAGAACCGGCTCTGGGCGTGTCAAAGAGCACTGCCAGGGGAGCCATTAAGTCCTGGGTCAGAAACCAACACAAGGTGTACTGGGCGGACTGTCCAGGGCTCAGACATGGGAAGTCAATAATTGACGGACCCAGTTCAAAGAGAGCTGTGGAGCTGCTAAACCTTAGCAGAGGACAGCTCAGGAACACAACAGGTCTCTTGATGGGACACATGGCCGTCAAGAAACACCTACATAAAATGGGGCGGTTCGAAGGGGACCTCGCATGCAGACTCTGCGGCGAGGGGGAGGAATCAGCCCAGCACATCTTGTGCGAGTGTATAGCTCTGGACCGGAAAAGACAACTGATCTACGGTCACTCTAGACCGGAGACAGAGCAATATAAAACTTCACCCTACCAATCGCTGTGCAGACTAGTTCAAGGCACAGTGATTGTGGAATGGGTGGAGTAAGACTAGGGGTATGCACAATCAACCAAGGGTTGCGGTGCTATCGGGGCGGCAAGGCCGCGGACGAGCCCTGAGGAAACAAAAAAAAAAAAAAAAAAAACCTGACGATTCACATTATCAAAAATAGTAAAATTATGAACTATCAACTTCTTGTAGTAGATGGTCGAATCTTTTAGTAACAGGCAAAGAAAAACCGCCTGCAAGACCATTGTGATTACTACTGCTTTTTGCAGCAAACTTGCAGGAGGCTTTCTATAAATTATCTATCAAACTTATTTGAAAAGGATTCTGCAAGGTTGATGCAGTCACTCGGGGGTCAAAGGCAATGCAGAAGCTGACAGTCTCGCGAAGAGAGGGTCAGCAGAACCATTTATGAGACCAGAACCGGTTCTGGGCACATCCAGGGGAGCCATTAAGTCCTGGGTCAGAAATGAACACAATGTGTACTGGGCAGACTGTCCAGGGCTCAGACATGGGAAGTCAGTAATTGACGAACCCAGTTCAAAGAGAGCTGTGGAGCTGATAAATCTTAGGAGAGGACAGCTCAGAAACATAACAGTCAAGAAACACCTGCATAAATGGGGCATAAAACGGGCCCAGCACATCTTGTGCGAGTGTAAAGCTCTGGACCGCAAAAGACAACTGATCTACGGTCAGTCTAGACCGGAGACAGAGCATTATAAAACTTCACCCTACCAATCGCTGTGCAGACTAGTTCAAGGCACAGTGATTTTGGAATGGGTGGAGTAGAAAACACAAAGGGTATGCACAATAAGAAGTCTGCAGTGCTATCGGGGCGGCCGAGTCGCGGACGATCCCTGAGGGAAGGAAAAAAAAGGTTGATGCAATATTATCTTGCTTGGTGTCTTGTTATGTGTTGTTTTAACTGATACTTTCTAACAGTACAATAATCACACTGATCATATTCAGAAGGTCTTTCTTCACTGAGTCGTGCTGTAATATGTTGTGTTAACTGAGGCTCTCTAACACTATAATAATGAAACTGGTCACATTTTAAAGGCCTTTCTTCAATGTGTCTTGCTTTTATGTGCTTTATTAACTAAACCTTTTTAACACTATAATAATCACACTCATCACATTTATAAGGTCTTTCTTTAGTGTCTTGCTTTTATGTGTTGCCATAACCAAGACTTTTTAATAGTACCATAATTACACTGATCACATTTATAAGGTCTTTCTTCACTGTGCCTTGCTATAATGTGTTGTGTTAAGGTAGATTTTCCAACTGCACAATAATCACAGTGATCACATTTATAAGGTCTTTCTTCACTGTGTCTTGCTTTTATGTGTAGTGTTAAGTTAAACTTTCTAACTGTACAATAATCACACTGATCACATTTATATGGTCTTTCATCTGTGTGTCTTGCTTTTATGTGCAGAGTTAGCCGTGGTTTTGTAACAGTACAAAAATCACACTGATTACATTTATAAGGTCTTTCTTCACTGTGTCTTGCTTTTATGTGTTGTGTTAACTGAGCCTTTGTAACAGTAGAGTAATCACACTGATCACATTTAATATGAGCTTTCTTAGAATGTTCTGTCTCATATATATGATTAACAAGCTTTTCTGGAGTGCGTTTCAAGTGTATGTGTTGTGGTACGTCCATTTTCTGAAGAGTTCTGTAATCGTCTGTGTTACAATTGTAAAAACATTTTGTATCATCTTTTAAATTTGTATCTCCTTCATTTTTCACTAATACATCCTTCAAATCGACAAAGTCATGATTACTGAGACCTGTGCAGCCATGGTCTAATGTTTCAATTTTAAGTTTTTCTACAATCATTTCACTTTTAATAAAAACATTTGTATTTTCTTCATCAATTATCTTGACACCTGTAACAGCTTCGAAATCCCCAGTTCCTTCCTGGTTCACTTCTACAAAGTCATGTTCTGGTTTCTCTTGTTTAAGTGGTAAATCTTAATGATGGGAAAGATCGAATCCTTTTGAGGATCGAATCCTTGGGTCTCGAATCCTTTTAAAGATCGAATCCTTTTGTGGGTAGTGGGTACTGAATCCGAGACCTATAGATTGAATCCTTTGTGAGTATGAGAGTGAGAGTATGAGTAGTGGGTAGTGTAGTGAATATTTTACTCTTAATTTGTTAATTTCATAATTTCACGTGCGTCGTCTGATCTTTACGAATCTATTTATATTTCTATTTAGAATGGGAATGGATAGAATGAAAACTGAATACTCGTGTATTCGATACTGAAACCCGCCGTCATAACTAATTAGTGTACGTAAAGTTAACACTTTATATTTAATTTTTAGCGAATTTTCATAGAAAAAAATCGCTTTTTTAGGAGACCGCGACTTTTCATAAATTATCAGATCTTTTTTATGTAAATTACCTGAGACATCAAAAAAGCTTTGGAAAACATGTTATATAAAGATGTTTATAAAATTTTTAATTGTTTTAATTACTATTTGATATTACTTATAATTATAATAATATTATAGGTAATTGTTTGGAAATGATACTACGAAATAACATTATTAAGTTAAATAAGCATAAGCAGTACATTAAACTACATAGGTAATGTGAGTCACAATGAATGTACCTCATGATATAAATATATAAACTACAAATGCACAAATTATAAATATAATTTCTCATAGGTGCAGTAAAGTGAAAACCATTGTTTTGGAATTACCGAGGGGACTATTATAGATAAAACTGTAACTTTTACAACGTGTCGTATAGTTTTGAGCTAAATATATTAATATTATTAATATCTGATATTGAAATAAGTCTCAAGTAACAATATTGTTACCATTATTCATTAGATGAGATATCTTAAATCTTCTAGAGCTTCTCTTTAGACTCCTTATTCCTTATATTAAACTTTATTAAAAGTTCAAGTTACTAGACTTACCACCTTCAACTTTCAAGGCCACCGTGTGCAAAATAGGCGTTGCCCTTTTATGTTAGCTGAATTTAGAAAGAGAAAGCCTCTTCAAATATTAAATATTTAAAGTGGAGCAAAACCAATCACATCTTCCATATATTTGGCTGCCATGACAACAAAACAACATAACCGAATCACTGCCTGTGATTGGTCGTCTGAACCAATGATAACGTGCTATGGTGCCATAAAAATTAAAAATTAAATTTTAGTAGGTCAGTAAGTCAGTAGAGTCTACTGACTTACTGGCGAATGATATAGATATAGGAATGGTAAATAGTAAATGCTAAATGACGAGTTTCAAAGTCTCAAACTGTTCCGAATCCGGGTAGTGGGTACTGGGCCACTGGGGATTCATATGTCTGATTCGAATCCTTTTCATTGTTCTCATTCTTACACACACAAATTCTCGTTCTTTTTCTTTCTTTCATCTGGCTACCTGCGCCGATCATTTTCCCTCCTGCTCCTCACCGTACTCCAGTAAAGCAGTGAGAGAGTGAGAGATTCCGAGAGGCGTGGCTGTGCAGTGCTGTATAACACGTTTCGATCTTTCATTCGAGTCCGGGTACAGGAAATGAATCATTTGAATCATTGGGTTTGAGCATCTAGGATTCATGTGAGGATTCGATCCTTTTTGTGGGTCTCGAGAACAATGGGTACTTTTGAGGATCGAATCCTTTCCGATCCTCGGATTCGATCCTCCCATCACTAGTAAATCTTCCTCTTTACTATCAAAGCCATCTATGAAAATGTCATCATCCCTATACTTGCAGTCACTTTTATGAACTTTCTTACAGTTGCAATCACAAAGTTGGCTTTCTTTGCTCACACTCATGGTTAACTTTGATATTATATCAATTAAATAAAACCCCAATTAATTCTAAAACGGATGTTTGAAAATGCACAATATGCATACAAAATAACCTTCATTCGAAAGGGAGACGAGCGCCAATAGAGCGAACTGTCAATTGATTTAGTAACTTTGGGGCAATTTGGGGTCCCTAGTCTAGTGGTTTTTGTTGGTTACTTTTTGACCGCCAACTCATAAAATCATATTCCACTAAGAGAGAGACAGAATCCGGTCACGTGGGGTTCGGGAATTAATGAAAGCCCTGTATAATTACAAAGGTTTATGGTATATCATTTCGGAACTTTGGTTGTTGAGGTTACATGTCAGCTGACTGTTGACCAGTGTTGCCATTAGGTCGACACAAAATTACTGGCGAAACTTAATTGTATTACTTGCATTTCCTGGCAAAATTTTAATATTTTATTACTTGCAATTCTTGGTAATTTAATAGTTCAGTTTATTATGTTGGTGATCATTATCTTTGTCCTAATGTATGATATGGTCGAATATACTAATTAAACAACACTATACTTGTAATTAAAGTATATTATATCAACTTACAACTTAGTACTCGGGGTCAACGCCCGTCAATTTCTAGCTGAAATCGAAAACTGACAATCTGACGTCTGTTCTGCGTATCGTATGATGTGTCGTCATGGGTGTTTTCGTGAACTCGTAATAAGATAATAAATAAAAGGACACCACACATGTTTGTCTATAGATTACATCGACTGCATCATATGCAGAACAGATGGCGCCTACATACACATATTATACCTAATGGGCACGTAAGTCTGCATTTGTAAAATTATGAGGTGATTACTGTGATTTTGGGAATGATGTAAAATAACGTCAGGGAGTCAATCTTCATTTATACAGCATGGGCACTTTTCAGAATAAACCGGTGGATTGAATCGGTGGGCATGGGCAATAACAGTATATGATTGGATATTTTAAAGAAGGCAGTGCACAGTATAGGTAGCAATCAGTAACGAAACTCGGTCGTTTCCCGCTCGCCGGATTTCTGAATATCCATAGACAAAGTCTAATATGGAATTTATTAGTCTGAACCAACGGAGGGCGCCGTAAGCGCTTTCAACTTATCACTCATCTGTCACTGCCGTTTTTCAAGGTTTTAAAATACTCATTTAATTTTTGTTTAATAGACTTTGTAGGCAGTATTTCAGTGTTTATGAAACTTAATAAAATGATTTGTGGCTACCTCATGATATAACAGGCTCTAAGAGATTTAAAAACATTGCTAAAAGCGACCTCTATCAGTAATGCTATCAAATTCCGTATTTGACTTTGTCTGTGGCTGATGCTGAACACATCTATATAAATTTTTTTTGTCAAAAGTCGACCGGCCGCTTATCGACATATTCACCATTTCAAATGTTACTTTCCTACCTGTGATGAAGTTTGATTAGAGCCTACGTCAAATTTTCCTACTTTTATCAACCACTTATCCATTTTATTTTCATATTCACTGCAATATGCCACTATAGATGAATGGTCTATATAAACAAACAAAGCCTAAAGTTTCAAATGCAAATGAATAAAGCGAAAATCACAAAATAAGGAATATTTAATTATAATTAATAATGCTATTTACGAAACTGCTGACCGGTGATTCCCATCTAGGAAACGAATATAGGAACGCGGATTACGGAGGACCGAAGAATTAAAAGTTTGTTTTCCTTTTTTACCAAATATACCTTCCAATACTCGCCTTTGTTTTCTCTGTTCAACAGCGTGGTATCCATCAGTGTATAGCTATCACTATCACTCTGTAATATTAATAAATGTTAAACAAGGATAACTACCAAGACCAAGTGTGACGAAATATAAAAATAAAGAGGCATTATACATTGTCATCTAGCGGTGATAAAGTGAATCGAAATTCTTAAATTGACTTAAGTAATCTGTGCTCTGTGATTCATATGATCTTTTAATAACAAATGCAAACGTTGGGCGTTATTTGCAAATAGACATCCCTGAGAATGTTGCTCATGGCAAATTCCTGGCAGGACTCTTTATTTCTGGCAAATGCCTGTAATTACTGGCAGAATGGCAACCCTGCTGCTGACTGACAACCGACAGCTGTCGTAATTCCTTCCCAAATGTCGCCACATAATAGTGATGGGAAAAACGGTTATTTTCTGTTAACTAGTGATGGGAAAAACTGTTATATTGCTTTAACAGGTCGCACCTGTTACTGTTATTTAGAATTAACAGTTAAATATAACAGGTTGAAAATAACAGTATGAATTATGAATTATTAAGAATTCCACGTAGACGTAGTAACAGTAGCTGAACCCGTCCGGTGGTGTAGTTGGGTAATGTTTAAAATAAAAAATATTCTTGTATTATGTTTAAAACAATTAATAACTTTTTTATTAAAAAAATGATGGAGGTTTTTTTGGGTATTCATCACTAATAATAATTTGGTAAAAAATTCAACAATGCAGAATTTCTTTCGAATTTTCTTAACTAATTAAGTATTTTTTTTTGTTCCCTCAGGGCTCGTCCGCGGCCTTGCCGCCCCGATAGCACCGTAATTAAGTATTAGTTAAGCATTGAGCTTGAAAACCTCTATAGCCATCTTTTCCTTGAAAATGAGACTTATATGAAATACATGAATTATTGTAAGCAAAAAAATAAATAAATAAAAAAAGAAAATTAAAACTAATTTTTTTCTCTCTACCTATAGGGCGAAGTGTGTCTGGTTTCAACTATACCGGGTACAGGGAATATTTTTATAATTTCATTAAAATTGGTACTGTTTCTGAGATTTTTTAAGTTTCAGGGATTTTTTATTTTGCAGTAGTAATAAAAAAAAGATGTTTAAAATCAGACCTATTTCTTAGATTTCCAAAGTGAAAAGTAAAAAGGAATATTGATTTATTAGTTACATAAAGCAAAGAAGAATGAGCAAAGAAACTACCTAATATAATATAATACCTAAGGACTCACGTTAAAGCATAACTGTACGTTTGTATACATATCAGTTTTTTCTTAAAACAAAAATGCCATCAGCATATCGAGTTATCTAATGAAGATTGAGTTTACGTCAACGCCTATGTGATTATTTTTTTATATACGCGGTGACCTGATTTTATTTTTACAGTGATATAGTTCATTTTTAATAATTTTCACTTGCTACATATACAGCCTTTTTATTTACATTTTTCATATTTTGTGTTTGTTTATAAATTGTAAATATATGTGCGTGTCTTGTGTGAATCAACAACCTGTCAAAATTTAAGAGTTTCATTGTACCGACGACCCTACGTTCCCAAAGCATTGAGCACACTAGTATAGAGTAGTATGTTATGAAGTAAAGTCCGCTCTATACTCTATTTCCCAGTCTCATGTCCATTCATCCTATTATAACAGTTGCTGATGAAAACAATATTATGTTATGAGGTAAAGTCCGCTCTATACCCCTTTCCCAGTCTCTTGTCCATTCATCCTATTATAACAGGTGCGGATGAAAACAGAAGCTGCTTCATCGTAGCAGTGCAACAGAAACAGATACGACAACAGAAACAGGTACGACTCACTGCGCAACAGCATCCCCTCCATTGTACCTGTTATTTGTATATATCCATAACAGGTTGTTACTGTTGCGGCTCCACAACAGTTAAAATATAACAGACTGTTAAATAACAACCCATCACTACTGTTAACAGTTGAAGCCGTTAACGTTATTTAATAAAACGAAAACCCACATTGGATGGAACAAATTCACACCCAAAGACCGCAAAAAGTAAATGTTTGGTGTGCTATTATTGGTGGACATATCATAGGACCTTATTTTATACACGGTAATTTGAACTCTGCTCGATATTTGACACTTTTGCAAGAATCAATTGTTCCAGACGTTAGTCGATTATTTCCGAACAATAACGACCCAAATCTACCAGCGGAAGAAATATGGTTTCAGCAGGATGGGGCACCCCCTCATTTTGGAATTGAGGTACGGGAATATCTGAATCAAACCTTTCCTGGCAGATGGATAGGGCGCAGGCGAACTATTGAATGGCCAGCTAGGTCTCCCGACATGACGCCGCTTGACTTTTTTTTGTGGGGTCATGTAAAAAATTTAATTTACCAAAATAGACCGCAGAATATTGAAGAGTTGCAAGCAAGGATTGTGCATGAAATTAATAACATTCCTGAAAACGCTCTTGTAAATGCAGTGCAATGTTTTGTTAAGCGAATTCATTATTGTCAGGAGGTCAATGGAGAACACTTTGAACATCTTATAAAATAGGATTTCAAACAATGTTAAAAACATCGCAACCGGTTCTTTTCACACTCACAGATTGTTTTCAAGAGATATTCTACTTTTCATTTATTTTTGTTCTTCATCCAATAGATTTTAAAAACAGTAGCGTTTATTTTTATTTATTTTTTTACCCGGAAACGATTGAGTTTATGTACATCATGCTTCTCATAAATGTTGCTCAAAATTAAGAGAAGGATTGAAATATCGAATAATATATAGGGTGTTCCATTAAAAAAAAATTAATATTGGTGTGCCACGCCTGTATGACCAACCCTGTATAAATGAAATTATCACCGCCTAGTAGACATTGAAGAACCCAAAAACTTTTGTATAAAACTTTTTTCGACACCTTGTATATTTTCCCGGATAATCGACCGTTTCCAGACTAATCAGCGACCCTGTATATATATATATATATATATATATATATATATATATATATATATATATATATATATATATATATATATATATGTATCCATATCCAACTGATTTCAATGAAACTCGGCAAGTGCCTTTCTTTTATTAATGGCTTGGATAAGTTCGTTAGCCAGGAAAATCTGACCAGGTTTTCCGGGGAAAATGTTGTTTTCTTTCAAAAAAAATTTTTTTCCCAAAAATTACAAAGCTATTTTAATGAAATTTGGTAAATATATTGCCCTGAGAAAGACCTTGCTACATACCAAAACTAAACATTCTAAGTTTATATAAAATTGAGTTCTTCAAATTTTGAGTTTTTTTCTAAAAAAATTTGTTTCTCCGAAAATTACAAACTTATTTTACTGACACTTGGTGGATATATTGCCTTAGGAAAGACCTTACTACATACCAAAATTCAACTTTCTAAGTTTATTGAAAATTGAGTTATCCAAGTTTAAAGCATTTAATAAAAATTCACTGCCATAACGTACTTGCTGCGTCCCGAATTTTTTTTTAAGCCGAACACACCTTATATTCTTGCATTTTCCATCGAAATATAATGTATGTTTGTAAGAAAGGAAACTCTGGACGCAGCGAGTGCGTTATGGTAGCGAATTTTGATTAAATGCTTCAAATTTGAAAAGCTCAATTTGTTATTAACCTATAAGGTTGACCAAGAAACAAGTTTTTTCGGGAACACTTTAAGTTTACTTTTGGAAATTTTTGTACATTTTCAAACAATAAAGTTATTTTGATGAAACATGGCACATTGTTTCTACTGTATAGGTTATACCGGTAACCAATTTGATGCCTGCTTGAAGTCCACAGATGCGAAAGCCATTAGCCAAGGTAACAACGTTTGCTAGGCCTTTATAAAATTTTAGCTTGCTAACATGTGTAAGTATAAACAAGGTGACCATATATTTTGTAGAGGTAAAACAGTTACTTGAAAACTTCTATGCGGGGCTAACAGTGCATCTCAGGGGATGTGGAGGGGCCGGGAAAATTTTGTAAAATCAAATGCTCTAGAAGCAATTGGAAACAACAAATCTGAAAATTATTTGGAAGTGAATTTTTTAATTTGTATACAATTTAAGTAAAACTAAATCATTACGGATGTCTAATGGAAAACCTTTATAAAAACATTATATATTTAAACAAGACACTGCTTAAAAACTAGTATTACTCAGACTTCAGGTGACCAAGTTGAAAAAAGAAAAACTAAAATTACTACAAGTGGACCTAATAATTAACACGAAATCTTCTGCCAGTAAGTAATTATTGACAAAGAGTATATTCCCGTAAAAAGCAAAAAAGAAATAGTATAGAGTATTTCAAGTTTCAAAAGAGTCAAGTACAGTTTGAAGAACCCAATTCATCATAATACAGTTTTTAGACTTGCCGATCATTTTGCTAACAAAGCTGGCATCATCAGAAGGATGAATAAACTGGGCTCTCCAAATTGTACTTAAAGAGTGCTCATTCTAGGCTCAAAACTTCACTCGCATTCAAAATAGCACAATACTCTGGTCACCCAAGTATAAAGAAAGTTTGTAACAATCTCACTATAGTAAACTTACGGTAAAGTTACGAAGGAAACACTTGCATTTGTAGTCCAGCTGGGTGTTGCTTTTTACAGCAAACTTCTTATTCTTCTTAAGACGCCGTCTCCCTACGAAGGTTGGCGATCCAACTGGCTATAATGGTGCGTGATACAGCACCTCTGAAAATCTCCACAGATGTCCGTCCGAACCATCAACGCAGATCTTTCAGCCATGAGTTCTGCCATCTGCCCACAGATCGTTTGCCCTCGATCTTTCCTTCCATGAGGAGTCGGAGGAGCTCGTACTGCTCCCCCCTCATAATGTGCCCGATGTACTGGACCTTTCGTTCTTTGATGGTTGTCAGCAGTTCTTTGCCTTTACCTATTCTCCTTAGCAAACTTGCAGGAGACTTTCTGTAAGTTATCTATCAAACTTATTTGAAAAGTATTCTGCAAGGTTGATGCAATATTATCTTGCTTGGTGTCTTGTCATTATGTGTCAGGTTAACTGATTTTAAAATTTTTAACAGTACAATAATCACACTGATTTTATTTAAAAGGTCCTTCTTCACTGGGTCGTTCCGTAATATGTGGTGCTAACTGAGGCTCTGTAACACTATAATAATGAAAGTGGCCATATTTCAAAGGCCTTTCTTCAATGTGTCTTGCTTTTATGTGTTGTGTTAGGTTAGACTTTAGAACAGTACAATAATCACACTGATCACATATATAAGGTCTTTCTTTACTGTCTTGCTTTTATGTGTGGGGTTAAATCATACTTTCTAACAGTACAATAATCACACTGATCACATTTATAGGGTCTTTCTTCACTGTGTCTTCCTTTTATGTGCCGCGTTAACTGATACCCTTCAAAAGTACAATAATCACACTGATCACATTTATAAGGTCTTTCTTCACGGTGTCTTGCTTTTATGTGTTGGGTTAAATCATACTTTCCAGCAGTACACTAATCACATTTATAAAGTCTTTCTTCACTGTGTCTTGCTCTAATATGTAGTGATAATTGAACCTTTGTAACAGTGCAATAATCACACTGATCACATTTATAAGGTTTTTCTTCACTGTGTCTTGCTTTTATGTGTGGGGTTAAATCATACTTTCTAACAGCACAATAATCACACTGATCACATTTATAAGGTCTTTCTTTAGTGTGTCTTGCTGTAATATGTTGCATTAAATCACACTTTCTAACACTACAATAATCACACTGATCACATTTATAAGGTCTTTCTTGACTGTGTCTTGCTTTTATGTGTGGGATTAAATCACACTTTCTAACACTACAATAATCACACTGATCACATTTATAAGGTCTTTCTTCACTGTGTCTTGCTTTTATGTGTCGCATTAACCGATACTTTTCAAAAGTACAATAATCACACTTATCACACTTATAAGGTCTTTCTTCACTGTGTCTTGCTTTTGTGTGCAGCGTTAACTGAGACTTTGTAACTGTAGAATAATCACACTGATTACATTTATAAGGTCTTTCTCCGGTGTGTCTTGCTTTTATGTGTTGTGTTAAATCATACTTTCTAGCCGTACAATAATCACATTGATTACATTTATAAGGTCTTTCTTCACTGTGTTTTGCTCTTATGTGTTGGGTTAAGTTAGACTTTAGAACTGTACAATAATCACACTGATTACATTTATAAGGTCTTTCGTCACTGTGTCTTGCTGTAATATGTCGCGTTAAATAAGACTTTTTAACAGTACAATAATCACACTGATCACATTTATAAGGTCTTTCTTCACTGTGTCTTGCTCTAATATGTAGTGATAACTGAACCTTTGTAACAGTGCGATAATCACACTGGTCACAATTATAAGGTTTTTCTTCACTGTGTCTTGCTTTTATGTGTGGGGTTAAATCGTACTTTCTAACAGCACAATAATCACACTGATCACATTTATAAGGTCTTTCTTCAGTGTGTCTTGCTCTTATGTGTTGGGTTAAATGATACTTTGTAACAGTACAATAATCACACTGATCACATTTATAAGGTTTTTCTTCACTGTGTCTTGCTGTAATATGTTGCGTTAAATGACACTTTGTAGCACTACAATAAGCACACTGATCACATTTATAAGGCCTTTCTTCACTGTGTCTTGCTTTTATGTGTGGGATTAAATCATACTTTCTAACAGCACAATAATCACACTGATCACATTTATAAGGCCTTTCTTCACTGTGTCTTGCTGTAATATGTTGCGTTAAATGAGACTTTGTAACACTACAATAATCACACTGATCACATTTATAAGGTTTTTCTTCACTGTGTCTTGCTGTTATATGTCGTGTTAACTGCCACTTTGTAACACTACAATAATCACATTGATCACACTTATAAGGTCTTTCTTTACTGTGTCTTCCTTTTATGTGTTGTGTTAAGTTAGACTTTATAACAGTACAATAATCACACTGATCACATTTATAAGGTCTTTCTTCACTGTGTCTTGCTTTTATGTGCCGTGTTAACTGAGCCTTTGTAACAGTAGAGTAATCACACTGATCACATTTAATATGAGCTTTTTTAGAATGTCCTGTCTCATATATATGATTAAAAGGCTGTTCTGGAGTGTGTTTTAACTGCATGTGTTGTGGTACGTCCATCTTCCACACAGTTTTGTAATCGTCTGTGTTACACTTGTAAAAACATTTTGCATTATCTTTTAAATTTGTGTCTCCTTCATTTTTCACTAATACATTCTTCAAATCGAAAAAGTCATGATTACCGAGACCTGTGCAGCCATGGTCTAATGTTTCAATTTTAAGTTCTTCTAAAATCATTTCACTTTTAATAAAAACATTTGTATTTTCTTCATCAATTATCTTTAGACCTGTAACAGCTTCGAAACCCCCAGTTCCTTCCTGGTTCACTTTACCTGCAAAGTCACGTTTTGGTTCATCTAAACACTGTTCTTCGATGTTCTCCACTTTAATAGTAAGAGGCATATATTCTCTCCACTTGTGCTCAGAGTTTTGTTCATGTTTAAGTAGTAGATCTTCATCTTTAGTATCAAGGCCATCTGGGAAGATGTCCTCACCCCTATATATGCAGTCACTTTTATGAACTTTCTTACAGTTGCAATCACAAAGCTGGCTCTCCTTCTTCACACTCATGGTTAACTTTGATATTCTTTTGATTAAATAAAACCCCAACTAATTCTATAACAGATGTTTGAAAATTGTACAAATATTGGTCCGGTTCTCTCTTAAAGGGGCGTTTCCTATTCAGAAACAGTTGGATGTCGCGAATTTTGATTTGCGTTTATCTGATGCATTTTGATCTTCTGGATTAATTAGACCAACAATTTTAATAACCTATTTTAGATACATATAATCTCTAATTACAAAGAGATTATCCTATCGTATACTAACTTTGGTTGTTTAAGTTACATGTTACATAACACCAGGGTTGCCAACAGCTGGAGTCGAAATTACTGTACCGCGCATTTCAAATTACCCTATTTGAGGTAGAATTACCGTACATCGTACGATAAAAATTAGATCTTTAGAAGATCGCTTAAAACGCAATACTATATTATTATATTTATGATAATTATGTTTAGGTTCGTTAGTTTACTAGTGTTAGAAAATAAATTAAGTAACTAGACAATCATTTTCTGATGTGAAGTTTTCTTGGAGTAGGCAGAGAACAAACTGTTTGAAAAAAATCATAATATGCAAATTTTGTCGCTGGAATTCAACTCATCAGCAGAATCAATGGAAAATTCAGGGTTAGGGCCAAGGGTCAGGTCAGGTCTAGAAATGAACTTTTTTCAAGATACAAAACCATATCTTGTAAGAGACTACTTATATACTCGTTTCTATATTACAGTGACTTGATAGAGACAGTGTGGACATGGGCGATTCGGTCGCCATGTTTTCTCCACATTTAACATTGCGCTTATGGAAGAATAGTCAAAAATTGCAAATAATAATGAATTGGTGCATTTTAGAAGAAAACTGTATAGAACCTTTTCTGCAGAGAATTATTTTTTGCTCATAACAGACTAGTCGTAATGTTTCCTGGTCAGATAGAACACACTACAATTTGCTTTAAAATAATTTTTCTAGTCAATGGATCTGTAGAAACTGTTTATGTTATGAGTTTGGCTACATTGTCGACAGACCGATTTGATGAAGTGACGTTGACGGATTGTCATCAATTGTAAACAAATTTGTATTTAAATAACACCAGAACAATTTGGTAATGAATAATTATATGAATCATTTAACATTACAAAATCATAGTTTATGATCTTTATACAAATAATAATCATTAACAAATTCAAGGAAGAGTAAGAAAATGCAAAAATAATTATAAAACTTTATTCGATGGTCATAAAGGAGTACTCATTAGTTTTGCTAGCATGTAATTTTTTTGAAATTAGCCTTTTACTTACTATTTTATCCTGAACACAACAAACCTGTTCACATTTTTTTTCAGGTTATGACACGGTAAAATAAAAATATGCATTACATCTGAACAGTCACTTAACATTTTCTCAACAAAGAATAATTTCAACCTTATATTTTGTGTTTGGACAAAAGAAAACAACTGCCGGAAAATAATTTCCAGTCTTGAAAAAAGTTGAACGTCTTTAACTAAAGTGCTAATTGATTACTGAACAAGCTAAAATAACTTAAAAACTCCTGTACCCACCACTTCGTACAGGTAAATAATGAATGTGATCAAAATCAAACACTTTGTGTTTGGAGAAGTCGGCGGATTTTTTATCACATCAGATCGGTCTGTCGGCAATGCAGCCAACCTTATAACATAAACAGTTTCTATAGATCCATTGACTAGGAATTTTATTTTATAACAATTTTAATGATTCGTATCTAAATAGGAAACATTGCGACTAGTCTATTAGGAGCGAAAAATAATTCTCTACCGAAAATGTTCTATACAGTTTTCTTCTAAAATGCACCAATTCATTATTATTTGCAATTTTTTACTATTCTTCCATAAGCGCAATGTTAAATGTGGAGAAAACATGGCGGCCGAATCGCCCAAAATGATACCACCTAATGGCCACACTGTCTCTATCAAGTCACTGTATTCTATATTACAGTGACTTGATAGAGACAGTGTGGCCATGGGCGATTCGGCCGCCATGTTTTCTCCACATTTAACATTGCGCTTATGGAAGAATAGTAAAAAATTGCAAATAATAATGAATTGGTGTATTTTAGAAGAAAACTGTATAGAACCTTTTCTGTGGAGAATTATTTTTCGCTCATAATAGACTAGTCACAATGTTTCCTATTCAGATAGGAAACATTAAAATTGCTATAAACTAAATTTCCTAGTCAATGGATCTATAGAAACTGTTTATGTTATGACGTTGGCTGCATTGTCGATAGACCGATTTGAAGTGACGTTGACAGATTGTCATCGATTTTAAACATAAACATGTATGTACCCAGCTAATTTCAAAATAAAGTAATTAAATACAGACCCTCTGGATGTATGTTAATTGTTATCAAGTACTATATAACATGGCACCGTGTCATAACGAATCTACGTGTTAAGGAGTAGAGAGAAGCAACGTGAAAATCATTCAACCTTGGGAGGGAAGCCTGGCAACTGAAAACATCTTGAATAAAAATGAAATTCCTGCAGCAACCGAAGAATGTTAATGCAAGGGTAGTTGGGAGTGTGTTAGAAATGTAAGAATAGTTTTGAGCTGTATGTGGTGGCAACACACTGCAAGTACCGTTCAGAGAAAGTACAGGTGGTAGTACTCCTTCACTGTATTGATGAAGAAAACAATGAGAAGATTGAAACAGTTGACTTATCAGATACATAAAAAGGAAGTGGACAAGACACTTGCCGCATTAGATCAGGTTTTTTTTACCAAAAAGCAACCCTAGCACAGAAACATCAATCTCCAAAGGAAGGTTTTGATCTGTTTCATACGGAGGAGAAGTTGGCATCAAATTGTGACAGTTTCAAAGATACACTAATGAAGGATTGTCAATAGAATAAGGGACCAGAGATGGAAAGAGAGGGGTATTATTGGGAGAACCTGGCCGGAACCTTATGAGGGCTGTTGATATATGCAGAGCTGCTGAACAAAGGGAGAAACATCCAAGAAATGATGAAGAAAACGGAAGCAATAGAACTCGATGAATCTGACCTCTGTACGTTTCAGAATAATCAGTACCTCATTATAGTTGACCGTTATTCCAAGTTTCCTGAAATAATCAACTTAGAAACGAACACCACACAATGAGTTATCTGGTAGCCTGAAAAAATTATCAGAATCGATAATAAGCCCAGAGCATATGTAATTCAGCCTTTAGCTGAATTGTTGACTGAGATTGATTATCATGATCGATGAAGTGACAGACAGATTATTAGCAATATTGTAAACATGTATTGACACAGCTAATTTTAAAATAAAGTAATTAAATATAGACCTCCGGATGTATATTTATTGTTATTAGTTTTAAATTCCTACATAACATATAATAGTATAAAATCTTCTTTGTAGAGAATTCTTTCCCTATTGTAATGGAATAGTCCCAAGGTTTCTTATTCAGATAGGAAACTGTTAATAACAATTAATCGGTGATTTCCAGAAAGAAACTGTATTGAACTTTTTCTAGAGAATCCTTTTTCCAACATTACTGACTAGTTGCAATGTTTCCTACCTAAACACAGGAAACTTTAAAATGACTTCAAACTGAATTCATTATTCACTTTGTTTTTTTTTGTATAATAAGAGAATATTATGATTTAGCCCCTGATACCCGAAATTCAGGTGAATTTAAAATGTTGGGGCAAGCACACAGCGAGAGTGAATATTGAAAGTATTTAATCTCACTGTATGTGTGCTCGTACTAGGAATTTTTTGTTTTTCTTCCATTTTTCAATATTACAATAAACGTAAAAAATAATAAGTCAAATATACGGGACTTTCAATCACTGCTATTAGTATAGGTGAAGATTGGAACCTGTGATGAGCACTGGTAGGCGCACTGTGAGAACCCTAATCACAACACATTTCAAAAGACGATAATTTCACTAACCAAGGTAGCTTCATCAGAGGATGACATATTCCAGAATATTATGCTATTAGTCTGTAATTTGTATTTAAATAACACCAGAACAATTTGGGAACGAATAATTATATGAATCATTCTACATTCCAAAATCATAGTTTATGATCTTTATACAAATAATAATCATTACGAAATTCAGGGAAGAGTAAGAAAATGCAAAAATAATTATGAAACTTTATTCCATCTTCATAAAGAAGTACTCATTACAATTTTGCTAGCATGTAATTTTTTTTTTGAAATTAGCCTTTTACTTGCTATTTTCAGCCTGAACACAGCAAACCTGTTCACAATTTTTTTTTTCAAATTATGACACGGTAAAATATGCATTACATCTGAACAGTCATTTAACATTTTGTTAACAAAGAACAATTTTAAATTTATATTTTGCGTTTGGACAAAGGAAAAGAACTGGCGGAAAATAATTTCCAGTCTTGAAAAAAGTTGAATGTTTCTTCGTTGCTATAAAATAAAGAATTTATTTTGAAACATTTCAACTTAACAAGCTTGCTGTATGGAAGGTCGATGTAGTTCCTGGATCCAACAGATTCAATACATCTTGCACAAGTCCCAGAATTTTTTACAATACTTGTGACTAAATATCCAGCTACTCTGTACAATGAATTTTGTTCTGATAGGTTTAGACTAATGGACTCTACTTCAAAGTTCTCTGGAAGAATGGCATCAGAGGGTTTTTCTATTGGGGTCTTGGGAATATACTCAAGGAAGTCTGCAAGAAACTCTCTGTCATCTTTCTCGTAGCTACCTTTAGAGACATCCTTCAGAAACTGTGAAACAGTGACCAGTTTCAGGTGATTTTTAAATTGCAGTGCATTTGGTACACTTTGTTTGGAACGCAGTATACCAAATAGGTTTTCCAAGGAGTCCTGAGTAAATCTGGATGTCAGAAGAAACGTGTAACTTTTTTCTTCCAGTAGAAGGTGCTGTACATCCAACATTGACTTTGTGGAAATTAATAAGCCGGTCTGTGAGGGTTTCCAGGTATGTTTTGCACCTACATTCATAGTCTGGAAGACAGTCATCACTGACTCCAAGAACTCCTTGGCTTCCTGATATACCTCCAGTTTCATCTTGCTCAAGGCCATAACAGGATGTCGAGATGCCATGAGCGAGAACCACTTCTCGACAGTTTCGAGAAACCATGCTGTGGTCAAATATTCAGGTCTTTTCAATTCATGACTAATGAATTTCAGACCACTTGCAACATCGTGAGTCACAACATTTGTTAATGTTGAAACTCGCATTTTTCTAAAATGTGTTGGGGTCAAATCTTCTTCAGATAGTTTTGGAGCTAACTTGAAATCCAATTTGTTTTGGTAATCGATCAAGTCCTTTATGTGATCTATTTTGATTACATTTGTGGGTAGGTTGAATAGGCTTTGGATTTCACTGGAAATTGTTATTATTTTGTTAGTCACCAACATATTCTTAATGTTCTTAAACAAATGTGGCACGTCAGCAAATATATAAACTTTTCGTGACTCATCAAAAGGGTGAGTGATATAATTAGTTGTGGTCGAAAATCTACCAGCAGTGATCGACCAGCATTTCCATAATGCTTGGTTACTTGCTCCCATATCCGAGGTTATGCTGATGACTTTTAATCCCAGACTTTCAGTTTTGCCTATCACATCAAATAGTATCTGCTGATATACTGTGCCATCAACAGAATCACTAGTGAAATAATAAGCCACAGTCTGCTTCCATCTTGTGGTCACACCTCCAATCATGATCACAAGAGCATGTGTTGCCACATCTGATGATGAATGGCCAGGCAATGTCACATTTCCTAGGTACGACTTTGATCCTGTATCAAATGTAGTTCCAGGTGTTATTGCCATTTCGTCCAAAAGAATAACACAGTCTTTCTCATGTTCTTGTACAAAGGCGCTTACTTTAATTTTTAAAAATAAAAAAACCTGATCAAGGATACCGCTATCGAAAGGGATATTCTCAAGTCTTCTTCGCAGAGTACGTAATGATGGTAGGGGCATTTTTTGTTTTAGAAGCTCATCATATCCTGTAACATCACAGGCAAATTTTAATTTCAATGCCTTCATTATAGTTGGATTTGACCACCTCATGAATCTCGTTGAGCGTCGTTCCAATGCAGCCAGTTGATCTTCATTGAATACTTTGTGGTGTAGACAAACATATGTAGATTCTTTGTTGTCTTGAGCATCCTTTTTTGTTAATCTTCTCAGATTACGCAACTTACACCGGTAAACTTTGAACTTTCTGCTCAACCTACTGTAAGATGTTTCATACTCTTTCATTTTCTGCATAATTTTTTTGGTGTTGCAATCTTCTGTAGCAAGAACAGGTATTTCACATTCTGAGTTGCTGCTGGAACTATTTCCTATTGATATAACCTTAGATGTGCTAGGCTGCTGTTCATCAGTTAGTAAAATCTTGCGCTTTTTTTTTGGAGCTGGATCTTCTTTTGGTGTGGGAGGTTTTCGTTTGCGTTTTTCTTTAACGAAGCTAAATAAGGTGGGAACTGCGTTCCACTTCAGTTTCTTAGATCCATCTTCACGCACTGCTTCCCACATTTCCGCCTCAAAATGTACCTGCGAATGAGAAATGATTTATTAAGATATTGTTTTTTCAACACATTAAGGAAAAAATGGAAATGCGAAACATATCAAGAGTATGTATAATGGTATTACTTAAATTTTAAACATCACAAAAACTGCCTCCAGCTGGTCAGTGACAGTGATAAGCATACAGTTGCTCATTTATGGAGGATCATGTAACTGGTAAGTACTTTAGCACTACCCAGGTATAAAAAATGTATGTAGGTACAATTCAAAAAATTAAGAAGTGGTAACAAATGTACTGTACCTGATTCTGACTTGATAATTTGTTGAGTTTCTCAGGTGTGCTCCAAAATTAATTGAAAACGCCTTTATCAAAATCATCAAAGACTTTAATTTGCTGTAATTTTCTTATTATTAAGTTTTTATATGAAGTTTTACAAAGGAACCTACTTTATTTTACCCCTCGTCTACATATGCTTATATTCTCGTTCACAGGTTACATTTTACTCTGGAGATATTATACATGTATGTACTTGTAATTTTGCTACATCTACTACATAATCTATTATACATGTACATACTTGTTATTCTGCTACGTCTACTACCTAATCAATTTCATCCTAAATTGTAATAAATCTACATATGTTGCTTGGTACATTTGAGATACAAATACAGTTTTAATTTAGAAGATGACCACCAATATCCAGGGTGTCCTGAGTATACTTCAAAACGATTGGGGTGTGAGTTGGCCTTGGAAAAATAGTGGAGGTAGTTCGTATAACATTTTTCATTTTAAGGTTGTGATACTGAGATACAGGGTGTTAAAGTTGTTATGCTTAAAGCGATTTTCCTCAATTATCCTTAAAACGGCTAAAGATAAAGAGTTTCAAAATTTGTACATGAGTAAATATTAACAGCATTTAAAGAAAAATGCAAAATCCGTTTTATTATGTGAAGTAGTGGTGTGCCTAGATGTGCTCTGAGAATTATATGAAAAATGTTATACGAACTACCCCCACTATTTTGTCAAGGAAACTCACACAACATTTTTTTTTAAAGTATAATTAGGAGACCTGTATAAGATATGTGGGACAAACTTTGGGACACATTAATGAAACAAACATCAATTTATCATGTTTGGGTTACTTATTTCTCAACATAAGTTGAGTTCCCAAGAAATTTTGGTCTGATTTTTATACACAAACTCAGTGAAATCTAATAGATATGCTTCGACTCTTCACTTTTCTCTTATGAAGAGTAGCAACATTTGAAGTTGATATACTACACACTGTTACTGATGCAATAACTCACCTCACATAGAAATGACCTGTCTGTTGGAGTCCAATTCTCACGTTTCACCTTGGCTGCCCATTCTCTCCTGCGATTAAGATTTTTCGGGAAAACTTTCATCGCAAAGCCTTGTTCTGATCTGTTTGAGCATCCTATTGCAGAATACCCAACCATTGTGTCTCTTTGTCTGGAATGGATGTAAATAGTTTGTGTAATAAGGTTATGAAGACATCTGTGACTGATTGCCGTCACGAAAATGAGCGCAAAAGATAAAATGAGCTTCAAATGTTTTGAGCATAATTAATGAAATCAAATCCTTGAATTTATACCCAACTTTTAATTCTCTCGATTAACAGCAAAATCACAGTCACTTATTTACTGCATTTGGCTGTGCATTTATTCTCTGACCTTATTCAAAATGAATGTATCGGGTGGAGAAAGCAACATCACATCTGAAACTTTCAATATGCCACTAATTGAAATCAGTTAATCTGTACAGTGGCTAATAATGTAATAATAACATAAGGAAACACAACCTATCTTTTTCTCTGAGTATTTATATGAAATAAAACAATTATAATCACACAATACTGTACAATCTAGGAAACATGTTTAACTCCTGTAATTAGTCTGGTAATTTCCTACAAACATGTTACATTGAAATTTTCTGGATGGTCAACTCATTAAAGCGAAACAAGTTTCGTGTTCAAACAACAAATTAAAATGTGCTATTAAGAATAAAGTACATACCTATCTTAAATATGATGTAATATTCCAATAATTTTATAGGAAACATTGCCTCGAGTGGCATAATAGGATGCTAGTTTAATTATAACTGAAAATCCTCACCAGTAAACATGTTTTTACCATGTGTGGGTGACCATTATAAATTTCAACTTATTTGCCCTCGCGTGAAAATAGCGTCTAAAAATGTGTCCTATATGTATATAAAACATGAAATCTCATTAATCATTTCACAAGGAATTCATAGTATTTTGCAATAAAATGCCAGTCCCTTACTTGATTACCACATTAGTAATGATGTTTGGATTTTATTACGATTTACACGTATTACACTTTACTCACCTTTTCCACAGATGCAATAATGACAGATGGGAAAAAAATGTCTTTAATTAAAGTCCTAATTGATGACTGAACACGCTAAAATAACTTACAAATTACACTCACTACTTCGCACAAGTAAACAATTAATGTAAAAACAAACACTGTTAGAATCGAGAATTCATGCCGCATTGTATTTGTACCATATAAGATCGGTCTGTCGGCAATGCAGCCAACCTCATAACAAAAACAGTTCCTATAGATCCATTGACTGGGCAATTTATTTTATAGCAATTTTAATGTTTCCTATCTGAATAGGAGACATTGCGACTAGTCTATTATGAGCAAAAAATAATTCTCTACAGAAAAGGTTTTATACAATTTTCTTCTAAAATGCACCAATTCATTATTATTTGCAATTTTTTACTATTCTTCCATAAGCGCAATGTTAAATGTGGAGAAAACATGGCGGCCGAATCGCTCAAAATGATACCACCTAATGGCCACACTGTCTCTATCAAGTCACTGTATTCTATATGTCACGAGTGGGCCATCTAACGTTTGGAATTGGAACTATAGGTTCTATTCTATTCTATGTCTATTTTGTTTGGCCTAAGACGTAGGTCCATTGAGCCATTAAATGTAGTCTAATCTAGTGACGATTGTCGGACTTTATATTGGCATCGCCATATTTTCTCTATTATGTTTGATAGTCTGATACGTATTTAGCGTAGGTGCGGCTGATTGTAATAGCTGTAGAGTTTTTATTATATCTTAATGTTGTTTTCTTTACAAAATTCATTTATTATCTTAATTGTTTTAGTGTTTAGTTCGGTTAGAATTTGCTGGGTGTGAATTGGTGTTATGTGATTTTCAATAAGTTTTTTATATAGGTCCTTATTTTGTTGTGGGCGATTTTTACAGTTAAAGAGCATATGTGTTATGTCTCCTTCTTCTCCACAATCACAGTTTGGTGTTTCTTTAACTCCTATCTTATATAAATGTTTTGGGGTTGAGCAATGTCCTGTTCTCATGCGGATAATGTTTGTTATGTGTCTTCTGTTAGTGTATGGATAGGTTACTTTGAGGTTGGAAGGTTTGATGACATTTCCGATGTGACAGGAAGTGAGTTTTATGTTTGACATTTATGAAATGGGTCGTTTTTCGCTTGAACAAAGTTGGGAAATATTAAAAACTTGTATCCAAAGTGGTGAGTCTTCCACTCAAACTGTAAGAAATTTACGAAAAAAATTTGACAAAAAGGATGTGCCAAAAACGCAGTTTGTGGATCAATTTGTGAAGCGAGTTCGTGAAACTGGATCGTTGTTGGATAGAACAACCCGTGTACGTACTCGTCCAGTGCGCTCAGTCGAAAACATCGCTGCTGTTGCTCATAGTGTGCATGAACGACCATCAACATCAACTCGTCATCGTTCTCAAGAATTGAACATTTCACGCGCTTCTTTGAGAAAATGTTGCATACAGATCTCGGTATGAATGCGTACAAAGTTCAATTAGTGCAAGAATTGAAGCACCATGACCACCCCATGCGTTTTCAGTTTGCTCAATGGGCCGAAGACCGCTTGAACGAAGATGAGCATTTTTACCGAAAAATCATGATTAAGCTCATTTCCACCTCGGAGGATACGTCAATAAGCAAAATTGTCATATCTGGAGCTCAGAAAATCCACACGTCATTGTGGTGAAACCAA
Organism: Tillus elongatus; assembly: GCA_964006375.1. NCBI lineage: Eukaryota > Metazoa > Arthropoda > Insecta > Coleoptera > Cleridae > Tillus > Tillus elongatus. The sequence goes on from OZ023270.1 coordinate 604,840, forward strand.
TGCATCCACAACGATTGACTGTCTGGTGCGGATTCTGGTCTGGCGGCATTATTGGGCCTTTTTTCTTCGAAAATGAGCAGGGAGACGCCGTTACGGTGAATGGCGATCGCTACCGCGCCATGCTAAGAGATTGTTTGTTTCCCAAAATTGAAGAGTATGACATAGACATTTGGTTTTAAAAGGACGCTGATGTCAATTGGCCACCTCGAAGCTGCGATTTGACTCCGTTGGACTTTTTTTGTGGCGAGCCGTTAAGAACAAGTGTTACGCTAACCATCCAGAGAAGATTGGCGATTTGAAACATGAAATCGAAGTTGCCACTGACGAAATAGAGGCCCAAACAATCGAAAATTTACTGAAAAATTGGACTGTATTGGTATTGTAAGGCTAGCCGGGGCAGTTATTTGAATATTATTGTCTTCCATTCCTAAATGGAAAGGTTCAATCTTTCTAATAAACTCATAACTTTGAAAAAATATTTATTAGTTTCTTTTTTATAGCCGATTCAAATTCCGAATCTTAAATGACCCATCCTTTATATATATATATATATATATATATATATATATATATATATATATATATATATATATATATATATATATATATATATATAGGTAACTTAAATCAATTTTTCACATTTTTGTTAGATAAATAAGAAAAAAACTCTCAGTAGAGAGAGAGAGAGAGAGAGAAAAGTTTGCTTTCGTTTCAGTATGTTAGATTCGTTACCACTGTATCACTACCACTATCACTAATATATTGAAACTGCAATTCACGTTTTATAGTTTTATTAATATATTTTATTTATAGAATGTGAAATAAAAGAAATATTAGTAGATCGTAATAAACATCAGACTGCCAGGCAGCGACTAGAAACTAGAACTCAATGCAAAATGCCAACACAGGATATTTTTAGAGTAGGAAGTTATATAGTGAAGTTCTTTGCTTTGTGTATGGATTTATTGGTTCTCCTCCCGACTCCCAAAGAAGTAACTGCTTACGGTAGACACCGCGTACATCTCTACTGAAATACAGTTTTGATTTTCTTCGTGGGTTCTGCGGCTCCTGCCTTCTATATACATGCTCTACTACTACTCATTCATTGGTTTCAGCATACAGTATTGCAAAAATTCTCTGTAGAAATCACTCGGTAATTTGTCGGCTTTTTCACGAAATACTGGATCCTCAAATTACCATAATTTCTGTGTACGGTAATGAGTTTGGACCGTCTATCGTATTTCGACTGATATTACCGTACCTGTACGGTAATTACCGTACAGGTACGGTAATTCCCGTACAGTTAGCAACCCTGCATGACATTGACACTTGACCACAGACAAAGTAAGAAAGTGTGTGGCGACCCGAGAATAGGTTTCTAGAGATATATATTCTGCAAAAATTTTGACGCATTGGATAACTTACCTATATCATAATGGCGCTTTACCACAGAGGTAAATGACTATAGTTGACAATGTATCCAGTTTCAGTCGTATGAATGTTAATGTAAATAAATATGAGAGAATTGGTAAGTGAAATAAATACAGGCCGCCCTGTTGTTTTGGACATAGATATTAAACAAAGAGGTTGTATACCTCTTTGATATCAAATGAAAAACAGACGTACAGATGAATATTGGGGCGTTCTCTGCGCTTTTGTTATGTTATATTGTATACAAATTCAAATATATTGGTACTTGTTCCACAAAAGTCAAAACGTGTTGAATATAAATAACAACACATAATATAATCACCGTCAACACCTTAACTAAAGGACACTAACGTAATCATATAATTAACTATGGTTAGTATATTAATGATTGAGATTAAACGTATTGCCTCAAATTCGAAAGTATAAATATAACTATTGCGAAAACCAATAGTATTATTGATCTTGCTCTAAATTTTCAAAGCTCTCAATGTGACGTCATTTGATGACTGTCTTTTCAGTGGGAGGGAAGGTACGTCATTTGTCTCAGCCAATGAAAACGTCAGAAATGTCTTTCCGCCCCTAATGTTGAGGATTTGTAAAAACGGGAGTGATATCTTCTCTGGTTGTTTTATTGAATTTTCTTAAAAAATTTCACTAATCAGGAGATCTGTATATATATATATATATATATATATATATATATATATATATATATATATATATATATATATATATATATATATTATTGCATGCACAGACATGGCTATATATTAAAAAAATGTTTTAAAATAAACACATACCTGGAAGTAAAAATCCAATTTATTGTCCTAGCTATAGTCAAACACAGGTGGTAAATTGCAGCCTTTTATCCTACTGAACCTACAAATTAAAAACAATTAAATATAAATATATTCGTCAATGAATAGATTTTGACATAGTTTAAATTTATTAGTTAAGGCATAAAAAAACATTTTGTATCAGAAAACATTGAACAATTAAACTCACAATGAATGAACTGCTTAACAAAATACAAAGTGATATAAACCCGGTATAGACAGCTACAAACACAAACAAGCTGGTAAAAGACCAAATTTATAAACTGTCTTCGACAGAACAAAGTGAATTTAAATAAGAATGTGATTAGGGATTTTAACAAAATGTGTTAATATGTATAGAAAATAAGTAAAAATTTGTTAATTATCAATTAGGGAAACTATGTGTTAGTAATTATTCTAGAAAAATAAGGTTTAATGTGTTAATGAATGATAGGTTATAAATTTTAAAACAAACACAATTTGACTTACATGTATAAAATCGGAATATTGAATTATATGCAGGAAATGACTTTCTTTTGACTAATGTAGTTAAATCATTTTATTGGCTTATCTGAAAACAGAAAATGGTGATTGGTGAATAAACCAATTTAAATAATAATTAACCACTGTGATTCGAAGTTACAAAACAAAAGATAAAAATTAGAACTTCCGGGAGGAAGAAGGAAAGAATTGGGAAGAAGACGCTGGTAGAAAGGAGAAGCTAGTAGATTGCAGCAAGAGAAAATGTTCAAAAAAGTTAATATAAATGATTAAAAACTAGTGTGAAAGTATTTTATAGGTTATACCTACCAGTAAACAGCTATACAACAACTCCAATCAAGAATAGTCGTACATAAATTGAGTAAGAACAGTGAACAAACTAGAAGACGCCAAGTAAACAAAAGGTAATACATCAATAATTGTTAAAAAGTGTATTATTTCTACAAAACAAGAAATGAACCTCTAAGTTTTTATAAAAGAATAATATGACAACGTCAATCCAAGAAGTTAAATGTCATTTGCAAAGGCAATCATACCAAAAGAAGAACTAAATATAAAATATTTATGAAGTACTTGTAAGAGTCACCAGAGGGCGATAAGTAAACGTAAGAAATTCAACCTTATTTCCTCCATTTTAATATTTCTGTTGCCAAGCAACAAAATTCACCTGAAACGACGTTACCATGGTGATAAATAAATGCCACTGAAACTATTCAGATCCGTCATAGCAAGTCATAACATTTTTTTAAACAAAGCATTGGAAATAAAATTCTCAATAATAAGTCATAATTGCATTAATAAAGCTGGCATATTTGTATGTTAAAATTAGTAATATACGGGATCCCAAGTAAGAATTTAAATGTGTAAAATTAAGTCAATAACCAAACAAAAAGCTTTTTGATAAAAATAATAATAATAAATATTTTTTTAAAAAAATTTCAAATTATATATTGCTCATTATTTTATTTTCTGTAAATGTCACACATATCTGTCCATTGACCAATTAATCCTCTAGCCGTATATAAAAAATTCAGCAAATATAATATATATGCCCCAAGAGTAAGAATTTTCGACATTGGTGGACCCAACTATTAAACATTCCCTGTAGGTAAGAAGAGTATCAACAAAATAGCTGTGGCATAGTAAGTAGATCAAAAAACCAGGTAGATATTTAATTTGATAAAATTATATATATATATATATATATATATATATATATATATATATATATATATATATATATATATATATATATATATATATATATGTATATTTTTCTTAATAAACTCATAATTTAATTCAATATAATAAAATAAAACAAAAGGCGCCCAACAAAAAACAATAAAACACTAACACACACTATATACAAAAATACAATATATAAAATCACCCTCACAATACAATACGCACCACCGAAACACAATAATATATATATATATATATATATATATATATATATATATATATATATATATATATATATATATATATATATATATATATATATTGTGAGTGTGTGTGTGTGTATGCGAAGGCGGGTCAATAAGTCTGTGGCTTTGTGAATGAAACACAGGTTTTTTGACAAAAAATCATTTTATTTCTCAACATAGTCTCCTTTGAGCTCTATACACTTCGTCCAACGTTTCTCCTATTTTTTTATTCCTTCCAAAAAATATGATTTGTCGAGGTCCTCAAAATAGGTATTTGTTTGTGAGACGATTTCATCATTGGAGTCAAATATCTTTTCGTCGAGCCATTTATTTAAGTTTGAAAACAATAAATAGTCACACGGTGCTAAATACGGAGAATAGGGCGGGTGAGAGAGCAATTCGTAGCCCAATTTCGCCATGAAGACTACACATGTGTGCACCCTTGCATTGTCTTGGTGGAAAATATTTTTTTTCTTGGCTAAATGCGGTCGTTTTTTCTTCAAATCCTCATTGAATTGGTCCAATAACTTGGTATAATATTCGCCATTGATTGTTCTTCCCTTCTGAACGTAATCAATGAGGATTATACCGTGTGCATCCCAAAAATCGCCATGACTTCATTGGCTGACAAACCCACCTTGGCCTAACCCACTGTATTTACTGCTGCTTGGTCTCTGGTGTGTTGTGATGAATCGCATGTTTTGTCCGTGGTTACGAAACGGCGCAAAAACTCGTCCCTATTGCGGTTGGACAACGTCAAACATTCCAAGTTGTCGTACAATTGCGTTTGTGGTCAAACGCGGCACCCATCTTGCGGATAGCTTTCTCATACCCAAGTGATCATGCAAAATCGAAACCACTGAGCCATGTGATATGCATATGGCTTCCACAATCTCCCGCACTTTCAATCTACGATCGTCCAACACCATATCATGAATTTTTTTAATTGTTTCGGCTGTAGCGACCTCAACTGGGCGTCCAAAACGGCGTCATTTGTGCTTGAACGGCTGCGACGAAATTCAGTAAACCACTTTTTTACCATGGAAATTGATGGTGCAGAGTCCCCATAGTATTTATCAAGCTTAGCCTTGGTTTGTGTGATGGTTTTTGTCCGCAAAAAATAATGTTTGATGAGCACACGAAATTCACTTTTTTCCATTTTCGTTATAACTCAAGAGGTTGTCTGCTTTCAATGGTTATCTAACACAAACTAAATGACGCAGCTTGTTCACAATTTGACAGGAGTCAACTGACAGATGCTTGTTGACAGGAGCAGTGTTGCCCTTCCAGTGAAAAGGCGGGAAATTCCATAAAGTCACGGACTTATTGTTGACCCGAGCTTGCGTGTGTCTGTGCGTATATATATATATATATATATATATATATATATATATATATATATATATATATATATATATATATATATATATAATTCAGTTTGTGTGAGGGTTATTTACTTAAAATTGTGGGAAAGCCGTCAGTTGCTAAATAAAACTCTTTATTAAATACTGAGCTTTCGGAAAAGTTTATTCCATTCTCAAGGCTACAACATGGAAAGAAAAAAGTTTACAATTTACATAGGAAAAATATAAAAGTTTAAAATACTTACATATAATGTGAGTTTTACTATAACTAATTATGAAATAACAAACATGAAAAAAAAAACCTTTTTGTAAGTTTGACTGAAGTCGAAAGGTGCCAAACTGACATATGAAACTAAGTATTGTGTATTTGAATTTGTTTTTGTCTAGGAAATATAAATAGGGATAGTGATTTCTAAAATTAATATCTTTCTTTAGGTTTATTAAATTGTCATATAATTTCAAATTCTTCTGAACGCATTCTTTTATTACTTAAAGTTTCACAGTGTAAAACAGAAACATTACTAAAATTTATGGCCAGTGTCGAAATTATGTTCTGACACAGCGCAAGTTAATTTTTGCAAACGTATGTCACTTTTGTGCTGTGTTAATCTATCTTTAAGGACTCTGCTTGTTTGGCCAATGTATCTTAAACTATAATTATAGTTTGTGCTGTGTTAATCTATTGTTGCGTTTTCTCCGGGTTCTGGATAACTGAGACTTTAAATTTTAACAAAACAACTTTATTTACTCTCTAAATATGGACACAATAAAAGTTCTAGAATGTCTCTCTCACAAAACACTTAATTTACTCTCTAAATATGGACACAATAAAAGTTCTAGAATGTCTCTCTCACAAAACACTTAATTTACTCTCTAAATATGGATACAATAAAAGTTCTAGAATATCTCTCTCACAAAACACTTAATTTACTCTCTAAATATGGATACAATAAAAGTTCTAGAATGTCTGTCTCACAAAACACTTAATTTACTCTCTAAATGTGGATACAATAAAAGTTCTAGAATGTCTCTCTCACAAAACACTTAATAATTTACTCTCTAAATATGGACACAATAAAAGTTCTAGAATGTCTCTCTAACAAAACACTTGGTTTATCTGGCCTTACAATGACTAATCTGCACACAGACTGGAACTACAATCGCTATTCTCTTCACACTGGTTACTGCTTCTTCGAGTCACTTCAACATTATCTAATTGAACTGAACCGTCTGTACTGGCTTACTTTCACCTTTATATAGCCGTCGCACCTTCCACCTCGTTTCTCGAGTGTTTCATTCCAGAATGTTCCAGGACCTTCTTTTGCTAGAAGGTTTTGTGAATACAGATCGGGGGATCTAAATGTAGTTAACACTCCTATGTTACACAAAAGGTGTTTCTCGTACTATAAGATCTCTCTGCGTATACAGGGTGTAAGGGTTCTCTGTGTATACAGGGTGTTCGGAATGTGCAGACCTTAGGTATTCGTTCCGACGGGGTACAAGTTGGTAACTTCGTTATTTTTGGTCCTAGAGGGTTGAGACTTCGCCTGTGGGGGTCACCCCAGGCACCCCCCAGGGTGACGGGGAGGCGGTGTTGCCAGATTGTGCAAAATTTTCCAGATGTTGGGGGAGTTCTGGATGTGGCAACACCGCACCTACATCTATTGAAGCGCTTTGTAACACTATCTTTAAGGACTCTGCTTGTTTGGTCAATGTATTTTAAACTACAAACTGAAAATTATTGGGAAGTGAATTTTTTAATTTGTATATAATTTAAGTAAAACTAAAACAGGGAGGATTTGCTTTTTACAGCAAACTTGCAGGAGGCTTTCTGTAAGATATCTATCAAACTTATTTGAAAAGGATTCTGCAAGGTTGATAGAATATTATCTTGCTTGGTGTCTTGTCACTACGTGTTTTGTTAACTGATACTTTCTAACAGTACAATAATCACACCGATCATATTTAAAAAGTCTTTCTTCACTGGGTCGTCCTGTAATATTTGGTGCTAACTGAGGCTTTCTAACACTATAATAATGAAACTGGTCACATTTCAAAGGCCTTTCTTCAATATGTCTTGCTTTTATGTGCTTTATTAACTGAACCTTTTTAATACTACAATACTCACACTGATCACATTTATAAGGTCTTTCTTCAGTGTGTCTTGCTTTTATGTGTTGGCTTAAATCATACTTTCTAATAGTACAATAATCACACTGATCACATTTATAAGGTCTTTCTTCACTGTGTCTTGCTTTTATGTGTTGGGTTAAATCATACTTCCTAGCAGTACAATAATTGCACTGATCACATTTATAAGGCCTTTCTTCACTGTGTCTTGCTGTAATATGTCGTGTTAAATGAGACTTTGTAACAGTACAATAATTACACTGATCACACTTATAAGGTCTTTCTTCACTGTGTCTTGCTGTTATATGTCGTGTTAACTGAGACTTTGCAACAGTAGAATAGTCACACTGATCACACTTATAAGGTCTTTCTTCACTGTGTCTTGCTTTTATGTGTAGTGTTAAGTTAGACTTTATAACAGTACAATAATCACACTGGTCACATTTATAAGGTCTTTCTTCTGTATGTCTCGCTGTTATGTGTAGTGTTAAGTGAGCCTTTGTAACAGCACAATAATCACACTGATCACATTTAAAACGCCTTTCTCCACTGTGTCTTGCTTTTATGTGTTGTGTTAAGTTAGACTTTATAACAGCACAATAATCACACTGATCACATTTATAAGGTCTTTCCTCCGAGTGTCTTGCTTTTATGTGTCTTGTTAACTGAGCCTTTGTAACAGTACAATAATCACACTGATCACATTTAATATGACCTTTCTTAGAATGTCCTGTCTCATATATATGATTAAGAGGCTGTTCTGGAGTGTGTTTTAACTGTATGTGTTGTGGTACGTCCATTTTCTGAACAGTTTTGTAATCGCCTGTGTTACAATTGTAAAAACATTTAGCATTATCTTTTAAATTTGTATCTCCTTCATATTTCACTAATACATCCTTCAAATCAACAAAGTCATGATTACTGAGACCTGTGCAGCCATGGTCTAATGTTTCAATTTTAAATTCTTCTATTATCATTTCACTTTTAATAAAAACATTTGTATTTTCTTCATCAATTATCTTTACACCTGTAACAGCTTTGAAATCGCCAGTTCTTTCATGGCTCACTTCTACAAAGTCATGTTCTGGTTTCTCCTGTTTAAGAACTAAATATTTCTCTTTAGTATCAAAGCCATCTACGAAAATGTCATCACTGTACTTGCAGTCACTTTTATGAACTTTCTTACAGTTGCAATCACAAAGCTGGCTCTCCTTGTTCACACTCATGGTTAACTTTGATATTATTTCAATTAAATAAAACCCCAATTAATTCTAAAACGAATGTTTGAAAGTTGTACAAATATTGGCCAGGTTTTTCTTAAAGCGGTGTTTCCTATTCAGAAACAGTTGGAAATTGACAATTTTCATTTTGCGTTCATCTGATGCAATTTTTTCTTCTGCATTCATTAAATTAACAATTTTAAAAACCCATTTTAGATACATATAATTACAAAAGATTTATCATATTCTAACTTTTTGGTTGTTTAATAAGTTACATGATACATGACACATGACACCACAGAACACCCCTATAGAAGGGAAACGCCAATGCTGACGTTTTGAACAATATTGCAGCGCCTCTTGCGGATGCGATGAATTTTAGTCACACGCGGGAAATTTGATTTCATTTTCATTTAGCAAATCCAAATAAATTCTATTTAATTGCATACCACTGCCAGTAAAGAGGTTAAATTAGTCAAATAATTTTTTTAATGATTTTTATAGTGAAAGCAATGTTTTAATAACACACATACGCCTGTTTTAAGCTTTGCAATCATAGGAAAAATTAATTGGCAATTTGAACCTTCTAACACTTGCAGCTTCAGTTTTTACTATCGATATGATTAATGAAAAATCAAACAAGATAAAATACACTTGTGTTTTATTAGAACAGTATTACTATTACATTTATTTAAAAACCTAGAACAGTATGTCATTTATTAGAAAAACATTTGTGCACCCTTTAATTTCCTCCTTTATTTAAAATGGCACTTGGTAATATTCATCAGACAACAGTGTACACTATCAGGCTTTCTGGTCGTCTTCCGAATCCACCCGATCCATTGTTTACTTCTGAGATGTTGTATAAATAGAAATAGAAATTTTTATTTGCACTTTAAAATATATGAATACTTACTCAAAGGAAGATGTATTATGGGAACAGCAGTTTTTTCAGGCCTCTTCTCATTTCAGGTACTTTATCCTCATCAACGAAATGACGATCACAAATATAAAATCTATCGTAAATGGCTTGTGGATATAAACCAGGCATCTTAGGGTTTTGTACAGCTTTCACCCAGTCATCAAAATGGTCTTCAGATGATTTCAACGAAAAACGATGTCTTTTGCTAAATAATTCCAGGCACCCCGGAACACAATTAACAATAAATCGTTTTCTTGGTTGGTATCACATTTATATCCACAAGTTATTTATTTATAACCTATGAAATACTAAAACGTTCTAAACTTGCCTGAAAACTAAAACAGTTTGTAATTATGTTTCACCAAAACACCTTGAACTATGAAAGCACTTTGCTTTTTTGATAAGAAAACTGAAAATAGAATTGAAATTAAATTATTGTTTAAACACAAAGCTTATGAAAACGATCATATTATGATTCACAAAAAAAAAACGCACCTCTAAAACACAAAACCGACGAACACTGAAAACATTGTAAAGTATCCACTAAAAGTTAATAAATATAGGTAAATTGAATAAAAAGAAACGTTTAGCAATAGACTTGTATTATAATTATACAATGAAAGACCTAGAAGCGAACAAAAACTTTTTTGCATTCAAAACATTTGAATTTTGAATGTATGATAAAATGGCGCACTGAACAGCTTGTTCAGTATAATTGTAGCACTGCTAGCGACATCTACTATATGCGATGTCCGAACTAGAGCCCTAATAAAGTCCAGGTTAGCTCCATTTAGGTGAAACTTCTATAGGGAGTGTTCTGTGCATGACACTGACCATAGATAAAGTAAGAAGAAGAAGTAAGAAAGTATGTTACGACCATAGATATATAAAGAGTATTTTTATCATAAGTCTATGGTTACGACCTTAGTAAAATGTGCAACGGCGTTTGTTGTAGTGTGCAGTTGTATTAGAGGGCGCTACAAGCATAGACAAGGAACTGTGTATCTTTGTTTACATATTACAGGCGCTGTATACGGAAGGCGCTTTCACAAATCCTCAACAGTAGGGCGTAAAGACGTCTCTTGTAATCTAATGGGCGAAGACATGTCACGTAACTCCCACCACACGCTAAATGCTTGAACACCTGACTTTTGTTAAACGCTAGTGTGATTGGTCTGGTTTCTTGTTTCTGCATTGTTTTACCAAGTAGTGATGGGTAGAATTAGTCATTTAAGTGAGTCGAGTCCCAAGATACAGCTCACTGAAATGAGTCGACTCCGATTCCCACTCCCGACTCACCTAGACTTATGATTTAATGATTTGTTTGAAGACTCTGATATAACCAAGCGTTTTTTTGTGGAAATTTATAATTTATATTGTGTGCTGTAATTTCACATTTTGACAACATGAATTTAGACTAGGTAGGTATGTAGTTAACAACTGAATGAACATTTTACAATTATTGTTAATAAATATGAAAATGGTTCAACTGTACTGAGAGATAATCTTTTATTTCAAGAAGACGCGAGATAAACAGACCACATACAATGGGCCATTGTTACAAGTAACCTTCTCAGAGCAGGATATCCGAGTCATCAGGCACCTTCAAATCTGGAAGATAGGAGACATCTTGGGAACGGCGTAGTAAAGTGAATCTCACACGTCGGAAACTGTGTCAGCTAAACTGAAACTCACCACGGGAGAACAATAGTGTCACGCCTGGGGGACATGTTATAAATAGACGGCTCGCCTTCAGCGAGGCGTTTCCGCCACCAAAGAGAATTCTAGACGCCGACCTAGACCTCTTATTCGATACCAACCAGCCCATAATAATTGCTGGCGATTTAAATTCCAAACACCCCAATTGGCATTCTCGTAATGCCAACACAAATGGGAGAATCCTCCAAGCGTATGTGGACAGCCGTGCAAATTGCACGGTTGACGCTCCCCAAATAAAATACCTACACACTTCGGCAGTGCAGGTCGACCCGACGTGCTCGACATAGTAATCATGTCGAACACCACCCTTCTCCGTGAAATAACAATCTAAAACGACCTCTCATCGGACCATAACCCAGTCATATTGCAGCTCGCCGACGTCAGCGACGAACCCGCCCTCCCAAGGAAAAAGGTACTGTGGTCAGTTTTCACAGTTCACCTTAAAAACATCCTTGGCAATATTCCGGTTATCCGCAGCATCCCCGAACTCGAGGGTGCAGTGGATAATCTACAGTCCAAAGTTCAATGTTCTATCGAACATGCATCAAGGACGTACCCCGCCCAGAGCAATCTGCCACCTTTTCCGTCCAGTATCAAGGAAATGATACTAGAAAAGAACCGCATGCGTAGACTAGCGCAACGCACCGGGAACCCCACCGACAAACGAGACGCAAACAGACTCATCAAACAAGTACGATCCGCCCTACAAGAACTCCGCAACAATCGTTGGAAGGAGCGCCTGCAAACCCTGTCTACCCAATACAATTCCGTCTGGCAAATGGCAAAAGCCCTTCGCTCCCAAAAACTTCCGATATCCCTGCTCCACGGCCGTAACGGTGTCGTATACACGGATGCGGAGAAAGCTACTGCATTCGCAGATCATCTGGAGTTGCAATTCAGCCCGAATTATAACAACGTTGATCTGTCGCACGTAGCAAGAACGCACTGCTACGTCAGGAGTGCGCTTGGCGCCACTCCAGTCATAACTATCGAGCCCACAACTTTCGAAGAAGTTTCCCAAATAATCAAATCATTAAAAAATAGGAAAGCTCCGGGATACGATGGAATCTCCAACGTAGCCCTGAACCCCCCCCCCTCCGCAAAGCCGTTGTATTCCTAGTTACGATTATGAATGCCATGCTGCGATTTCCACATTTTCCTTCCATGTGGAAACTTGCCGACATTATTAAAATCCTGAAACCCAGCAAAGATCCGCTGTTCCCTCAGAACTACAGGCCCATTAGCCTACTACCAGTCATCGGCAAAATCGCCGAAAAACTGATTGAGAAAAGACTAGCTTCATTCGCCTCAGAAAATCATATCCTTCCGGATGAGCAATTCGTTTTCAGACACCCGCACTCCACAACAGACCAAGTCCTTCGTGTGGTGGAAAACATCACCGACGGATTTAATAAAAACCAGTCAACTGTGCAATATTTCTTGACATTGCTCAAGCCTTCGATTGGGTTTGGCATGCGGGCCTCCTAAACAAACTTCTATCATTTAATTATCCTCTCCCTCTGATTCTGCTAATCAGGTCATACCTGCAACAGAGGAAGTATCAGGTCAAACATCTGGGAGCCAGATCTAGAACGTACCCAGCCACGGCTGGTCTCCCGCAGGGTTCTGCTATCTCCCCTCTGCTCTACAATATATCTGTCGCAGACATTCCGACAGCCCCCCTAAACGTGACATACGCACTGTACGCAGACGACACTACCATCCTCAGCAGAGGATAATAACCGAACGACTTTAGACCGCCGCAGTCGAGCTGCAATCATGGTATAGGAAATCCCTTCTAGCCATAAACCCCGATAAATGTTCAACTGTCCTATTTTCCAAGAGGAGACACACACCTCACGAACAGGTTACATTAGACAACCGTCTAATTCCCTGGCAAGATTCCGCCAAATACCTCAGGGTTTTCCTCGACAAACACTTAACATGGCGCCCCCATGTCGATCACGCCCGAAAACTCGATGTTCATCTCGAAGCTGTTCCCACTTCTAAATAGAAATTCCAAATTGTCCATGAACAATAAGTTGCTCATGTACAAAGTCATTATCCGGCCAGCCTTGACCTATGCAACACCTGCATGGGCCACCGCGGCCGCAACGCACATCAAGACCCTTCAAATCATCCAGAACAAAATTCTGAGAATGGTTACCAGAGCGCCATGGTTTGTCCGAAACAGTCAGATTCACTCTGATCAGGAAATACCTTCAATACTTGAGTTTATAACTCAACTATCCACAACTTACCCAAATGCTCTTCTCTGTAGCGCCACCGACTACGATGAGCAACTTCCACATAAGCATAAGCGTCCAAAGCTTATACTTACCCGATAACGCCCCCGCGGCAAAAACTGAATGGAAACATTCATACCCTAAAAAGTCATTGTGTGAAATATTTCCGACGGAGGTATGCACTAATGTCCGGTACTCCCAGGGAGGGGGTTTTAGTGAGTACAGTATCACAGTACCTCGATATCCCACGGCACCTACGGGGCCGTGAATGAGGTCTGCATGAGCATTTACCCCTGCTGTACCCAAAAAAAAAAACAACGAGGCGTTCATTCTTGCTTCTAACTTGAGACTCTGCACATCGTGTGCTAACATTCATATATTACACTTATGTTGATATTCGTATTTGTCTGTAATTTTATATTAAGTATTTATTGTGTAATCATTAAATAAATTGTTTTAAAAATTCAAACATCTTAACCGTTAAGTTCATACGCTACGCCTTTGTTATGTTATATTGATTACAAATTCAAATGTATATGTACTTGTTCCACAAAAGTCAAAACGTGTTGAATAAAAATAACAACAAATAATATAATCACCGTCAACATCTTAACTAAAGGAAACTAATCATATAATTAACTATTTTTAGTATATTAATGATTAAGATTAATAGTATTGCCTCAAAGTCGAAAGTATAAACAAATACTATATAATGACAAGACAGGACACTCGGGCTGATTTCGTGTTTCAAGAATATCAACGCCCCTAGCGGATAGTACTGATGTTACGTCGTTCGAGAACGTGTAACCAGTGAACTATATACTCTGTAACTGGAACGGACCCATAAATCGTGCAAAGTGAGGCAAATGTAAAATGTAGGCAACCAGCAGTGTGGTAGTATCCCCATCCTTTTCTATCTTGTACATGTTAGATACCCACTAGATTTGAATTAAGAAATATTCAAGGATATTTTACTTATTTTGTCTATAAAATAGTGGAATAGACCCAAAAAGATTATTTAAATAAAATATCTGTTAATTTTAAGTGTTATACAACATATTTTTTACCTTTAACTTTATTGTATTGCAAAAAGAACAAGACAAACCATAGTTTTTTCATGTGGTGCAAAAATAATTTACTTTATGCAGTATGTGCATAAAAAATTTACTTTACGCACTCACGTAGTTGTATTTTAAACTTCCAACAAAGTAGTAGAAAAAAAAAACAAACATATCATATATAAATTTATTAAAATACAAAAATACAGATACAGTTACCTATATTTTTATCGGCATATTCTACACTTAACAATTCTTAAATAAAATGAGTTTGGTCATCTTCTGTCTCACAGTTGCAGCGCTTCCATGAATCTTAAGATTAATTAACCTAGAATGGTGATGCATTCGGACTTTTAAAAAAACTTCAATAACTTTTCTAATTATTTGAATTTCATGACATTCTTCGCTAAACAACTCCTGAACTACTGGATGTGGTGGTTTAAAAAGGTGGATCTTGGAAGAAAAATGATGAATTGCTGTATTAATAAGCAGTTGTTTTATATTTGTTTTTGTAGTATAAATATTATCAATATCTAAAAATACTCGAAATTGCTTTTCACAGAAGCTAACGATTCGAAAAATAATATCTGAGGCATATACTAACCCACCACGAGTAATAAAACTTGTAAAAAATGTAAAGGACTCCGTAGGCACATTGTAACTGTGATCTGATGATACTGTGTTAGAATCATTAAAAAGTAAGATATTTATACAATCATTGCACGAAGTATTTTTAATTAGGTTCCGTACTAGATATCCGGAAATATAAAAAATTACATTTTCTTGTACATCGGTCAGGTTTTTATTATCAAGATAATTAATATAGGTTGCTATTTTTTCAATGTCAATATCGTTCTCTGTTATCTCCTTTTTTTGCCTATTTTCTGACCTAAATTCAAAAGCTGGTGTAGAGAGATTTTCAAAAAGCATACAATTCGCAGTTACACTGCCTGTTACAGAGTTTTTAAAGAGCAATTGTCTTAACGCCCATTTTAACTGTTGAGTATTTGGATTGTTATTCCACCCACCACGTGACCTTATAGCAGAAAAAAATATTTCTAAGTGATCTTGGGAACACTTGTAAGTTAGAAAATATTGCAATGGATTTTCTATTAATGAAAAAAGGTCTTTGACTAATCCCAAAGTACTTTTCATTGTGAGAATAAAACCGATTGCAAATGTTTTTCTAGCATGCTTGGTAACAGGATTCCCATCAATTTTCAATGACTGGAAATAATTAATTGCGTCTAAAAATATTTCTTCAAAATAATTTAAAGTGTTTGGTTTTATTGGCGCTTTGTATCCCTTGCCATAAGGATTCCTGCAATTCAGAATATCAAAAATTTTATCACCTTTTCTTAAAAACTCTACTGTTGCAGTACTATGTTGAAAGTCACTGATACCACAATGATCTAAATACTCAAGTGCATCAGCAACTCCACTACTTATAGTCTGTGCAGCCAATCTAACGTTCATTATTTTATTTTTAAAATTGATATGTTGGGATGAAAGGGAATTAGCTAGCTTTAATTGTTCTTTTTCCTGTAGCGCATCTAAAGCTTTTATATATTTCCAGCTAATACTGCCTGAAGGCGACTCTAAATTTTTTTCTGCCAGTGCATTCCTCATTAATTTTAACATGTGACATATATCCAACATGCAATACACATTAATTGTCGGTTTACTGGGATGAGGAAAGTAAGGAACCAAATCATCCAAATTTAAATTACATCCCAGCGTATTATATGTTGCAATATTTGTCGAAGCCCCATCTGATGTAATTGACCTGATATTTATACCAATGTCGAATAAACTTTTTATTGTAGCAATTATTAACTGGGCTTGCAAATTCGCATCTACCTTATTTATAAGAAAGTAAGCCACTGGGCATTTAAAATGACCCGTGTAGCTAACAATCTGAAAAAATAAAGCTTCAGATGCAGACATTTGAAAATCTACATCAATAATACCCCCATAGTTAACATTTCCTGTGTATTTACCACTCTGATTATCCCACAGTGTTTGTTTGCGAATAGCCATAGAATCTACTATCAAACAACAATTTTTTAAATTTTGTTTTGTTTCAACTTCCTCTTTCAAAAAATTTAGAACCTCAGCTAAAACTTCTGGTTCACAGCGCACGCTGGATAACCATTTACGAATAGTGCGGCCATTGGGCAAGACAAAATGTTTTCGTAAAAATGCATATGCTTTGGGGGAGTAAAAGTATAAGGTATGAGCAAACTGCTTCATTACATCAGAGTATCTTCTTTGTCCAGTCGCAGTGTCCTCTTGTTCTTTCTTTTGAAGTAAAACCAGTTCTAACGGCAAACCTAAATTAAATAAAGACATTAAAATGGGAACTATCATACAGTAAACTAATGTTAAAGTTACCCTCAAAATAATTTTGTAGAACAGTGTTCAAAGAGTCATTGCTATGTCCACTAATTTTGATTTCTCTAATGACATCTTTCATGGTAGATATCTTCAGATCTCTTCTGTGCATTTTTTGCTTCAAAGATTTTACTTTTCGTCTTAGCAACGGTACAATATTTTCTGCATTGGTCTGTGTTCCAGTATCAATAAATTTTTTTGTATATCCCTCATCTGATGTAGACGGAAAATCAACATCCATAGAAATAGGTGTTTCCAGTTCCTAAAATAAATTGGTTTAGTTTTTGACCATCAAAATATAATTCAAATGATATTAAACCTAAAATGTAGTACTTACCTTTACATGTTTGACAATTGTCCTTCTCGGCAAAGTTACATTTTTCATTAAATGTTTTGGGAACGAAAATATACTTGGTACTGCATCAGGTTTTAGAATTTTTGCTGCGGATCCTGGTTTTTCCAAATAATCTCGTGGTAGAAAATGTACACTACAAAGTCTGCTAGTTTTTGATGGAACCCAGTTTTCGCTTCGAATTGCTTTGACCCAAAGTTCGAGAATCTCAGGGCGTTTGAATGGAAACCTGAAACAATAGTTATTGAAACCTTATATAATATTTATGTAATAAAAGCAACCCATTAATAAAGGATAAAGTCTAAATTCTTGTTTGCTTTTTAGGCTATGGCTATTTCATAGAGGCAATGTGAGGTTAAATCAGTTTAAAGCCACCCTAAAAACATAATACGTAATTCTAATTACCTGTGGAAAGACGTGGCATCCCTCTTATCATGTAAATTAGAACAATTATAAGCAACACAATGAAGTACCATGTTTGGTTGATTACTTTTTTATTTTCCACTGCACTGCAAATGCTTCACACAAATTGGTTGTCAAACAACAGTTAAAATAATGCCAACAAAATATATTAGAACACACTTTAACACTCTTTTTAATGAATCGAACTACATAGCAAACCACAAGCACAAATAACGGCGTATAACGTCCATAAACCAAGAGAAAAAATAAAATCTATAACGTAACCGCCGATTATTTTATAACAATACCCAATTCGTTCTTGCGAGTGCGACAAAGAAAGGAATACTACCACTATATATCGTTCTTTATCTGTTGCCCCTGCCTCAATTATTCAAACTGCTTTGTACGATCGGGTCCGTTCCAGTTAGTATACAGTTCATTGCGTGTAACACTAGCAATTGCTGGTGTTTAAATGTGTACAATTAAGTTTGAGCTGTGTTTTTTACAATGAATGCTAGTGGTTGGGTGTCTGCAATCTATAATTGTTCGAATTATAACGTGCTAAATCTATCAAAGACATTTCATAGGTTTCCAAAGGATGGCGAAACGTGAATATGATTTGAAGCAGAAGACAAATTCAGAATCACTTTTATGTCAATATGTACAGTTCGCAGAAGATAATTTATTGTGTAATATTTACCATCATGTACCTATTTATAGATAAACTTCGTAAACGGGTGGTTGTAAGGCTTCAATCATAACTTGTCTTCCAGCGCACCAAAAAGAAATATGAAGGCAAACATAGTTTTGCATTAATAATAAATGATATAAGAAAACTGTTTTTCTATATTCTTCTGTGTCCTTTTTTATTTCAGTATGACATAAATTGTCACAATTTTCACATTTAAAATTATTCTACTTGGTAAAGGCTTTTAATTATCTTCCCAAGACAAGTTTTTAAAGAGACAAGTAGAAATAGCAGAATCAGCCCTATAATAGATTTATTCACGGAAGTAAGAGTTAGTCTCACCTTTTATCTGCACAACTTCCTAATTATGTACTAAGTATATCAGTTACATATTTTAAAATATTAGATCAATAAGACAGTTTTCATGTAGAGATATGACAAATTGAGTACTGTGCTACCATTTATACCTAGAACAATTATTTATAGGTAAGTACAGATTGTAACTTAATATCCTTAGAAACAGCTATCAGTATATTCCTATACCTACCCTTAAAATAGTAGTTTAACGACGGTTTCAAGGTAGTAGTTTATATTATGATGAAATAAGATTATGGGTAAGCGAAATTTTCAGAATTATTCATGCTAAATTCATTTAGGTTTCAAGCCGATTGTTGATACAAATTCTATTTATAACTATATAATCAGAAAATTGTCATTATTTTTTCATGTAAAAGTGTTTTAATTCATCTATAATAAACCAATTGTGTAAATTAAGAACATGTAGGTAAATATACAATTCAAATTACCCGGTCGGTCGTCAGTACTTCACGCGAGGTGGCGCTAGTGTACTTGTCACAAATATCACCAATGCTGAAGCATAGGAGTGTCCCGTATTGTCATTATATAGTATTTGGTATAAATATAACTATTATGAAAACCAATATTTTTATTGATCTTGCTTTAAAATGTCAAAGCTCTCAATGTCACGTCATTTGATGACAGCATCTTCAGTGAGAGGGAAGGGACATTTGTCTCAGCCAATGAAAACGTCAGAAATATCTTTACTCCCCTAATGTTGAGGATTTGTAAAAACGCATACGGGAGTTATATCCTTCCTGGTTGTTTTACTGAATTTTCTTAAAAAAATTCACTAATAAGGAGGTCTGTGTTTATATATATATATATATATATATATATATATATATATATATATATATATATATATATATATATATATATATATATATATAGAGGGTGTTTAAAAAAGACGGGGCAATATTTAAGGGGTTGATTTCCCAGGTCATTTTATGAAAAAAAGTTCCCATAAACATAGGTGCTAAAATGCATTGTTTCCAATATACAAGGTGTTAAGTTTTTTTGGAAAATATCGATTTTTAAAAAATAATTCAAATATCTCCTGACCGATTGTTTTGAAATTTGGCAGAGTTGTTTGTATTAATAATGGGCTGATTTGACCCTAATTAGATAAATATTGTTATGTCCATTGGCGTTAGGGGGGGACACCTCAACAAAAATTATTGTTAGTGTTTTGTATGAAAATGGACATGCCATAAAAATGTTTTTATTTTTTATTGTGTAAACGATTCAAGATACGGAGAAATTTCAAGAGACAAAAAACTTGTAGTTATAGTTTCTTTATCTCAAAATAATATACAAATCATATTGCAGTCAGTGGCGTACATTTTTATGTCACTAAATTTTGTTGAGGTGCCCCCCCTAACGCCAATGGACTTAACAATCTTTATCTAATTAGGGTCAAATCAGCCCATTATTACTACAAACAACGCTGCCAAATTTCGAAACAATCGGTAAGGAGATATTTGAATTATTTTTAAAAAATCGTTATTTTACAAAAAAAATTAACACCTTGTATCTTGGAAACAATGCATTTTAGCACCTATGTTTAAGGGAACTTTTTTTTATAAAATGACCTAGGAAATCAACCCCTTAAATATTGCCCCGTCTTTTTTAAACACCTTGTGTATGTATATATATATATATATATATATATATATATATATATATATATATATATATATATATATATATATATATATATATATATATATATATATATATATATATATATTGTTGCGTTTTCTCCGGGTTCTGGATAAGTGAGACTTTTAATTTTAACAAAACAACTTTATTTACACTCTAAATAAAGATACAATAAAGTTCTAGAACTGTCTCTCTCACCAAACACTTAATTTACTGTCTAAATATGGATATAATAAAAGTTCTAGAACGTCTCTTTCACAAAACACTTAGTTTATCTGGCTTTACAATCACTACTCTCAACAAAAGTCACTAATACACTGAAACTACAGTCGCTACTCTATAACACTTCACAGTAGTTACTCCTTGTTCAAGTCACTTTACATTCTCTAACTGAACTGAACTAACTCGGGCTGGCTTGCTTTCGCTTTTATATACTCGCCGTACCTTCCCCTCCTTTCTAGAGCGTTCCATTCCAGAACGTTCCAGGACCTTCTTTTACTAGAAGGTTCTGTGAATACAGATCGGTCCCGTGTGTATACAGGGGGGTGTATATACAGGATGATCCAAATGTGGTCACCAGTCCTATGTCACACAAGAGGTGTTTCTCGAACTATAAGATCTCTCTGCGTATACAGGGTGTAAGGGTTCTCTACGTATACAGGGTGTATATACAGGGTGTTCGGAATGTGCAGACCTCAGTTATCCGTTCCGACGGGGTACAAGTTGGTAACTTCGTTATTTCTGGTCCTAGAGGGTTGAGACTTCGCCTGAGGGGGGTCACCCAAGGCACCCCCAGGGGGTGGGGAGGCGGTGTTGCCAGATTGTGCAAAAATTCCCAGATGTTGGGGAAATTCTGGAGATGTGGCAACACCGCACCTACGTCTATTGAAGTGCTTTGTAACACTGCCCCCCTCCTTAAGACTGTTCGTCCCGAACAGTATTTACCGGCCGCCAACTTGGGGGTTCGTTGCCCCGATAGGGACTCAACCTCTCTATGTGAACAACTTTGGGTTTAGTTCTTGGAGACAGCTGGATTCTGTAGACTAGGTCATTAATTTTCTTAGTCACCAAGTATGGCCCTTCCCATGGTTTCTGAAGTTTTGGACTGAGGCCCTTTCTCCTTGTTGGTTGGTACAGCCACACTGCATCACCTTCCTTGAATGTATGGGGTGTTGCTCTGCGATCCAAGCGCATCTTCATCCGGTCACTGCTTAAGAGGAGCCTATCTCTGACACATCTGTGTATAGTGCGCAGTTTTCCTTCTAGGTCGGCGACATACTCAGGTAACGTAGCTAGGTCCGCTATGTCCTCGTTCGGTGGTGGTCTCGTCATGTCGATTGGTAGCCGCATCTCTCTGCCGGTCAACATCATGGATGGAGTGTAGCCGGTAGATTCATGCTGAGAGCTTCTGTAAGCTAGGAGGAACAGAGGTATCAGCTTGTCCCAGGTTCTCTGATTCTCGTCGACAAACATAGCAAGATACTGATTGATGGTCCTGTTATGCTGTTCTACCATGCCGTCTGATTGAGGGTGGAGTGGCGTTGTTCTCGTTTTCTTTATGCCTAGCAAGTCCATTAGGCTCTTCCAGACCTCTGATTCGAAATTCCGGCCCTGGTCGGTGTGAATCTCCAAGGGTACGCCATGCCGTGATATGACATTTTCCATCAGGGCTTCTGCTACGGTCGTTGCCTCTTGGTTGGGGATCGGCGCAACTTCAGGCCATTTCGAGAAGTAGTCCATCGCCACCATTATGTATCTGTTCCCAGACTCTGTGATGGGAAAAGGTCCTGCGATGTCTACGGCAACTCTCTCCCACGGTGTACCTGAGATGTACTGCATCATTTTTCCTCTGGATCGGGTCTTTGGTCCTTTCTTTGAAGCACATTGGTCACACCTTTTACACCATTCTTCCACGCTTCTTCGGCAGTTTATCCAATAGAAGCGGTCTCTCACTCTGGCAAGAGTTCTGTTGACCCCAAAGTGGCCTCCACTTCTACTATTGTGTAACTCTTGAAGAACACCGTCTATGCACTCACTTGGCACAACGGTCTGGTATATACAGTCTCTACCATCGGCAGTTTCCCATTTTCGAGTGATCATGTCATTCTTTAGACACAATGAGTCCCATTGTAGCCAGTAGCCTTTAACCTCCGCCCCAAACCGGGACACATCGTGCCACTCAGGTCTTTTCCCCTTTTGTAGCCATTCTCTAATATTTTTCAAGTCTGGATCTGTCTTCTGTGCGTCTCTGATGTATTCCAGATTTACGTCTAGATCGGTGTTATTCTCCTGTCCTGCCACCAGTTGTTTGATCTGATGAGTTACTTTGTCGATCTCTTTGTTCTCTTGTCGCTCGCAAAATTTACATTCATGCACTGAACATGGTCTTCTCGACAGGCTGTCTGCATTGGCGTGACTTCTTCCTTTTCGATGTTCAATCCGGAAGTCGTAGCTCTGCAGTTTCTCTATCCATCGGGCTATCTGTCCTTCGGGATTTCTAAAGTTCAGAAGCCATTGCAGAGCAGAGTGATCCGACCTCACGCGGAATGTTCTTCCATACAGGAAGCTGTGGAAATGTTCGATGGATCTTACAACTGCCAGCAGTTCTTTCCGGGTTACACAGTAATTCCTTTCTGCTTTTCCGAACGTTTTGCTGAAGTAGCCTATCACAACTTCTTCTCCGGCTTGGAGCTGCGAGAGTACTGCCCCAATGCCATACTGGGAAGCATCGGTGTCCAGTATGAACAGTCCTTCGTCCCGAGGATAAGCCAGTATAGGAGCAGTGAGAAGACGATGTTTGAGTTCTCTAAAAGACTCTTGGCAATCTGGTGACCAGATGAACTCGACCTTATTTTCAGTCAGGCTATGCAGAGGTTTCGCAATGCTGCTGAAGTACTTCACAAAGCGTCGGTAGTAGCTGCAAAGTCCCAGAAAACTTCTGACCTCATGTTTGTTCTTCGGCACAGGCCAGTCTCTTACTGCCTTTATTTTCTCTGGATCAGTTTCTATCCCTTTCTCAGAAACGACATGTCCGAGGAAACTCACTTTCTTCTGGAAGAGGACGCATTTCTTGGGATTAAGTTGCAGATTGGCACCTCTCAGCCTGGAGAAAACCTGCTTCAGATTCGACAGGTGTTCATCGAAAGTCCTTCCAATCGCCATGACATCGTCGAGATACACCAGGCATGTTTCCCATGTAAGTCCTCTCAGCACTAACTCCATTAGTCGCTCGAAGGTGGCAGGAGCATTACATAAGCCGAATGGCATGACCTTGAATTGGTACAACCCATTCCCGGTGGAAAAAGCAGTCTTCTCCTTATCGTCTTTATGGAGTTCTACTTGCCAGTAGCCACTTTTCAGGTCTAATGTAGAGAACCACTTTGATCCGGCCAAAGTGTTCAAAGTGTCGTCGATCCGGGGCAGGGGATAACTGTCTTTCTTGGTGACATCATTCAGCTTCCTATAGTCCACGCAAAATCTCATAGTGCCGTCTTTCTTGGTGACCAAAACTACTGGGGACGACCAAGGACTATTAGACTCCTCAATCACACCATCTTCCAGCATTTCGTTAACCATCGCCTTGATTTCTGATTGCTTGGCAAAAGGCAGTCTTCTCGGCGGCTGTCTAATTGGTCTTGCGTCGCCAGTATTAATTCTGTGTTGCACTAGACTCGTACGACCTGTGATTTTATCTTGAGCGAATATATCGGCCTCCTCCAATACGAACTTCAGGGCCATTTCCATCTCCATGTCGTTCAATTGGCCCCAAGAATTCTTGAACCGCTCTACCATTTCTACTGGCAGTCTTCTGTCTAATGCAGTGGGTGTCACGTTTTTGGACAACGTCACTCGGTCAATGGTTTCGCAAGTGGCGATAACTTCACCTCTCTTCAATGTGACCCTGTTAGTTTGTACGTTAGCCACTCTTATGGGTATTGTCCTCTTCGGGTCTACTAAGCATCGTGCGACGAGGGCACCATCATGCCTATCTTTTAGGGGCTCTGCTATGAGAGCAGTCATATCATCAAGTTTCTTCTCTAGCCTGGCTCTGACAATCTTCTCACTGTTACCAGGAATCCGTGTATCTTCGTCGACAATAAGTCTCACCCTGGGATTAGCTTCGCCTGTTGGTGGAGATAAATACAACTCTTCGTTACCGATTTTCAAGATCTTATTCTGGAAGTCTACTGAAAGGACATCGAACTCTTCCATTAAATCCAGGCCCAGAATAAATTCGTCGACGATTTCTGCGACAACAGCCCTTACCTGTAGCTCAGTACTGCCCAGCCTAATGTAAACAGTGGCCTCTCCATGCACGGGTATCCTATCTCCTTTTGCCGTCTCCAACACAGGCTGTTTGTTGGTCGTGAGTGCCGACCTGTTTGGCAACATGTCTGGACGTACAACGGATCTAGTGGCACCAGTATCGATGGTGAAACTGCACTGTCTTCCGTCTATGCTGCCAGGTATAACGAGGCTCTCGTGGTAGCGTCGGATAGTGGAGACCTTGACTTTGGGGCCTTGGGACTCGCACGCCAGCTGCCGCCCCCTTACACTGGCGTCAGGTCGTTTCCCTGACGCCGCTCACTGTTGGTATATTCTTGTCTTCTGCGAGCCACCTGTTGGGTTTGTGAGCACTGCCTACTTATGTGCCCTTTCCTACCACACTTGTAGCATTCTATGTCTGACCAATCTGCTTTCGTCCTACGTGCCCCAACCGGTGCAGTGAGCTTGCTTATGGCTTCTTTTAACAACTTCATTTCTTGCCTTAGTTCCGCTGTTGTGTCTGCAAAGTCCTCTATCTCCTTCACTTCGCGCAGCCTGTTGCGGCGAGGTTGAGATGCATTCTTCGCTGCTTCAAATTCCAAGCCATAAATTACGCAGTCTGTAAGTGTTTTGAACCTTCCGAGCCTTAAAGCTTGTTGCATTTCATTGTCAAGTACCCCATCGATGAAGGTCTGGACGGTGATCTGGTTGACAAATTCTTCTGGGGCTTGGGGATATGCCAGTCGCACAATTTTCTCCACTTCGGCACTAAATTCTTGCAGAGTCTCATTTGGCTTCTGGACCCTTGTCTTTAGTTGTGTCTGGTAGACCTGGCTCATGTACTTGTTACCATATCTCAAATCTAGGGCCTGTATCACTGTTAAGTAGTTTTGCTGTTTCGACTCCGGGATGTTCTGGAGGATTTCTAGGGCTTTACCTCGAAGCGAGAGAATTAGAGCAGTTGCTGCCTGTTGTTCGCTCCACCCATTGCTGAGAGCTGCCGCCTCAAACTGCCTCCTGTACATGGGCCACGATGTTTCTCCGTCAAAAGTCGGCGGCTTCAAGGTTCCATGAGGCTGATGCACGATTGGCATATCTTCTTCCGGTCGATTTTGAACTGGGGACATTCCAGTAACTCCTCTTGGTTGAGTTCTGTCAGTCTGGCCCATCACCTGCTCTGTCAGTTCTCTATGTCTGACTTCTGTGCCTTTCATCATCATCTTCATTTGTTCTTTCAACCCCTCTACTTCTTCCCATCGTTTGTTCAAATCCTCTGTTACATTTTCTACTTTCCTGTTTACCACTCCTATTGTATTTTCCACAGCTTCTACTTTCTTGTCCACATTTTCTATTTGTTCGTTGATCTGTTCTATTTCTTCTTTTACACCAACTCTCATATCATGGAACATACTTCGGATGTCTTCTTTGTCTTCAAGACGCCTCTGTTCCTCCTCTTGTCGTCTTCTCTCTTCTTCTTCGCGCCGCCTTCTTTCATCTTCTTGTCGCCGTTGTTCGTCTTCTTCGCGTTGCTTCTTGAGTTCTTCTTTATCTTCAAGGCGCCTCTGTTCTTCCTCTTGTCGTCTTCTTTCATCTTCTTGTCGCCGCTGTTCGTCTTCTTCGCGTCGTCTTCTTTCATCTTCTTGTCGCCGTTGTTCGTCTTCTTCGCGTTGCCTCTTCAGTAAGTCCATCAACTCTTTGATTTCAGCCATCTTGTCGTAGTCAGTCGATCTGGTGTTTACCATTTACAACTAGCTTAATTGTCCACTTCTTCACTCACTTATCCCACACTTCTGACACCAAATTGTTGCGTTTTCTCCGGGTTCTGGATAAGTGAGACTTTTAATTTTAACAAAACAACTTTATTTACACTCTAAATATGGATACAATAAAATTTCTAGAATGTCTCTCTCACAAAACACTTCATTTACTGGCCTTACAATTACTACTCTCAACAAAAGTCACTAATCTGGTACTACAGTCACTACTCTCTTAACACTTTACACTGCTTCTTCAAGTCACTACCACTGGAGGATTTCTAGGGCTTTACCTCGAAGCGAGAGAATTAGAGCAGTTGCTGCCTGTTGTTCGCTCCACCCATTGCTGAGAGCTGCCGCTTCAAACTGCCTCCTGTACATGGGCCACGATGTTTCTCCGTCAAAAGTCGGCGGCTTCAAGGTTCCATGAGGCTGCTGCACGATTGGCATATCTTGTTCCGTACGATTTTGAACTGGGGACATTCCAGTAACTCCTCTTGGTTGAGTTCTATCAGTCTGGCCCATCACCTGTTCTGTCAGTTCTCTATGTCTGACTTCTGTGCCTTTCATCATCATCTTCATTTGTTCTTTCAACCCTTCAACTTCTTCCCATCGTTTGTTCCAATCCTCTGTTGCATTTTCCACTTTACTGTTCACCTTTTCTATTTGTTCGTTGATCTGTTCAATTTCTTCTTTTACATCGATTCTCATATTGTGGAACATACTTCGGAGGTCTTCTTTATCTTCTTGTCGCCTTCTCTCGTCTTCTTCGCGCCGTTGTTCGTCTTCTTCGCGTTGCTTCTTGAGTTCTTCTTTGTCTTCTTGTCGTCGTCGTTCGTCTTCTTCGCGCCGTCTTCTTTCTTCTTCTTGTCGTCGTTGTTCGTCTTCTTCGCGTTGCCTCTTGAGGTCTTCTTTATCTTCTTGCCGTCGTCGTTCGTCTTCTTCGCGACGTCTTCTTTCTTCTTCTTGTCGGCGTTGTTCGTCTTCTTCGCGTTGCTTTTTCAGTAAGTCCATCAACTCTTTGATTTCAGCCATCTTGTCGTAGTCAGTCGATCTGGTGTTTACCATTTACAGCTAGCTTGCTTGTTCACTTCTTCACTCACTTATCCCACTTCTGACACCAAATTGTTGCGTTTTCTCCGGGTTCTGGATAAGTGAGACTTTTAATTTTAACAAAACAACTTTATTTACACTCTAAATAAAGATACAATAAAGTTCTAGAACTGTCTCTCTCACCAAACACTTAATTTACTGTCTAAATATGGATATAATAAAAGTTCTAGAACGTCTCTTTCAGAAAACACTTAGTTTATCTGGCTTTACAATCACTACTCTCAACAAAAGTCACTAATACACTGAAACTACAGTCGCTACTCTATAACACTTCACAGTAGTTACTCCTTGTTCAAGTCACTTTACATTCTCTAACTGAACTGAACTAACTCGGGCTGGCTTGCTTTCGCTTTTATATACTCGCCGTACCTTCCCCTCCTTTCTAGAGCGTTCCATTCCAGAACGTTCCAGGACCTTCTTTTACTAGAAGGTTCTGTGAATACAGATCGGTCCCGTGTGTATACAGGGGGGTGTATATACAGGATGATCCAAATGTGGTCACCAGTCCTATGTCACACAAGAGGTGTTTCTCGAACTATAAGATCTCTCTGCGTATACAGGGTGTAAGGGTTCTCTACGTATACAGGGTGTATATACAGGGTGTTCGGAATGTGCAGACCTCAGTTATCCGTTCCGACGGGGTACAAGTTGGTAACTTCGTTATTTCTGGTCCTAGAGGGTTGAGACTTCGCCTGAGGGGGGTCACCCCAGGCACCCCCAGGGGGTGGGGAGGCGGTGTTGCCAGATTGTGCAAAAATTCCCAGATGTTGGGGAAATTCTGGAGATGTGGCAACACCGCACCTACGTCTATTGAAGTGCTTTGTAACACTATATATATATATATATATATATATATATATATATATATATATATATATATATATATATATATATATATATATATATATATATATATATATATATATATATATATATATATATATATATATATATATATACACACGAGGGCGGGTCAATAAGTCCGTGACGTTCTGAATGAAACACAGGTTTTTTTTGACGAAAAGTCATTTTATTTCTCAACAAAGTCTCCTTTGAGCTCTATACGCTTCGTCCGTTTCTTCAATTTTTTTATCCTTTCCAAAAAATAAGATTTGTTGAGGTCCTCAAAATAGGTATTTGTTTGTCACATGATTTCATCATTGGAGTCAAATCTCTTTCTGTCGAGCCATTTCTGTAAGTTTGGAAACAAGAAATGGTCACACGGGGCTAAATACGGAGAATAGGGTGGATGAGGGAGCAATTCGTAGCCCAATTTATGCAATTTCACAATGAAGACCACACATGTGTGCACTCTTGCATTGTCTTGGTGAAAAAGAATTTTTTTCTTTTTGTCTTGTCTTGCAGGCTTCAGGCGACCAACTTGAAAAAAAAACTTAAATTACTACAAGTGGGAGGACCTAATTATTAACACAAAATCTTCTGTCAGGAAGTAATTATTGACAAAAAGTATATTCCCATAAAAAGCAAAGAAAAAAGAATAATATAGAATATTTCAAGTTTCAAAAGAGTTAAGTAAAATTTGGAGAACCCAATTCATCATAATACAGTTTTTAGACCTGACGATCCTTTTGCTAACAAAGCTGGCATCATCAGAAGGATGAATAAACTGGGCTCTCCAAATTGTACTTCAGAGTTCTTATCGTAGGCTTAAAACTTCACTCGCATAGTACCCAAGTATAAAGAAAGTTTCTAATAAGCTCACTACAGTAAAGTTACAAAGGAAACACTTCTATTTGTAATCCAGTTGGGGGTGTTATGAGTAATATGGGTTGGGATGGGTGTTTACTTTTTACATTTTGCAGCAAACTTGCAGGAGGCTTTCTGTAAGTTATCTAGAAAAGTATTCTGCAAGGTTGATGCAATATTATCTTGCCTGGTGTCTTGTCATTATATGTCAGGTTAACTCACACTTTCTAACAGTACAATAATCACACTGATCATATTTAAATGGTCCTTCTTCACTCGGCCGTCCTGTAATATGTAGTGCTAACTGAGGCTTTGTAACACTATAATAATGAAACTGGTCATATTTCAAAGGCCTTTCTTCAATGTGTATTGCCTTTATGTGCTTTATTAATTGAACCTTTTTAATCCTACAATAATCACACTCATCACCTTTATAAGGTTTTTCTTTTTTTGTGTCTTGCTTTTATGTGTCGCGTTAACTGAGACTTTTCAACAGTACCATAATCACACTGATCACATTTATAAGGTCTTTCATCACTGTGTCTTGCTTTTATGTGTCGAGTTAACTGATACTTTGTAACAGTACAATAATCACACTGATCACATTTATAAGGTCTTTCTTCACTGTGTCTTGCTTTTATGTGTTGGGTTAAATCATTCTTTCTAACACTACAATAATCACACTGAACACATTTATAAGGTCTTTTTTCACTGTGTCTTGCTGTTATATGTTGTGTTAAATAATACTTTCTAGGAGTACAATAATCACACTGATCACATTTATAAGGCTTTTCTTCACTGTGTCTTGCTGTAATATGTAGTGATAACTGAATCTTTGTAACAGTACAATAATCACACTGATCACATTTATAAGGTTTTTCTTCACTGTGTCTTGCTTTTATGTGTGGGGTTAAATCATACTTTCTAACAGCACAATAATCACACTGATCACATTTATAAGGTCTTTCTTTAGTGTGTCTTGCTTTTATGTGTTGGGTTAAATGATAGTTTCTACCCGTACAATAATCACACTGATTACATTTATAAGGTCTTTCTTCACTGTGTCTTGCTTTTATGTGTTGGGTTAAATCATACTTTCTAACACTACAATAATCACACTGATCACATTTATAAGGCCTTTCTTTAGTGTGTCTTACTTTTATGTGTAGAGTTAACTGAGACTTTGTAACAGTACAATAATCACACTGACCACATTTATAAGGTCTTTCTTCACTGTGTCTTGCTGTTATATGTCGTGTTAACTGATACTTTGTAACACTACAATAATCACACTGATCACATTTATAAGGTCTTTCTTCACTGTGTCTTGCTCTTATGTGTTGTGTTAAGTTAGACTTTAGAACAGTACAAAAATCACACTGATCACATTTAATATAAGCTTTTTTAGAATGTTCTGTCTCATATATATGATGAAGAGGCTGTTCTGGAATGTGTTTTAACTGTATGTGTTGTGATACATCCATTTTCTGAACAGTTTTGTAATCGTCTGTGTTACAATTGTAAAAACATTTTGCATTATCTTTTAAATTTGTATCTCCTTCATTTTTCACTAATATATCCTTCAAATCAACAAAGTCATGATTACTGAAACCTGTGCAGCCATGGTCTAATGTTTCAATTTTAAGTTCTTCTACAATCATTTCATTTTTAATAAAAACATTTGTATTTTCTTCATCAATTATCTTTACACCTGTAACAGCTTTGAAACCCCCAGTTCCTTCCTGGTTCACTTCACCTACAAAGTCACGTTTTGGTTCGTATAAACACTGTCCTTGGACATTCTCCACTTTAATAGTATGAGGCATATATTCTATCCACTGGTGCTCAGAGTTTTGCTCATGTTTAAGTAGTAAATCTTCTTCTTTAGTATCAAAACCATCTACGAAAATGTCATCACCACTGTATTTGCAGTCACTTTTGTGAACTTTCTTACAGTTGCAATCACAAAGCTGGCTCTTCTTGTTAACACTCATGGTTTAACTTTGATATTATTTCAATTAAATAAAACCCCAACTAATTCTAAAACGGATGTTTGGCCAGGTTTTCTCTTAAAGGGGTGCTTCCTATTCAGAAACAGCTGGAAATCGCCAATTTTGATTTTGCGTTTATCTGATGCATTTTTATCTTCTGGATTAATTAAATCAACAATTTTGAAAACCTATTTTAGATACATATAATCTATAATTACGAAGGGATTATCGTATCCTAACTTGGTTATTTAAGTTACACGTTATATGACAGCAAACAGCAAGACACTGACACTTGACCATAGCCATAGAGAAAGTAAGATGGTATTACGACCTTAGTAAAATGTGCAAAGGCGTTTGTTGTAGTGTGCAGTTGTATTGGAGGGCGCTACAAGCATAGACAAGGAACTGTGTTTCTTTGTTTACATATTACAGGCGCTGTATACGGAAGGCGTTTTCACAAATCAACATCAGTATGGGCGTAAAGACGTCTCTTGTATTCTAATAATTTTAATTGGCGTAGACATGTCACCTGACTTTTGTTAACCGCTAGTGTGATTGGTCTGGTTTCTTGTTTCTGGATTGTTTTACCAAGCATTTGTTGTGAAAATTTAAAATTTATGTTGTATGCTGTAATTTCACATTTTGACAACATGAATTTAGACTAGGTAGGTATGTAGTTAACAACTGAATGAACATTTTACAATTATTGTTAATAAATATGAAAATGGTTCAACTGTACTCAGAGATAATCTTCTATTTCAAGAAGACGAGGAAAAATTTCTAGAGATATATTTTACAAAAACTTTGATGCAATGGTTAACAACTGAATGAACATTTTATAATTATTGTTAATATAGGTATATGAAAATGGTTCAAGTGTACTGAGAAATAATCTTTTATTTCAGGAAGGCGAGGAAACGTTTCTAGAAATATATTCTGCAAAAACTTTGACGCAATGGATAACTTACCTATATCATAATGACCCTTTACCACAGAGGTAAATAACTATAGTTGACAATGTATCCAGTTTCACTCGTATGAATGTTAATGTTTTAGTAATGGTATTTCATAGGACATAGTTATCTCAACACAGTTCCAGAAATAAATATGAAAGAATTATCAGTGAAATACATACAGGCTGTCCTGTTGTTTTGGACATAGAAATCAAATGAAAAACAAACGTACAGATGAATATTTGAGGCATTCGCTACGCCTTTGTTATGTTATATCGATTACAAATTCAAATCTATAGGTACTTGTTCCACAAAAGTAAAAACGTGTTGAATAAAAATAACAAATAATATAATCACCGTCAACACCTTAACTAAAGGAAACTAACGTAATCATATAATTAACTATTCTTAGTATGTTAATAATTAAGATTAACAGTATTGCCTCAAAGTCGAAAGTATAAACATAACTATTATGAAAACCTAAGTAGATAGTCGGGCACCTGGGCTCATCCCCTCCACTTTTTTTCTGCGCATGCGCGAGTCATCATGCGCATGCGCTGACCTGCGCTGACCTGTGACAGTTGACAGCTGACCTGTCAGATTTGACAGGTGTCAAATGTCACTGACCTGACAGCTGTCAGCTGTCATCTAACCTGACAGGTGTCAACGTCAAATGTCACCTGACCTGTCAGATGACGTCACAAGCATTCCAAGATGGCTGACCTGTCATAGACAGCCGCAACCCGGGTCTCTATGGAACTGTCTGACCTGAGATGACGTCACAAGCATTCCAAGATGGCTGACCTGTCATAGACAGCCACAACCCGGGTCTCTATGGAACTAACCTGTGATGACGTCACAAGCGTTCCAAGATGTCTGACCTGTGTGTCCATAGATATCTACAAGTCAGCTCTCCATGTGTGTTTGTCGAATACTATTTGTCTGATTGTTTATTAAGGTTATGTATTTGTTTATTAAGGTTATGTCATGTGTTGATTACCATGCATCTGTTTGTTTATTAAGGTTATGTATTTGTTTATTAAGGTTATGTTCGTAAACACAGCTGTTTGTTTGTTTATTGTGTTGTTAAGGTGTATTTTGTTTATTAAGGTTATGTTCGTAAACACAGCTGTTTGTTTGTTTATTGTGTTGTTAAGGTGTATTGAAGTTTGTTAGGGTATTTCGTTTTTGGCGGGAAATTTGAATTTTGTTTGAAAATTTGTGTCTGTTGTGTCCAGAGATCTGACTCATCGAGCTAGAGAACATTCTATGTGTAAAGTTGTAGAGTGAGAGAATATTCTCTAGCTCGAGGGGAGACATCTGTTGGACACAGTCATTCGGTTTAGCACACACACATACATATATGAGGAAGATATATTGAGCGGGTAATTTGAAATCGAATTTTAATTTGAAATATGAATTTTGAAAGAAAAGCGTTCGCCTGAAATTAGATTGAATTAGATTTGAACCCCGACCATACAGCTTACTAAGATATGCAAACGTCCCTAAACCGATCATGCTATTCAGACATACGATGAAAGTTTGTTCGCAGTGGTATATATAAAACAAAACCTGTTACATATGCTAATTTAAAACGAGTTTATCAGGCTTATGAGTGTGTATGGGCAGAGGTGGTATCTCTATTACATTCCAATTTGAATAATAGGAACTGTAATTTAAAAACAATTGTATATTTATAGTAAAAAGAAATTTAAAGACGTTCCAATTTACCTATCTAATATCATTTAATAACAAAAACGTTTGAAGCAAACTATCAATAATATCAATAACAAAATGTATTTACATCTAGATATGTTAATGAGTTTTGTTTTTAATGAGGTAATAAAACTCAGACCTGGTTTTATGGAGGTTTGTTTATGTTAGTGTTTTATATCACAGTGAATCTAAATTTATATAGGGAGTGATCAAAAAAAACACAAGTAACAAAACTCGATTTAAAACATCAAACTAAACTTTGATATACGAGGATTGTTTGATAAGTATTGTTTGTATGTAAACATAAATAATATAATAGTATACTTACATACAGCAAGAGACGTCATACATGTTTCACGGTTTAACACACACACTAACGTATGTTGAGGTCTTGAATGGGGGCCCTTATAGAAATAACACAGTTGTTTAATGACATCCACTTGAACCAAACAAAACATATAGACGCTGTTGTTGATTGTTAACACACACAAGCACTCTATGACTAGAGAGTTATAGATGTACAACGGTCGTCGTACACAAGCCAGTCTTGTGTTTGCTTCCGCAAAAAACAAGAAACATTTAGTTCCATACTATGGCGTTCTCAATTGTTGGAGAGTCGACAACAAGAAACAGTCGTTTTAATATTATACAGAACACGGTGTGTTTCAAGTTGAATCCACTCAATAGCAGTGGCGTCAATAATCCTGAACAATGGCTTAAGAACGGTATGCAGGAAATTTATAACCGAGTTATTAGAGACTTGAACACCGACACCAAAGTAAGCTTTACATTCTCCGGCTTGGATAGAGACTATCATGTGCCGTTTAAGAAGCTGTCGCTGCTGACGTTTGAAGAAGTGTGGTCTGAGCTGTACAAGATGTATCAGAGCAATAAGGGGGCCATTGAAGGTGATGCCTTTACTATAACAGCTACAAGTCTAGGATCATCACAGCACCAGCAAGCAACCACTTCACAAGGTTCTGGTTTGTCGACGCAGCAGCAGCAGCAGCACCAACAGCAGTTTAATGAAATCAATCTACAAGAGAGTAAAGAAGAACACAGAGCCGCGAGACCAACAACAACAACACAACCACCAACACAGGATGACAAGCAAGAACTGAATGATGATGGTCTCCGTTGCTGTGTCATTTGTTTTAAACGCTGTCCACCAACAGAGAGAAGCTGTTGTGACAAATGTTTCATTAAAAATGGTCAAAACTTAGGAAAATGGCTACCATACAACGCACACTCATGGGAAAGTTATGAAAATTTCGTAAAATGGCAATACACGTACGACAGGAGGAAGGTTACATGTTCACACTGTAATAAACAAATGTTGAGAACGTCCATTTATAGACACAAACAGATATGTCTAAAGAGAGCTGACGTCGATCCTAAGCCTGTAAACGAGTAAAAAGTATGTCGCTCTGTACACATGTCCATAACAGAATACATAATACAATAAAACAGAGAACAAACAACATGGTTATGACTCATATCCTGTAGAATGACATCATACCATTATTCGTGTTTGAGCTTGTCTGTGTATCTGTTTAATATACGCAAGAGAGAGGCCCTCTTAGGGTAAATAACGTGTCAGTTGATGACCTTGGTCTGATAAACCTGTTTGACGTTATCTGTACAGTTATGATCTAGGGGTTAGTTCTGTTAGGTGGCATCCAGCCATCAGTTGTGTTTGAGCTTGTCTAGAAGCTAGTTTTGTTGGTGTACGTTGAACAAGGTGTAACTAAAAAAACTAATATGGTGCAGAATACGCGAAAACGAAAATCTCTCAACACAGAAAATACAGGTAGAGGTGCTGGTGGTGGTAAAAAGCTTAAAGTGTTACAAGATGTCTTGCTGGCTAACGCAGTTGAAAGTATTATAACAAAAGAAGAACCTAAGACTTGGTATAATATCATAGGTGAACTGTACACAAGCTATCCAACAACAACAGACACAAGTGAACAGAATAATCTCTCTGATATTAGTATGAATGCTGCAGATCCTACAAACATACAAACAGTCGAATATCAGCCTACACACGATGAGCTATTCAATGAGAAGTTGGTACAGATCAATCAGAAAAGTATGGAGAAAAAACTAAAAACACAAGACTGTGAGCTCGTTGGTCAGACAACGTTTGCGCTGTTGCCAAACGGTGAGAAAATACTTACGATCGGAGCTGACCCCCTGCTTAACTTTATGCCTCTGGTTAAGGTTTCACAGAAAAATTGTAATATACCTGTGTTTTTCGACATGTGGACATTTGAAGAATTTTTAAACGTGTTACCCACCATAATTTACAACCTGGAAAACCAATCACAAGGTACAGACAAAAACACCGATTCGTATACACTTACTAAATACTTGGTTCAAACACAACGAAAATCAGTGTTTTTTAAGTTTAGGCTGTGCAGTGATGAATATGTCACTAATTTCAACCTAAGCTTGGAATCATTGAAAATACTAGAAGATGTTGGCTCTGTGGTCAAAGACTTATTATTGGAATTACGTTTTAGGAGTTTCTTTGACCTAAACATGTTTATGGCTGACATTAGATCGGAACTGTCCAAGTTCAGAGACAGGGCAGTCATACCTTGTGCCTTCTTCATTGCCCGCTTAAAATACTCTGAGAATCTGTGTATAGTGTGTGAATTTATTACTAAATATCAACTTGTACTGAAAGATATGCTAACGTGTAACAGATTTACCTATAACACTAGCTGATAATAAAAATATATGTGAAAAAATCTCTGTGTTTTATTAGCTGTATTTTCTGACAACCATTCTGTTGGCGTGAATGCATAAAGAAGGATTTGAAATAAAAATATACTTTTAATATGTTTACTTTATTCATAACATAATACAAGTTATTTAATGTCTTTGGTGTTGACCCAGGAATTATGGGTACGATCAAAACCAAGCCATTTCACGTAAGACTTGGGGCCTTTTTTTCTCAACACTCGTTCGATTAAATACAGGTCAGAAGATAAAGTCTTTTGTAGTTCTTGCTCATAAAACCCTCCGCTGATTGGTTTGCCTTGCATGTCTTCTAGTAAATACGTCACTGGGATAGTGGGGTGTACCGTGGCCACCTTAAACAACTCTGTGGACCAACGTGGTGTATAACCTTTTTCAAATAATGT
This sequence comes from Tillus elongatus, assembly GCA_964006375.1. Classification (NCBI taxonomy): domain Eukaryota; kingdom Metazoa; phylum Arthropoda; class Insecta; order Coleoptera; family Cleridae; genus Tillus; species Tillus elongatus. The sequence continues at coordinate 642,183 of OZ023270.1, forward strand.
TTTTGCCTTGCTTATACGTACAACATCGCCCACTTTAAATTTAGTTTGTACAGACACCGGTACGGTGTTGGAATAGATTTGCTTACGAATAGCTGCCTCGTTTTTCCTAGTGACATCCAAAGGTTTTACACCTGTGGTACGATGAATGGTTGCGTTATATGTAGCTGTGACAATGGGTAGGATATGTAGCCACTTGTAAGAACCAGACAAGTGAAAGTTTTTATATAACTTCTCTTTCAACGTACGTATGACTCGTTCCACCATTGCCGCCTTCTTAACACTATAGGTACTGTAATGATTGATGCTGTATTTGGTCATTAGGGCCTTAAATTTAGCGTTGTAGAACTCCTTGCCAAGATCAGACTGAATGTGAGATGGTGCTGTGCTGTTAGCTAAAACATCGGCCATGGCTTTAGTCACCTCTTCGGCGTTTTTAGATTTAAGCGGACGCGTCCATACATACTTTGAAAAACAATTGATCACTACCAGAATGTACTTGTAACCGGAGTTTTCACGATGATAGTCTGTAAACTCGGCCAAATCAATTTGCCACAAGTCATTCAAACCTCTAATTATGGTCTGTCTACGTTTAAATTTGATTCTAGCAGGCTTGTACAGCTCGTTTATAATTTGTTTCTTAGCATCAGATGGTTCATCGTTACGTGTTTGTTGTTGCCGGCGACGCTTCATGGTGATGTTGGATTTAAAAGTATCCACTTGTCATGCAAATCTTTTAGATTTTTGTCTATTTCACCCAACTTCTTCTTTAGCTTTGGGGTCGTTGACAGATCGATATCTTTTAAAACTTGAGCTGATATGGTCTTGGTTAAAGCTTTCAATTTCTGTTCCAATTCGTGCTTCAAATCGTTCAACTCCGGCTTATGCACGGCTTCTAACACAATGGCCACTAGTTTTTGTGTCACTTCATCTTTATTCTTCAGATACTCAGCTTTATGTTTCTGATAGTCGCCCACCCAGGCATCAACAAATGATTTAGTTACGCCATCTGTTGAATCGATAGGATGGGCTACGTTACACAATCTATGGTTTTGTACGTCAAAGTCACCACTTGCAGTTCTAGGGAAAATCTCTCGTTGAACCACGCGATTGTGTAGAGAGCTGTTGCTGTTGAAGTTTGCAGCAGTACGACCAAACTTGTCGATAGACATGATGAAACTGATGGTTGGCTTGTGTTTACGCTTTATATGATGCGAGCCTCCTTCAGCTCCTCCAAGATTGACTGTATCTCATTGTTATGAGCATTATTACCTGCAACTTGGGAAGCCACGAGAAGACGAAGTCTGTCAACCAGCTCGTTCACATCGTCCCAGTATACGTATTCTTTTTGTTGCTTAGTATGTAGCATGTATGGCATACCGTGACCTAAAGTTACTGAGGAAGAGCGTGCTCTAGCACCTTCTTGTTTCTCTAAAATTGGTTTTATTACATTTTGATATTTGGTAGAGGTGTTGCGCAGAACGTCTTCTTTAGGATTGTTATCTTTTCTGTGAAGACTCGTAGTTGCCATAATGTCTGCATAGTCACGTAAAGCGTTCTTATTTTTCATAGCGCTCATACCTGGTTTTCTCAAAAATATCAATTCCAATAGGTGTTGAGTGCCGTAATATCTTCTGTCACCAACAACAATTTGAAAGCTTTCTCTATTTCTAAAATCTACGTCAGTAACAACAAATTTAACAGACTTATTGCCAAGCATCCAAGTATTGGTGGCTTTATCATAAGTAACACCGTATGTTTGATCACATAGTTGATTATCTGTGAAATATTTATCAACATAATAGCGAACAACTACAGGATACGAACTTAACGTTTGCTCGTAAATAGCTGCCGGTGTATTTGCTGCGGCATCTAGTTTTCTATAAGCTTTGGTAACCCACAATTCAGGTTCGGGTTCAGGTTCAGCTGGTTCTGCTTCCAACTCAAACGTTTCATCATCACTAAGAAATTGAACTTCCTTCTTTGCTGGTTGTGGTGGTGGTGGTGGGGGTTTGACATCAAGTTCAGTTTTAGTTGGTTGCTGTTGCTGCAGAGTTGTTTGAGCAGTAGACGGTGCTGTGCTTGCTGTGTTTCTAGATATAGCATCCAATGGTTTTAACAGAGGTCTATATAAACGGTGTAACGTTTCATCCGTCTCTGTTTTGCCCAGTTTCAAAGCTAAATATTTGTTTCGAATAATCTTTGATAAATCGGCTATTTTACGTTTGATATTGGGTGGCTGTGTTGATAGTTTTTGTTGGCGCCGAAGACTTTTAGATTTTTTCGCCATGCTCACCGTATGTTGAACACATGAAGACTAACACACACACACACTCACACAAGTTTAAATATATATAAAATGATCGAAACCTTTGCGATACCGTCCTTGTGCTAAATCACAATCTTTAACGACCACCATCACATCATGCTTGGTCTGCCAACATTCACCACACAGTGTCTTGAACTTTTCAAAAGTCATATCGGTGGTCACATGATCGTCGTACACATGTTTAAGATTGGTTTCGTCTTGTTTGAATAACACAACAACGTTTGCGTTGTCACGTACCAGTTGTTTTGGTACTTTGCTGTATGTCTGACAAAGATAGAAGGAATCAATGTTTTTATGCCTACCCATGCTAAAGTATGCTCTTATTTTATCTTGTTTGTCGCAAGCTACATCATCAAAGATAAACACAGAGTTGTCCAAGGCATCTCCCGGATCTAATATGTCATCGTTTTCTCGATAAGGATAGTAACCAACACCCTTTGTAGCATCCAACACCTCCTTTAACATCTTGTATTTCGGTTGATACAGTGACTTTGAATATACATAAACGTTTTCAAACTTTAAACCGTTTGCTTCAAACAGTAAACTCAGCATGACATTGGTTTTACCACAGCCACTAGGACCACATATCAAACAACGTACCGTGCCGGGTAACAGAAGACCGTGTCTGTGTTGTGTAACTGTTTCCACATGCACAACATCGTCCAAGTTTGTAACTGGTAGGGCTGTTGTTGTGTGTTTTACGATACGCATCGTTAACTAGACTAACACCAACCTGCTTGTTGTAAGTATAAATACTGGGTGTTTAATACAGCACCGCTTTAGTATCAATGTTGGTCATTAAGGGTGAAGGCCTTGTTAACACACTCATTAACATTAACTACCTGTTGAGTTACACATACCAGGCTATCAGTTTTGTGGTCCAGGCACTAAACTTAAAGAACGTCTTGCCAGAGGCGATCAAGGTATCAACCCACTAGATCAGGCTTGTCGAGAGCACGACATCGCCTACTCTCAATCCAAACAGTTGAGTGACAGGCATCGTGCCGACAAGGTGTTGGAGCACCGAGCCAAGGAACGAGTCAAGTCAAAGGACGCAAGTTTTGGTGAGAAGGCGGCCGCTTGGAGTGTAGCAAAAACAATGAAAGTTAAACGAAAACTTGGTATGGGTGTGAACAAACTCAGAAAAACTAGTAAGAGAAAAGTCGGTGGTAAGGTACCGTTTAAAAACATACTGGCTTTGATGCGCGGTGCTATCAATGTGGGAGAGGAGGTACCGTCAGTGAAAAATCTACTGCATGTAGCGAGAAAAGTCATCAAAAACGCAGGTGGTCGAAAGCAAGTTAAGGTACCGCGAGTTATTCCAATACCTAAAAGCGGTGGCTTCCTACCGCTGTTACCTCTTATATTTGGTGGGCTGTCAGCACTAGGAGCTCTGGGTGGCGGTGCTGCAGGTATTGCTAAAGCTGTGAACGATGTCAAGTCTGCGAAACAGAAATTGGAAGAGGCAAAACGTCACAATCAAACAATGGAGGCCATTGCTGTGGGTAAACGAGGGCATGGTGTTGGTGCTGGTTTGTACATGAAGAAACAACGCACCGGCTACGGTTTGTATTTACACAAGACAAAAAACGTGTAATACCTTTACCAGCAAGACCTCTAACAAATGTAGATCTTGTCAAGTTTGCTGGTAAAATGAAAATCCCATATTTTAGAGGTGTATACATGCGAGACGAGCTACCTCGCAATGGACCACGTAAAAATGAATCGTTCATCATGAATTTGCAAACACACAAGGAGCCAGGCAGTCATTGGGTCGCTGTGAGGAAACGCGGTGACATCGTCGAGTACTTTGACTCGTATGGAAACTTGAAGCCTCCTGTAGAGCTGCAACGTTACCTTAAAGACTATTCCATACTGTATAATCATGATGTGTATCAAACATATAACACAATTAATTGTGGTCATTTGTGTTTAAAATTTTTGCAATAAAAGACTCAAACAGTAACCTGTGTGTATCAGTCATGTCGCTAACGTTCGAGTTGAAAGGCTCCACGTCCTCCCTGTCATTGGATATATTTCCACCGATAGTGTTGGACCCCCGGTTCGATCATTCGGTGGCACTCTCGAATTTTCACACATACAACACCATACCAAATATAGAGACCGGTTGTAATAAGTTGCATTTCAATTTTACACTCGACGCCGAGCCTAAGAAAGCTGGTGTTATACAAGAAATAATAATTCCCAATGGAGCATATGAAATTAGCGATATGGAACGCTGTATCCAAAATGAAATGGCCCGTATCTATCTCAAGTTGAATAATTTTCCAGAGGGTGCCGCTGTTGACGATGCAAGTAAACTGTTCAGTTTGAAAGCCAACAACAACACTTTGAAGTGTGAGATACAGTGCAAGTATGACATTGATTTGACAAGGGACGCCTCAATAGCTCCTCTCTTGGGTTTTTCCTCAACTAGATCTCTTATTAAGGATGTGGTGCACGCATCTGATTTGCCTGTGGAGATTGTTAAAGTGAAAACGATCCGTTTGGAGTGTAACATAGTAAGCGGGTCTTACCACGAAGGCAAACCCTCACACACACTATACGAGTTTGCTCCGATGGTTGATCCGGGCTATGCAATTGACATAAACCCCCACAGTAAACTGTTTCTACCCGTCAACAAACGTATCATCGCCCATATAAATGTAAACATCATCGATCAGAATGCAGTGCCTGTGAACTTTCAAGGTGAAGAGATCATCGTTATATTACAGCTGAGCAAGACACCTGTGGTATGTTAGTTATAAATACAGGTGCCGACGAGCAACATCGGTCAGTATCGTTATTGTCTGCATCACAGACGGTTCTATCCGAAGAGAACGTACAGTTTCTACAATCATTGGGTTACGATGTCAAACAAACTACATATCTTCGCAGACCCCGTTCACGACGAATCCATCAAGGGAGAAGAAGTACACACGTACGCCCCGCAAACCAGATCGTTTGATTACAACGACACATGTGAGTTTGCCATCAATCAACAAGATGTGTTTTACGATTGGTCTTCGGCAGCTCTCCTGATTAGCGGTTCCACTGAGACAACGGGTACCACTGGTGATGTGTCGGTAACAGCGAATGCGGCAGCTCATTTGTTCTCCTCTGTGGCTGTTGAGATGTGTAATCAGATTATCGAACATGTTAGAAACCCAGGCATCGTTACAGCAGTCCGAACATTATTACAAGCCAACAGCGATGAAGCACGAGCTCTCATTCCTGCCGGCTGGCATCCGAACGAAAGGAACACCATGGTGAAAAACAACAGATTTTGCTATTGCCTACCGCTCAGCTATCTGTGTAATATTTTCAAAGATTACAGAAAAGTGCTTTTCAGTCGTTTGTTGGTACGCTTAACACGCGGTCAGAACGATAGAAATTGCTATATTCTGAGCAGTGTAGCAGGCGCTGACAAAGCTATAAAGTTTAACATTGAACATATGGCTTTGCAAGTCAAACACATACACCCCAGCGATGTGATACAACAGCAGCTGTTGCAATCGATCGCTCAAGATAAAAAGATTCTTATACCGTTTAGAAAATGGGAGATGTACGAATTACCGAATGTAAGTAATTCAATCAAAGACTTGTGGTCTGTAAAGACCTCATCAAACACCGAACGACCTCGATTTGTTATCGTAGTCTTTCAAACGGATCGCCACCACAACCCAGGAAAAGATATTAATCAGTTTGATCATGTGGACGTTCGAGATATAAGACTACACCTGAATTCAAAACAAATACCGACCGAGGGTATGAATCTGAACTTTGGGCATGCAAATTATCTGGAAGCATATAAAAACATGATTGAATTTCAACGAGCATATCTCGGTAGAGAACCACAGCCTACGTTGGATTACAAAGCTTTCGCTAAATATCCCATGTTTGTGTTTGATTGTTCAAAGTATACGGATTCCATCAAACCGTCTACTGTCGATATCAAATTGGAAATGGAAAGTAACCAGAACTTTCCCAATAACACTAAATGTTTCTGCATAATTATACATGATTGCATCATCGAATACTCACCACTCTCTAACGTTGTTCGTTCTATCATCTGAGTATGGCATACAACGCTGTTCCCCCACTGCTCAACCTAGAGGTGTATATAAGCTGATGTGGAAGTATAGTGAATTGGGGCAGTATCAAGATGAGGTTCGTTGTTGTCGACACTCAGGGTTTCTGTCTCCCCGACTTCACACCCAAAGAACTAGTAATTTATAATGGTTATCAAACTGTACAGTATGTGTTTAAGCCACCACAACCAATGCGTTTTCTATCTGCTGATGTAATCAAACAAGTCAAGTTTCTGCAGGCCCGTCACCACTGTATAGACTATAATTATGGTACTGTTTATTTAGAAGAATTACCAAATATCCTGATGAAACACATCGTCGAACAACAGGTGGACAGAATCTATGTGAAAGGCGAGAATAAACAGAGATTTCTGACACAGATGCTGCTCACTTGTGGCTACCGTGTGGACGTGATCAATTTAGAAACAAACACTGATTGTCCTGCGTTGGTGCCAGACATTCCTAAGTGCATGCATCACTCACCAGGATACACTAGAAGCTGTATATGCAGCATCAATAATTGTATGCTATTATTTTCGTATGTTGTAAACTTGCTACCGAAATAAAAAAGTTGTAAATTATATATATGTTTTTCTATTTACCCTTAGCAAACCTTAAAACTAGTAAATAAAACACAAGTGTTTATTTTATATATTTGTATTAGCAAACACGTTTGCGATACATGTGCAGATAAGTGCTATATTTGAAACAAAAATACATCAACATGAATATGGTAAGACATGTGAGAAACCCAGTGGCTATAAACACAAAAATATACTTTGAAGTGAACAGCTTGGCCTTAGTCAATACAAGAGTTGTCCAATAAGGTGTCTCGCCTCGACTACCATTATCAAACAGAAACATAACTTTGTAACGTATCACATCAGATGACATGCTTTTGGCTGACATGTTGTATGTTACAAGTGGGGTTAGGTCATCGTTGTGTAGATATGTTGTTGTTGTAAGAGCTGACCATATCATGCAGTCGTCGGTGTCGAAACAAATTCGTACTTCTGTTACATTGGGTGGCTTATGAATATACAACACATTCTGACACAGTGTTGATAGAACGATGAAACTTGATTTAAAAAGAACCATGGCGAATGGTGTGGATGTCTGTCAATACTTGATCTTGAGCGTAGTGCAAACACTCCAACATGTAATATTTAAATGCTGGTGTTACAGTGTTGAGTAACGTTTTTATAGTTTGTATGATTTGCGGTACACTGGCATCCCATCTACTCAGATCGTTTAATATTTCCACTATGTTTTCCATAAAACACGTGTAAGTCCAGGTAAATTGAGATTCTTTCAGATAGTTCAGTCTTGCTTTAACCAACACCTCAAGTCTCAGCAGCTGTTCTACACACTCTTCGTTTAAGAATAGATGCATAGATGTGAAACCGTTATCGATACACAAGGCTTTTTCACTTAGCACCTTTGAATAGGTTATGCGGCAGTAATTAAGATGATGCACTATAAAGCTATTTGGCTCGTCTTCACCTTTAAGATATTTCCTATACAGCTCACGTATGTTGTCTAGGAAATCGTAAAAATCCCACTCTTCCAAGGCTAAATATTGGTTTTCTTCATTCAGAGCCAACGGATTGACAAATTTCACAACATTTGTAAAGTCGTTTCTTGCACTGATGCCGGTAATCAATTTCAAGGATCGTCGAACACTAAAAGTGGTTTCCATCAATAGCCTGTCGTCAGCCTGATACTTGTTAAATAAGACTCGTCGTGTTCGGTGTTCTGTGAAATCGGGGCCATCGTTTTCATCAACGGCATAATCGTCATCGTTGTTATCACTCTCTGACACAGACATATTCATGTTAATACAATCGCAAGACATGTTTACACAAACTCTTTTAAGTTTAGACTGAAGCTTGCTGACCATGTTAAGTAGGTTTTGTTGTTCCCCCACCACAAACGTCTGTTGAATGGTTCTGAGTGGTTTCCTGGTAAATTTTACAAATCTATTGCGATCACTAAATACTTTAACATATTTCATGCTACACTGCATGATCATCCAGATATTTCTGCCAGACTTTAACAAACTTGTCTACAGCAACACAATCTTTGTTCTCATATCTATCCCAATCAGCATTGGTTGGAAGACTGTCGAAATATTCGTTACAAATTGTATATAACATGTCGGCGGCGTCTGTACGGTGAAGTTTTCGTGTTAGAAAATTCATGGATTTAGTACGTTCAGCATTATCATTTAAATTAGAACTGTGCTTTAATATATCGTTTAGGTGGTCTGCAATCTTGTGGATGTCATCACAGCTTGAAAACTCAAATTCTTTATTAAACCCTTCTCTCATCGTCTCGAGTGTTTCGTGTTTGAGTTCTTCCTCGGTTGGCGGTTCAATTTCAATGTTCGTTGTTTCGAGTGTAACCTCATCAGCATCATAATAATATTTGTATTGATTTTTTGCTTCTTCGGGTAAATATTTAAAAAATGGTTCACTTAACAGGGCCCCCGGTTGGAGTTGAATGAGTGCCACAGCAAAATATTGTGTTGAACAAAATCCACTTAAATATAAGTCACACAACTCTACCATATGTCTATTTTCATATTCTTCGGCTTCGGACTTACGCCCGTCTCGATAAGCTTGTTTTTGTATCTGTAACACTAACAGTCTAACTTTTGTGGTGTCGTTCTCACTATTCATTCTTGTTTCATCTGTATACCACGGGCTTTTGTATAAAACTAAATAACCTCTGTGTTGACGGTTTGTTTATCGTAATAACGTATGTATTGATGTTTTGCTTCTTCGGGTAAATACTTGAAAAACGGTTCACTTAACGGAGCTCCTGTACGGTATCGAATGAGTGCCAAAGCAAAAAATTGTGTAGAGCAGAACCCACTTAAATATATGTCACACAACTCGACTATATGTCCGGCTTCAAAATTTTCTCCTTCAGAATCACGTTCGTCGATAAAGGCTTCTTCTTGTATCTTTAACACCAACTGTTTTAATTCAAATTCACAGTCTTCTTCAAACAATCTATTTTTGTGTCCATACCATAAGACACTGTTAAACGACATGGTACAACAACTAATAATATAACCGAACTTGCTCACTTATTTATATATTAGGCTAAAATACATGGATGATGTCATCCTTTCGGTTTGTACTAGACAAGCTCAAACACGAATAATGGGGGTGATTGAACAGATATAACACAAGATAACATTCACCAAGGTCATCAACAGACACGTTGTTTACCTTTAAGAGGGCCTCTCTCTCTTGCGTATATTAAACAGATACACAGACAAGTTCAAACACGAATAATGGGGGTGATTGAACAGATATAACACTAGATAACAACCGTACAGACAAAGCTCAAACAGGTTTGTGGAACAGGTTTGTGGATGATGTCATACTTCTAACGGCTGTATTCTAGACAAGCTCAAACACGAATACCATTTACCCATCAAGGGGGCCCCCATACAGTAGTGTTATTTAACTCATATATAGAACTGCTGTCGAGTGTACTCTAGCCAGTCTTAAACAGAACAGTGGTCTTGTTGACAAGGAATAAAAACACATATACATGCTGGTAAATATTTTATTTTCATACATTAATATGTTAAGCTAAGTGTCAGCTGTTTGATCTGTTAAACAAATATTTTGTACAAGTTAAACACTATATATAATCATTATAGTCTTCACTATTTGCTGGTTGGTGGTCAGTGTTATCCTTTGTATAACTGATAATCTTTTGTAATAGCAGACTGAGTTGCTCATATAGACTGCGGGTCGGGCATTGAATACCAAACATAGATAAATCTTTACGGCCTATTGTAACGACCTGATTGGTAAACTCATCAAATTCGTAATATTTATTTTTACGAAATATGTATATCCGCCCATTGGTGTAGCGGAATGCACCATCAATCTTAGCTGGGAATTCGGGAGAAAATTTATCTATATAACCTGCTTCTAGTCTATAGAACTTAGCTCCCTTCTCACCGATGATTTCATACATGTTGTCCGAATGAAATATAATGGTTTTTCCTGTATATGTGTTTACCATTGCATTTATCCGGTCAAACCTCAAAGTATTCAGATATGTGAGATTATTGAAGGGGGCTAATGGGGTGATGTCATTCAACGGAAATTACACTAGATAACAACCGTACAGACAAAGCTCAAACAGGTTTGTGGAACAGGTTTGTGGATGATGTCATACTTCTAACGGCTGTATTCTAGACAAGCTCAAACACGAATACCATTTACCCATCAAGGGGGCCCCCATACAGTAGTGTTATTTAACTCATATATAGAACTGCTGTCGAGTGTACTCTAGCCAGTCTTAAACAGAACAGTGGTCTTGTTGACAAGGAATAAAAACACATATACATGCTGGTAAATATTTTATTTTCATACATTAATATGTTAAGCTAAGTGTCAGCTGTTTGATCTGTTAAACAAATATTTTGAACAAGTTACACACATACTATATATAATCATTATAGTCTTCACTATTTGCTGGTTGATGGTCAGTGTTATCCTTTGTATAACTGATAATCTTTTGTAATAGCAGACTGAGCTGCTCATATAGACTGCGGGTCGGGCATTGAATACCAAACATAGATAAATCTTTACGGCCTATTGTAACGACCTGATTGGTAAACTCATCAAATTCGTAATATTTATTTTTACGAAATATGTATATCCGCCCATTGGTGTAGCGGAATGCACCATCAATCTTAGCTGGGAATTCGGGAGAAAATTTGTCTATATAACCTGCTTCTAGTCTATAGAACTTAGCTCCCTTCTCACCGATGATTTCATACATGTTGTCCGAATGAAATATAATGGTTTTTCCTGTATATGTGTTTACCATTGCATTATTCCGGTCAAACCTCAAAGTATTCAGATATGTGAGATTATTGAAGGGGGCTACGAATGTAGCTTGTATGCTAGGAAACGCAACAATGCTGAATGTTTCGTCATTGGTAAACATGACCACTTCACCACCAGGTCTCTGATATATATGTTTAATTTCTTTTAAATTTTTCAAATGTGGCAGCCAATCTGTCACAAGTTTTGCCTCCGGATAGGGACCCTTCATATTGTTCAACGGGACAACCCACACCCATTTCTTATAAAACAGATACATGTTGTGGTTTATAATGACTAACGGTTTGATCTTGTCTATATAATTACACAAGTCCATAGTGTTTTTGGTTTCAGGTTTTACAGCGACCGCCTTTGGTTTTATCGAAGGTTTCGTTGTAGTCTTTGTTGTAGTCTTTGTTGTAGTCTTTGATGTCTTGGTTGATGTAGGCTGTGTTGTTGTTGTTGTTGTTGTTGATGTTGTTGTTATTGCTGTTGTAGAGCGTTGCCCATACAGTTCCTGCATTCGTTGAATATCTTCGTCAGATATACCGGCCCCAGCATGTGGATACATAAGAGAGTTTTTATTGTTGGAGTGTTTGAGTCCTAAACCGTGTCCCAGTTCGTGTAGAATAACCATATAGTATGATGAGCCATTTGATGCGTGTAGGTGGCAACATGGCCGTGACAAATATGCTTGTTAACGAGCTGAACAAATTTAAAAAATAAGTATTGATAGACATTATATTGAAAAATAGTGTACCAGACAATATTGTAACTAGTCCAGAACTTCGCAGTTTTGTAAGTTCTAAGAAATGTGACTGTAACGGGGATGTTTTTAGTGATTCTACGGCTGAAGTGATTCCTAACCTGGAAAACAGTGTGAATGTAAACAATCTAAAATGTGAACTCAACGTTAATAGAAAGGAAATAGAATGCCTTCGCATATTAAATAGTAATTTGGAGAAATCAATAAATGATAAAAATCTTATCATTGAACTATTAACCGCCGATAAAAAGAACTTCTTGCAAAGTGAAGGTGGCAGCGTTGCCACGTTGCCGAAAATTTCCAATGAAGGTATGACAAAGCATGTGAAATATAGGGATCCCAAAATGTCAAATGAATACGATGGGAGAGTATCACAAACGCTTGAAAAATTAAATGACGATCACATAATGGATAAAGTAGAGAAAACCCATAATATTAAACAGAAGAAAAATATGGTTATAGGAACTGGTTCGACGCAGAATAATGCAGCTACTTTTCAAGCTGTCGCTAAAAAAGCTGTCATTCATTTGGGAAGAGTGGGGTTGAACACAAAAAAGGAAACTATTTTGAACCATCTTCAGAAAACTTTCAAGCGAAGTGATTTCACTGTGGAAGAATGTCCGGTGAGAGAGGGCGCAAAAAGTATATCTTTCAAGGTAGAAGCAGACTTTGCGCTGTTAAGTGAAATTTATGATGCTCAAAATTGGCCCACTGGGGTAACAGTATCCAGATATAGGTTTTTTCGAGGAAGAGATAATGCAAAATTCGATGCATAAAAATTCTCAAAAAAGTTGTTTTGCTTTGATTAACCTGAACCTACAAGGACTGCCTAGGAAAATAGATTGCCTAGAAAATTGTTTAAAAATGGAAGACTGCTGTATAGCTTGCTTTACAGAACATTGGCTGACTAATGACAACGTAAACAAAATCATAATACAAGGCTACAGATTAGCAAATTGCTTTACGAGACAATCAACTTCTCGTGGTGGTGCTATGATATTGGTAAGAGAAGGAGTGGAATATGAATCAATTGATCCGATAACTAACCTGTCTGTTGAGGGTTGTATAGAGATAGCTGCAGTTAGACTTCCAAGTCTAGACATGACCGTTCTATCAGTTTATCGCCCCCCGGGAGCTGACATGCAAGTTTTTATGGAAAAAGCAGACATTGCACTTGGTACTTTAATAAATAGTGGGGTTAATAACCTTTTCGTCGCTGGAGACTTTAATGTGAATATTTTGGAGTCAACAATGGAGAGTACCAAGCTGCATCATCTGTTTGTGTCCTATGGACTTTATAATCTATTTTCAGAAGCATCTAGAATAACAAAGACATCAGCAACTTGTATAGACAATATTTATTCAAACATAAACCTAAACAACTGTCTAGCGAAAACTATGAATTTACACCTGTCGGACCATCTTGCGCAAAAGCTCCTGATATATAAGGACAACAAACAAGAGGATAAGTTTCATAATGTGAGGGATACAAATAACAGTGATAGTGTTCAGCTTTTCATACACCAGTTGCAAAACATTGACTGGAATTCACTTCTGGTACCAAATGCTGAGGACTCTTATGTTCGTTTCCACGAAGCTCTAATGGAAAGCTTTGAAAATTGCTTCCCTGTGAAAAGGAAGAGGGTTATCTCTGTTAAAGAACACATTTTCCGGAATGAAATTATCAGAAAACTTAAGAATCAGGTAGATGCTTCAATCTTTAGAGTAAAAAGAGATGATAATTCAAAAACTCTTTATGAAAGCCTAAAGAAACAACTAAGGACACAGATTGACACTTCTATTAGAAACTATAACAGAGATAGAATTACAAATGCTGATAATAAATCTAAAATCATCTGGAAGTTGATAAATTCGAATATAAAAACCTCGAGGATTAACCAAGGAGCAAGTACACTAAGTGCGGACTGTCTAAATTGCCATTTTTCCAGAATTGGTGAGGATAATTTGGTGCACGTAGAAGACACGTCAAAAAAGTGCCATTCCTATATAAAACGTGTCAAACTGCGGAGCAATGGGTCAATGTTTCTCGAGGACACATCCCCACGTGAAATTATGCAGGTGGTGTTGACGATGAAAAATAAGTCAGCTTGTGACATCTTTGGATTAAACATAGTACTTCTAAAAAAGATAATCCACGTGATTGCAGACCCACTGAGCAAAATTGTCAATATGTGCTTTGCTCAGGGTATATTTCCAAATCTATTAAAGATTGCAAAGATAATTCCTTTCCCAAAAAATGGCGACATGAACGATTGCAACAATTATAGGCCAATTTGTATTCTCCCTATAATCTCGAAAATCTTGGAAGCACTTATTAAAGAGAGATTAGCAAGCTATATTGATAGGCAGGAAATCCTAAACCATTCACAGCATGGATTCAGAAGAAATAGGTCAACAACTACGGCGATGACATATATAGTTGATTTTGTCTTGGAAGCACTTAATGACAAAGAAAATGCCGAGCTTTTGTGCGTTGACCTTAGTAAAGCCTTTAATATGGTAAACCACCAGATCCTTATCTCTAAGTTGGAATATTATGGAATGAGAGGCAGAATAGGAACACTTTTACAATCATATTTAAGGAACAGGGTGCAGTTGGTTAGCTGGCAAAATACCACATCAAATTTTAAACAGGTAGACTTGGGAGTACCACAGGGCTCTATACTGGGGCCAATGCTCTTCCTATTATATATTAACGATTTGCCCGAAAACATTAGGGCAGACAGAAGTTGCATCTTCGCAGATGACACGTCAGTAATTAATAAAGCAGTTCCAGACCTTATAAAACACAAAGGTGACCAATCCATCCAGCAGGTGGAAGCATGGGTTAAGGCAAACAAGTTATTGCTTAATGCAGAAAAAACATCAAGACTTGTCATAACTACCAGGGACTATCTACAGAACTCAGGCGAAAATATCAAAGTTTTAGGCTTTCATATTGATGGTTGTTTAAGCTGGAAACCCCACATAGACCATATGTGTAAGAAATTATCTTCAGCCATCTACTCAATCCGTAGAATAAGATACATCATAGATGAAAGCGCCGCAAGGGTTACTTACTATGCTCACTTTCAGAGCATTGCAACCTATGGGATTTTGCTATGGGGATCCTCGCCACATGCAGAACGTGTCTTTATACAACAGAAAAGAGCAATTAGGGCGATTGCTAACGTTCCTCAGGACCACAGTTGTAGAGAACTATTCCAGAGGTATAAAATACTTACCCTACCAGCAAGTTATATAATTACTTGTCTTCTTTACATCTATGACCATCAGGCCAGTTTTATCTCCCATGAACAGGTTCACAGTTACGAAACTAGAGGTAAAAGTCAGTTTGTGATTCCTCATCACAGGATAAGCCGCACGCAGAGGAGCCATGGGTATACTGGAGTTAGGTTGTTTAATTCACTTCCAGTGGTGGTCAGGGAATTGCCTAGAAGACAGTTTGTATCTGTGATAAAAAGAAAATTAATAGAGAGACCTATATATTCAATTGAAGAATTTAATTTTTAATTAACTGTTGTGTGTTTTTGTCAGCTCATTTTATATTTTGTTTTATTTTATGTATATTGTCACCCACTATTTGTCATGTGTAAGTCCGTTATACAATTATTTTATTATTTTATGTGCGACGAACCATGTAAATGTTGATGGTTAAATAAATGTTATGTTATGTTATGTTATGTTATGTTGAAGGTTCCACGTGAGATTATTGCTTATGTGGATCTCTATGGGTGTATTGGCAACATTTGGAAAATAAGCGTGTCCTAAAACATCACCGCCAATTGGGTATGTACACGGTTGCCCACCTCTCAAGTAAAAATGTTGGTCATCACAAAAACTTATAAGTATGTCGGCTTCAGCATAGTTGTTTGTTCTCACTAAATTCAAATTAATATGTTGTTCCCATTGTTTGAATGCTTTTTGTGTTAGCAATAGTACTGTAGGATCTGAATAATGTATGTACCATTTCAAAGTTTTCTTTTTCCATATAGGTTTTACTGTTAATAATGAATTCTGTGAAAAATCTTCATCACCACATCGTTTACGTTTCATCAGGTTAATGTCTCTACTAGTCAAATTGTTACTTTCGGGTAAACTGAAAAACGTTTGAAACATGTTTAAAGCCTCTGTGAAAGCTTCTGTCTTCTCTAACATCGTTAGCTGGTCATTGTTAGTGATATTACTGCTTAAATAACCATATTTGAGGAGATAATCGTTGGCCAGTTGTCTGTCTGTTTCACTTACATCCTCTCCACAGGAGGCACTTAGACAAAGAACACAGATACTCAAGAGTAGCTTGAACATGACTGCTCTCCACGTTAACCAGCGTTATACTGTTCAGCTCTCGCTCTAGCTGTTGTTAAATAGTCGTATGTCTGTCGGTGTGTTATTACAAACGCATCTGTCAGTATAAGTAAAGACATCAAGGTGTCCTGTGTATATCCTTTCAAACACCGTGTACAAGCTTCAACAAGATTCTATATGATACTTGTTGACAATCAATGGTCTGTCTGTCTGTTTTTGCTGTGTGTTACCAGTGTTACTCACTCTAGCTGTTGTTGGTATTACTTGAGCTGTTGCGTTCGTTTTTAGGGGGCCAGTAGTCCGGCTCCCTGGCGATAACTCTAAGTGGGCTCCCTCGGTTGAAACACTTGTCATGTCGTTGTGTTATTACACATGCATCTGTCAGTTTAAGCAAAGACATCGAACTGTCATGACGTGTGTTGTATCCTTTCAAACAAACGTGTACAAGCTCCAAACAATGTCAATCAGTTGTCTGTTTGTTTTGCTGTGTGTTACCAGTGTTACTCACTCTAGCTGTTGTTAAACAGTTGTGTTATTACACATGCATCTGTCAGTCTAAGCAAAGACTTTGAACTGTCATGACGTGTGTTATATCCTTTTCAAACAACGTGTACAAGCGTTCCAAGATGGCAATCAGTTGTCTGTCTGTTTGTATCCTCAACACAGAAGACACCTGTTCAGTAGTGTGTGTATTAAGCTGTGAAAGAAGGCTGACGTCTCTTGTTGTATGTAAGTACACTCTTGTATTATGTCTGTTTGCATTCAAATAACAAATACAAACATAACCTTAACAAACAATCATATGACTGGTAATCAACACGTGACATAACCTTAATAAACAAATACAGACAGCTGTGTGTGTACGAACATAACCTTAATCAACAAATACAAACATAACCTTGATAAACAATCAAAATGGCTTGGTAATCAGTCTGTATACGAACACCTAACCTTAATAAACAAATACATAACCTTAATAAACAATCAGACAGCTGGTATTCGACAAACACACATGGAGACCTGACTTGTAGATATCTATGGACACAGGTCAGACGGAACATCTTACGTCATCACAAGACAGTTAATACCTAACCTGGCTTGTGGCTATCTATGGACACAGGTCAGACATCTTGGAACGCTTGTGACGTCATCACAGGTCAGACATAAGACAGTTAATACCTAACCTGACTTGTAGATATCTATGGACACAGGTCAGCCATCTTGGAATGCTTGTGACGTCATCTCAGGTCAGACAGTTCCATAGAGACCAGGGTTGCGGCTGTCTATGACAGGTCAGCCATCTTGGAATGCTTGTGACGTCATCTGACAGGTCAGGTGACATTTGACGTTGACACCTGTCAGGTTAGATGACAACTGACAGCTGACAGGTCAGTGACATTTGACACCTGTCAAATCTGACAGGTCAGCTGTCAACTGTCACACGTCTGCGCATGATGACTCGCGCATGCGCAGAAAAAAAGTGGAGGGGATGAGCCCAGGTGCCCGACTATCTACTAACCTATATTATTATTGATCTTGCTTTAAAATGTCAAAGCTGTCAATGTCACGTTATTTGATGACTGTATTCTCAGTGGGAGGGAAGATACGTCATTTGTCTCGGCCAATGAAAACGTCAGAAATATCTTTACGCCCCTAATGTTGAGGATTTGTAAAAACGCATACGGGAGTGATATCTTCCATGGTCGTTTTAATGAATTTTCTTAAAAAAATTCACTACTTTAGAGATCTGTGTTATATATATATATATATATATATATATATATATATATATATATATATATATATATATATATATATATATATATATATATATATATATATATAAACATATAAAGTCTGAAACCGACCTCGGATTTGGTTTCCAGGGGTCCTAAATAGCGCTCATTCGAAGAAATTTTTTCAAAATTCAAAAGTCGGGATTTCCTCATTAGTGACTTTTTAAAAAAAAATTCACTAAAACGAAATATGAGGTTTGGTTTCACACAAGTCACAAATGTATTTACGGTGTTTGAGAATGTCGTCGACGATATCTAATGTTCTAAAAATTTAACCCGACACAAGAGTTGAGCGTAACAACGTTTCATCAATATACAAGTCTCATCAGATGAAAAATGCGCTATTCTCATTACTATATGTCTCAGAAAAAATCCCATCATATTTTATACCGTGATGCCTGTGTACCAAAACCTGACAGTGGGAAATGAAGGCGGAACTGACAAAATGTTTCCCAATAGCTGACACAGACTTGATGCATTCAAAGGCAGCCCAAAAGTGAGATACAAATTGACCCAATCAGGCACATTTGGGAAGAGAACAAAATATTGAAAGCCATGTTTATTATTCTATAAAAATTGGTCAAATTCTTTCATAGCTATTACATTATAAATCCCTCTTTTATTGATTAATAATGGTGTTGGAATGCTCCTGACTACGTCCCTCAACTTATTATACCACAGCCTATCTGGTTTCCCGGGCCATCTCCAATACATCCCGGTCTTTTCCATAACGCTAACATATACTTCTGCCATGGACTTCTTTTCCACTTTTCCCGGATAATGTGCCCCTTCATAGTGCACTATTACAAAATAGTTTTTGGGAATCTTGTCTTAATTCTTTTGTTCGTTTTTCTCGTTCGTCTTTTCTATCGCTTTTACACTTTTTGTTCATGGAACAGAAATCTTTCCAGGCGGCCGTTCCTAGTCATGAAAATATATTTTAGTATTATTTTTATATTATAATATTTCTACGAAAATTCGTATATATTAAGTAGGTAACATAAATATAATAATTATTGGCAATGAAATATTACGTTACATCTTTAGATAAATAATAAACAAGTTGGAATTGCAGAGTAGAGTATAAGGAATGCTGACTGATGAGGTTTGCAAATTGTTAATTATGTAGAACTAGCAAGGAGGCTGGAAAACTAGCTAACGTCTGCCAAGAGATGAATAGGTTGCAAGTGAAAATTCTGGGCATAAGCGAGGTGTGATGGCCAGGGACTGGATCAGTCAATCTAATGGGCGAAAAGTTCTGTTACTCCGGTAACAAGAACCCGAAGCACTATAATGGTGTTGGTGTGATACTGGGCGTGGAGTTGAGCAGAGCAGTTTCAAGTTTTGTGCCGATCTCGGATCGATGCATGTTGCTGCAGATAGGGGGAACAACCATAAATATTAATATAATCCAGGTATATGCTCCTACTGCTGATAAGCCAATTGAGGAACTGGAAGAATGGTATGAAGATCTAGACAAGCTATTAAAGATGACAAAGAAAGAGGACATTAACATAGTATTAGGTGATTTTAATGCCAAAATAGGCAAGGGACGATTCGCAAACTTGGTGGGAGGACATGGCCTGGGCAATTGGAATGACAGGGGAGACAGGCTGCTGGAATTCTGCCAATGCTACGAAATGGTAATAACCAATACTTGGTTTAAATTACCCCCTCGAAGGCCCTACATGTGGACTTCACCACAACATACCTCTAGCAGAATTGTATGCAATCAAATTGATTATATCTTGATTAATCGAAGGTTCCGTAATACTATCAAAAGCGCAAAAACATATCCAAGTGCTGATGCAAACTCTAATCATAATCCTGTTGTGGCAAACTTCCACCCCAGATTAAAGGTAATAAAGAAAACTAGGTCCAAAACTAAACCCCAACACACAAAGCCTGAGAAATAAAACAACTAGAGATAAAGTTGCTACAGAGTTAAATAAGTGTCTCTTAGAAACAGACTGTCAACAAGCAAGCAGTACAACTGATACAAACAACTTATGGAAACCTATAAAGCAAATACTGATAAACACCACGGAAACACAGTTACCAAGAACACAGGGGAACAGAAAGAAGGATTGGATGACAGCGGATATACTATAATTGATGGATGAACGAAGACGATACAATAACAGAAATATATCGGAATACAAACGACTGAACAGTGAAATAAGAACAAAAATAAAGGTAGCAAAAGAGGACTGGATGAATGAGAGATGTAGGGTAATAGAGGAACTACAGGACAGACATGATTTTTTCAATATGTACAGAGGAATTAGGGAGTTTATGCATAGCGACAAGAAACATTCACAACATCTACTAGAGGACAACAACGGACATCTAATACAGAGCACTCAAGATAAATTGAAGAAATGGGAAAGTTATATCAAGAACCTATTTGAAGAGGACAGAACCGAAAAACTTTTAGTCGAGAACGACGAAGGCCCAACAATTCTGAAGAGGGGGAAGTAGAAGTCGCCATTAAACAGCTTAAAATAAATAAAAGCCCATGACCCGACGAAATTTACCCGGAGATATTGAAACTGATAAAAGAGAACAACCTCGACTTACTGGTCTCCCTGTTTAATAAAATTTACGAGACAGGAAGAATACCAGACGAATGGATGGAGTCGATCTTCGTACCCTTGCCAAAACAACCACACTCCCACAGATGTGAGGCCTTTAGGCTGATAAGTCTTATGAGCCATGCCCTTAAGATACTATTAAAAATATTACATAACAGGTTATTTAGAAGATGCGAGAAGCAGAGATGGGACATGATCAGTTCGGTTTTAGGAGTGGTATGGGGACAAGAGAAGCGCTGTTTAGCCTACAAGTGTTGTGCCAGAAGTGTTACGATCAACACAGGGACATCTTTCTCTGTTTTGTCGACTTTGAGAAGGCCTTCGACCGAGTAAAGCATCCGAAATTGATAGAAGCACTACGAAATACAGGTCTAGATGGCAAGAGCTTAACATTAATCAAAAACTTATACCGGTACCAAGTGGCTAAAATTCGAATAGAGGGCGAAACTTCTAACAGCATAAATATTGGTAAATGAGTAACACAGGGATGCGTATTGTCACCCATCTTGTTTAATCTGTATTCCAAGCTTCTGTTCAAAAAGGCTCTTGAGAAAGTTAATGACGGTATAAAAGTAAATGGCACACTATTAGATACGCCGACGACACTGTATTAATGGCAGATACGGATACCGGCTTACAAAATATTCTAGATCAGCTAAATCAGACAATTTGGAATGCGGATCAACGAGAGGAAAACGAAAATAATGGTAATGCAGAGGAGACAGAATGTACCTATACCCTTCATTATAAATAATAACCTATTACAACATGTCAACCATTATAAATACTTGGGATGCTGGATAGACAGCCAATTAAACCCAGAAAAAGAAATAAATTCCAAAATTGCACAAGCCAAAAGCAACTTTACAAAAATACGAAGCCTTCTTTGCGATTCGCATCTCGACATAAACCTAAGGTTAAGGTTAGCAAAATGCTACATATGGTCAGTCCTTCTGTATGGAGTAGAGACATGGACCTTAAAAATAACGAGCATGAATAAACTGGAAGCTTTCGAGATGTGGGTCTATCGGCGCACACTAAAAATACCATGGACAGCAAGAGTGCGAAATGAAGAGAGTAGGTATTCGGTCACTTGAGGCAGACAGGAAGTGGGGGCGGAGCCCCCCACCCCCACTCCTCCCCTAGTGGGCGGAGCCCCACCCCTAGTGGGTGGAGCCCTCCCCCTTGTAGGCAGAGCCCCACCCATTGGGGCGTGGCCACGCCCCAAAATGGCGGACCCAAAATGGCGGAACCAAAATGGAGGAACCAAAATGGCGGAACCAAAATGGCGGAATAAAAAATGGCGGAATGAAAAATGGCGGAATGAAAGATGGAAGCCTAACCTGTGATACCTTAAGCTGACATATATACCCCTGACATTATAAAAAATGGCGGCTTTCGTTCTTAAAGATGGTGCCTTTCGCTTTTAAAGATGGTTGAAGACTCCATTATTTAAAGTTACGTCACTCCAACCTTTAGAGCCGACAAATGAGAGTGAGGTTGATAAGCGAGAATAATGGTGTTGGTCGAGGACTCCAGGATTTAAAGTTACGCCCCCATTAAAACAAACCATTCATAAAGCTTTTGTTATTAGACATAAGACATAATAATTAATATGTTTAATATTAGACTGACTATTAGATTTCGCATAGAAATTAGCCGAACGCCACAATTGTTATATGGGTAGGTTCTAAAAATAACACACAGAGGTCGTTGGCAAACAAAAGAAGGAAGTTCAGAAACAAAATAGACAACAGGTTCAAATAGGAAACCAAACTTAAATATCGTAGAGACAATAGAGGTCGCTGGCAAAACAAAGAAGGAAGCTCAGAAACAAAATGGACAACAGGTTCAACTCTTAAAAATAGGAACTTTTTTAGCCTTATGTGTGGGCGCGGCAAGTAGTTGATTTTATTTTGAAAGAGATACAGGTTCGATTCCTGATATATGCTCCTTGATATGGTAGCGTCAAACAAATACAAAGAGGTACTGAATAACTAAACAGTAAGCTTAGAAACAATGGTTGGTTACAGGTTCAATTCCTTTCTTAGTTTTAAAGCTAACCCCCACGTGTTTAGTGTCATGTTATTCGTCTAAGTAAGCAGAATTAAAAAATGGCGACTAAAATAAGATAAAAACTTAAAACCCTTATCGCGGAAGATCCGTGAGATGTACTATAGAACCAACACATGCATGGTGTTAAGGAGGTCAAATCAAAGTGGAATATACAATAAAATGACCACTTCCGGTCTAAATTTTAAATCGTTATATCTTTTGAATGGAAAGTGATAGAAATGAACTGACTTTAAAAATATATCGTTTCATAACAAGCTCTACAAGAAAATGAGATAAAAAACTTCAAATCCTTATCGCGGAAGATCGGTGAGATGTACGATAGAACCAATACATGCACGGTGTTAAGGAGGCCAAATCAAATTGGAATATACAATAAAATGGCCACTTCCGGTCTAAACTTTAAATCGTTATATCTTTTGAACGGAAAGTGATAGAAAGGAACCGACTTCAAAAATGTATGTTTCGTAACAAGGTCTACAAGAAACTGAGATAAAAAACTTCAAATCCTTATCGCGGAAGATCGGTGACATGTACGATAGATCCAATGCATGCACGGTGTTAAGGAGGCCAAATCAAATTGGAATATACAATAAAATGGCCACTTCCGGTCTAAACTTTAAATCGTTATATCTTTTGAACGGAAAGTGATAGAAAGGAACCGACTTCAAAAATGTATGTTTCGTAACAAGGTCTACAAGAAACAGAGAAAAAACTTCAAACCCTTATCGCGGAAGATCGACGAGATGTACGATAGAACCAATACATACACGCTGTTCAGCAAAGCAAACTCTATAAGCATATTCAATAAAAACGTTACTTCCGGTAGACACTTCCGGTATAGCTATTCTTAGAGCTACATACATGTGTGACACCTCAAAATCATCGTCTTGTTGAACAGAATAAATATAATATTTAAGTAAGGCAGAACAAGCTGTGTTAACACCTAAAAAACAACACACTCTCTCTTAGACTTAATGAAGTTACTTTCAGAGAAAATTTCAACCATACCAGAAATAACAGTATTCAATAGCGTATTTAAATGTTGACTACATCAAGTGATGCGTGCTACAGACAAATTTTAGTACACCCTCTTAGACTTATTGAAGTTGACGGTACAGGCAGCTGTCAAGCGTACCTAACAAACCAAAGTAAATATGTCTTGAAGAACAGTCTTCAATTGCCCTAAGCCAACACATCTCTATCATTTCAGAGTAATCTTAGCCATGTGACCAGTTAAACTAAGTATCTTGAAGTGTAGCTTGTATGTTTATGAGATATAAAATAACAAAACTAAAGAGTTAATTGTCTATTAAAACAACAAGCAGAAGGGGCTGACTTGGTACCTACAGCTGCTACATACTTGGTAAAAATGGGTGCCACTAGCATTTCAGAGTAATTTTAATCACACAACACTCTAACTAACTGTCTTGAGATGTGGCTTTATGTGTTAATGGGTGGAAATAACAAAACTAAAGAGTTGATTGTCTATTACAACTGTCAGCTAAAGAAGCATTTAGGTAGCCGGAATACCGATATCCTAAATATTTCAAGAGTAATCTTAGTCATACAACACTCTTAACTAACTGTCTTGAGATGTGGCTTTATGTGTCATTGGTTGGAAAATAAGAAAACTAAAGAGTTGATTGTCTATTACAACTGTCAGCTGAAGGAACATTTTGGGTTATCGGAATACCGATACCCTAAATATTTCAACCAAAGGAGCCCACTTAGACTCATCTCCAGGGAGCCGGAATACTGGCCCCCTAGAAGTGTCGGAAGCAACATTTCAATTAACACCAACAACCGCTAAATACTTGTTGGACTTTAATATGTTTGATATTAAATTCGGTTTGCTACATAACCATTCATTTTTATGAAAAACTCAACAATTTTTATTTCTGCGTAAGCGAATTTAATCAGAAATATAGAACCAATCTTCAAGGAACCGAAGTAAAATGATAAGAACATTAAGAACAAACATTCCGATACCGAAGTGATCCTAAACACACCATATGATGCAAATTCTGTAAATCTCTTTAACAGAAGAAAAACAGAAGTGAAACACCGTAAGACAAATAGAACTGACGTACATAACAGATGTGTCTGAGGAGAAACGTATTCAGAACCTTATTGAGTTTACTAAGTTTTAAGTATACGAACATAACAGTCTATGTACCAACCAATACCGATACCCTTAATATTTCAACCAAAGGAGCCCACTTAGACTCATCTCCAGGGGCTCGGAATACCGATGCCCTAAAAACGGACGCAACATCTCAAGTAACACCTAGAACTGCAACATACTTGGTAAAAAATGGGTGGAGCTCAGATTGTAAACGACTTGATAGGTGGTACATATGTTTGCAAAGATTTCATTCTAAATTTAGCCTGTTGGATATCCAATCTTTTCTATGAAAAGTGCAACCAACCAACTAACCAACCACCCAACCAACCAACCAACGTTGAGGGGCGTAGAGATAGCAAGCTATCTACAAGTGGACCCCTCTGAACCTATGATGTTAATAATGGATTAAGAGATTGAATTGGTACGTGTTTATAGTGAAGGCTTGCAAGCTACGTACAAGTGTCTGAATATATGATGGTAATGATGGGTTAAGATATTTAATTGACATGTATTAAAGGCTTAGCGGTTTTCATTTGAGTCATCGTCATTCGAAAACTATTAGAACGAAAACCAGGTCCTTTACTCTGGTATATCTTACTCAGTAGGAACCAAATGTCTTCGAAAACAACATTCTTTGCTTTTCTGAAAGGCAAGTGAGCAGCCCCCTTGTCGAACCCCTCCGAGCTAAAGGTAAACCCCACTCTGTCTTCGGGATCGACATCATGGACTATATGACTCACAATATCTTTAATACGATCTTTGACCCACTTCTCTGGATCGTTGACATCGTCAGGTATATCTTGTAGTCTAAAGCATACGCTTCGTCTATCAAGTTTAAACTTCTTATTGGAGGTCACTGTATCTTCAAGTATTTGGAATGCCATTGTTTCGTGCTACACAACTGACTGTGTTGGTTAAAGGACCGAAGTTTAGCCTCGTGTTTATTAAAGAACAAAGTTTAGCAGGTACTATTTGTTTTCACCTTCACTATTGGCTACCGACTGAACCTTAGCGGAAGCTCCTCGTCTTAATATTCGACAAACAACACAGACAACACAACTTATTGTTTTCACCTTCACTGTTGGCTATCGACTGAACCTTAGCGGACGCTCCTCGTCTTAATATTCGACAAACAACACAGACAACACAACTTATTGTTTTCACCTTCACTGTTGGCTACCGACTGAACCTTAGCGGACGCTCCTCGTCTTAATATTCGACAAACAACACAGACAACACAACTTATTGTTTTCACCTTCACTGTTGGTTAACGACTGAACCTTAGTGGACGCTTCACGTCTTAATATTCAACAGACAACAACGACAGCTGTCATACAGCCGTCTGACATGACAGACAGCTGTCATACAGCTGTCATACAGCTGTCTAACACAGCTGTCTAACACAGCTGTCTAACACAGCTGTCTAACACAGCTGTCTAACACAACTGTCTAACACAGCTGTTTAACACAGCTGTCTAACACAGCTGTCTAATAGGGCAGACATATGTCTAACACATGTCTAGGAGATGTGTAACAGTCACTCTTTTGCGGAACATAAGCTGAATGTTTTTAAGTCAAACAAGAAGAAAACAATTTAAAACACATCTACGATGACCATGAGGCAGCCTACATGGACTTTGAACAATTTTTAAAAATAGATGCGGCCAGGTTAGTTGATTAACCATCCAGGTCAGTCACAGCTGACGCTATAAAAAAAACGATGCTGGAAGCGAGTGACGTCACAAGAAACGGTGGTGCATGTGCCCAGGTTAGACCTCTAAGCTTTCCAGGTTAATACCGGGTTAGCTCCATGACAAGGTGGTGGACCAGTCGGGTCAGCTAGGCGACCGGGGGCCCTAGCTGACCCGACCATTCCACCACCCCGACTCTTAGCTGACCCGACTGGTCCACCACCTTGTCATGGAGCTAACCCGGTATTAACCTGGAAAGCTTAGAGGTCTAACCTGGGCACATGCACCACCGTTTCTTGTGACGTCACTCGCTTCCAGCATCGTTTTTTTTATAGCGTCAGCTGTGACTGACCTGGATGGTTAATCAACTAACCTGGCCGCATCTATTTTTAAAAATTGTTCAAAGTCCATGTAGGCTGCCTCATGGTCATCGTAGATGTGTTTTAAATTGTTTTCTTCTTGTTTGACTTAAAAACATTCAGCTTATGTTCCGCAAAAGAGTGACTGTTACACATCTCCTAGACATGTGTTAGACATATGTCTGCCCTATTAGACAGCTGTGTTAGACAGCTGTGTTAAACAGCTGTGTTAGACAGTTGTGTTAGACAGCTGTGTTAGACAGCTGTGTTAGACAGCTGTGTTAGACAGCTGTGTTAGACAGCTGTATGACAGCTGTATGACAGCTGTCTGTCATGTCAGACGGCTGTATGACAGCTGTCGTTGTTGTCTGTTGAATATTAAGACGTGAAGCGTCCACTAAGGTTCAGTCGTTAACCAACAGTGAAGGTGAAAACAATAAGTTGTGTTGTCTGTGTTGTTTGTCGAATATTAAGACGAGGAGCGTCCGCTAAGGTTCAGTCGGTAGCCAACAGTGAAGGTGAAAACAATAAGTTGTGTTGTCTGTGTTGTTTGTCGAATATTAAGACGAGGAGCGTCCGCTAAGGTTCAGTCGATAGCCAACAGTGAAGGTGAAAACAATAAGTTGTGTTGTCTGTGTTGTTTGTCGAATATTAAGACGAGGAGCTTCCGCTAAGGTTCAGTCGGTAGCCAATAGTGAAGGTGAAAACAAATAGTACCTGCTAAACTTTGTTCTTTAATAAACACGAGGCTAAACTTCGGTCCTTTAACCAACACAGTCAGTTGTGTAGCACGAAACAATGGCATTCCAAATACTTGAAGATACAGTGACCTCCAATAAGAAGTTTAAACTTGATAGACGAAGCGTATGCTTTAGACTACAAGATATACCTGACGATGTCAACGATCCAGAGAAGTGGGTCAAAGATCGTATTAAAGATATTGTGAGTCATATAGTCCATGATGTCGATCCCGAAGACAGAGTGGGGTTTACCTTTAGCTCGGAGGGGTTCGACAAGGGGGCTGCTCACTTGCCTTTCAGAAAAGCAAAGAATGTTGTTTTCGAAGACATTTGGTTCCTACTGAGTAAGATATACCAGAGTAAAGGACCTGGTTTTCGTTCTAATAGTTTTCGAATGACGATGACTCAAATGAAAACCGCTAAGCCTTTAATACATGTCAATTAAATATCTTAACCCATCATTACCATCATATATTCAGACACTTGTACGTAGCTTGCAAGCCTTCACTATAAACACGTACCAATTCAATCTCTTAATCCATTATTAACATCATAGGTTCAGAGGGGTCCACTTGTAGATAGCTTGCTATCTCTACGCCCCTCAACGTTGGTTGGTTGGTTGGGTGGTTGGTTAGTTGGTTGGTTGCACTTTTCATAGAAAAGATTGGATATCCAACAGGCTAAATTTAGAATGAAATCTTTGCAAACATATGTACCACCTATCAAGTCGTTTACAATCTGAGCTCCACCCATTTTTTACCAAGTATGTTGCAGTTCTAGGTGTTACTTGAGATGTTGCGTCCGTTTTTAGGGCATCGGTATTCCGAGCCCCTGGAGATGAGTCTAAGTGGGCTCCTTTGGTTGAAATATTAAGGGTATCGGTATTGGTTGGTACATAGACTGTTATGTTCGTATACTTAAAACTTAGTAAACTCAATAAGGTTCTGAATACGTTTCTCCTCAGACACATCTGTTATGTACGTCAGTTCTATTTGTCTTACGGTGTTTCACTTCTGTTTTTCTTCTGTTAAAGAGATTTACAGAATTTGCATCATATGGTGTGTTTAGGATCACTTCGGTATCGGAATGTTTGTTCTTAATGTTCTTATCATTTTACTTCGGTTCCTTGAAGATTGGTTCTATATTTCTGATTAAATTCGCTTACGCAGAAATAAAAATTGTTGAGTTTTTCATAAAAATGAATGGTTATGTAGCAAACCGAATTTAATATCAAACATATTAAAGTCCAACAAGTATTTAGCGGTTGTTGGTGTTAATTGAAATGTTGCTTCCGACACTTCTAGGGGGCCAGTATTCCGGCTCCCTGGAGATGAGTCTAAGTGGGCTCCTTTGGTTGAAATATTTAGGGTATCGGTATTCCGATAACCCAAAATGTTCCTTCAGCTGACAGTTGTAATAGACAATCAACTCTTTAGTTTTCTTATTTTCCAACCAATGACACATAAAGCCACATCTCAAGACAGTTAGTTAAGAGTGTTGTATGACTAAGATTACTCTTGAAATATTTAGGATATCGGTATTCCGGCTACCTAAATGCTTCTTTAGCTGACAGTTGTAATAGACAATCAACTCTTTAGTTTTGTTATTTCCACCCATTAACACATAAAGCCACATCTCAAGACAGTTAGTTAGAGTGTTGTGTGATTAAAATTACTCTGAAATGCTAGTGGCACCCATTTTTACCAAGTATGTAGCAGCTGTAGGTACCAAGTCAGCCCCTTCTGCTTGTTGTTTTAATAGACAATTAACTCTTTAGTTTTGTTATTTTATATCTCATAAACATACAAGCTACACTTCAAGATACTTAGTTTAACTGGTCACATGGCTAAGATTACTCTGAAATGATAGAGATGTGTTGGCTTAGGGCAATTGAAGACTGTTCTTCAAGACATATTTACTTTGGTTTGTTAGGTACGCTTGACAGCTGCCTGTACCGTCAACTTCAATAAGTCTAAGAGGGTGTACTAAAATTTGTCTGTAGCACGCATCACTTGATGTAGTCAACATTTAAATACGCTATTGAATACTGTTATTTCTGGTATGGTTGAAATTTTCTCTGAAAGTAACTTCATTAAGTCTAAGAGAGAGTGTGTTGTTTTTTAGGTGTTAACACAGCTTGTTCTGCCTTACTTAAATATTATATTTATTCTGTTCAACAAGACGATGATTTTGAGGTGTCACACATGTATGTAGCTCTAAGAATAGCTATACCGGAAGTGTCTACCGGAAGTAACGTTTTTATTGAATATGCTTATAGAGTTTGCTTTGCTGAACAGCGTGTATGTATTGGTTCTATCGTACATCTCGTCGATCTTCCGCGATAAGGGTTTGAAGTTTTTTCTCTGTTTCTTGTAGACCTTGTTACGAAACATACATTTTTGAAGTCGGTTCCTTTCTATCACTTTCCGTTCAAAAGATATAACGATTTAAAGTTTAGACCGGAAGTGGCCATTTTATTGTATATTCCAATTTGATTTGGCCTCCTTAACACCGTGCATGCATTGGATCTATCGTACATGTCACCGATCTTCCGCGATAAGGATTTGAAGTTTTTTATCTCAGTTTCTTGTAGACCTTGTTACGAAACATACATTTTTGAAGTCGGTTCCTTTCTATCACTTTCCGTTCAAAAGATATAACGATTTAAAGTTTAGACCGGAAGTGGCCATTTTATTGTATATTCCAATTTGATTTGGCCTCCTTAACACCGTGCATGTATTGGTTCTATCGTACATCTCACCGATCTTCCGCGATAAGGATTTGAAGTTTTTTATCTCATTTTCTTGTAGAGCTTGTTATGAAACGATATATTTTTAAAGTCAGTTCATTTCTATCACTTTCCATTCAAAAGATATAACGATTTAAAATTTAGACCGGAAGTGGTCATTTTATTGTATATTCCACTTTGATTTGACCTCCTTAACACCATGCATGTGTTGGTTCTATAGTACATCTCACGGATCTTCCGCGATAAGGGTTTTAAGTTTTTATCTTATTTTAGTCGCCATTTTTTAATTCTGCTTACTTAGACGAATAACATGACACTAAACACGTGGGGGTTAGCTTTAAAACTAAGAAAGGAATTGAACCTGTAACCAACCATTGTTTCTAAGCTTACTGTTTAGTTATTCAGTACCTCTTTGTATTTGTTTGACGCTACCATATCAAGGAGCATATATCAGGAATCGAACCTGTATCTCTTTCAAAATAAAATCAACTACTTGCCGCGCCCACACATAAGGCTAAAAAAGTTCCTATTTTTAAGAGTTGAACCTGTTGTCCATTTTGTTTCTGAGCTTCCTTCTTTGTTTTGCCAGCGACCTCTATTGTCTCTACGATATTTAAGTTTGGTTTCCTATTTGAACCTGTTGTCTATTTTGTTTCTGAACTTCCTTCTTTTGTTTGCCAACGACCTCTGTGTGTTATTTTTAGAACCTACCCATATAACAATTGTGGCGTTCGGCTAATTTCTATGCGAAATCTAATAGTCAGTCTAATATTAAACATATTAATTATTATGTCTTATGTCTAATAACAAAAGCTTTATGAATGGTTTGTTTTAATGGGGGCGTAACTTTAAATCCTGGAGTCCTCGACCAACACCATTATTCTCGCTTATCAACCTCACTCTCATTTGTCGGCTCTAAAGGTTGGAGTGACGTAACTTTAAATAATGGAGTCTTCAACCATCTTTAAAAGCGAAAGGCACCATCTTTAAGAACGAAAGCCGCCATTTTTTATAATGTCAGGGGTATATATGTCAGCTTAAGGTATCACAGGTTAGGCTTCCATCTTTCATTCCGCCATTTTTCATTCCGCCATTTTTTATTCCGCCATTTTGGTTCCGCCATTTTGGTTCCTCCATTTTGGTTCCGCCATTTTGGGTCCGCCATTTTGGGGCGTGGCCACGCCCCAATGGGTGGGGCTCTGCCTACAAGGGGGAGGGCTCCACCCACTAGGGGTGGGGCTCCGCCCACTAGGGGAGGAGTGGGGGTGGGGGGCTCCGCCCCCACTTCCTGTCTGCCTCAAGTGACCGAATACCTACTGAAGAGGTCTTACGCAGAGTGAAAAGAGACAGAGAGCTTCTCCAGGTTGTAAAGCGGAGGAAGACAGCATATCTGGGCCACTTGTTGCGCAATTCCAAATATTATATCCCCCAGCTCATAATTAAAGGTAAACTAGAGGGGAAAAGAAGTGTAGGCAGAAAGAAACTGTCATGGCTGAGAAACATAAAATATTGGACAGGTCTGGGCTTTGAGGTCTTGATGAGAACGGTGGAGGATAGAGAGGAGTTTGCTGTTGTAGTCGCTAACCTCCATTAGTGGAGATGGCACCCAAAGAAGAAGAAGCAAGGTTATAAATATTAGTGTTTATATAATACATTAAGAGAGATTTCTGATTAGATTCTTAAAATGTAAAGACGCGAAACTTTTGATTTTAATTATATAGGCATAAGTACAGATTTGGTTTTAAATATAATTCGGTTAAGTTAGTGCGTAAAAAGTTGTTAATTTTTATTATTACTAAAACTTGTTAGATCGTTACCATGTCAAAATTATCCTAGTTCTAAAAGCTATTCCCTAATTATCCTCCGTTCCCTTAACAGTTTTGTTCATACTTTTTTTTTTTGCACTTCCACCAGTTTCTATTTTAGTGGCGTGATTTTCTTTGTCAATACGTCTTCTTTTCAACGTTTATCGCTCTGACTTTTCTTTCTAAATCTTCCGCTTTTTCTCGAGAGAACTCCTATGAAAATCTTGCCATTGTCTGGAAGATGCGACAGCAGGTAGTCTTACTTTCACCTGCCTCTTCGTATCTTCTTTCAGTTTCTCGGTCCAAAACAGCAATGCTTTGAATGGTGTTGGTACTCCTTCTGGAATGTTTTTCGTAATTACGGGAGATTTTTCTTCAATATTTGACTTATTTTTCGCCATTTGATCGCTCACACGATCAAAAATCTCATCCAATATTTCTCTAATGAACTCGTTCACTTCAATCTGACCTACAAAATGATCTGCTGTAGCATGGACACTATTGTCCCCAGATGAGTTATATATACCCTGAGAATAGAGAAGTTCTTCCAACAATTCAAGCTCTATCACAAGACTAGTCTCCGGAATTTCAAAAGAAAAAGCGTCATCATTGTTTTCGAAAAGGGCTGAAGGGCTATGAACTTATACATCCACATCCATTTCAGAAATTGGGCAATTGTGATCAATATTGTCATTAAGTTTCCACCACAAGAGGAATAATGACATGGACCCTGCCATTCAGACCTTAATTGTTCGAACAATGTCAATTTCTCTGGTCCACCTGCCGTGTTCAATTTCTTAGTGAACGATTGATCAATTATTTCATGTTCATTAGTCTGTGTCTCATTTTATGGATGAGTTTTCCTCTTTCATATATTTCTGCCGTGTTCAATTTCTCAATGAACGATTGATCAATTATTTCATGTTCATTAGTCTGCGTCTCATTTTTTGGATTTGAGTTTCCCTCTTTCATATATTTCTCATATTTGATTTGGGGGTGGGGGGTGGAGTGATTTGCTTTTTGCAGCAAACTTGCAGTAGGCTTTCTGTAAGTTATCTATCAAACTTATTTGAAAAGGATTCTGGAAGGTTGATGCAATATTATCTTGCTTGGTGTCTCGTCATTACGTGTTGTGTTAACTGAGACTTTCTAACTGTACAATAATATCAGTGATCATATTCAAAAGGTCCTTCTTCACTGTGCCGTCCCGTAACATGTGGTGCTAACTGAGGCTTTCTAACACTATAATAATGAAACTGGTCACATTTCAAAGGCCTTTCTTCAATATGTCTTGCTTTTATGTGTTGTATCAAGTGAGACTTTATAACAAGTACAATAATCGCTAGTGATGGGAAAGATCGAATCCTTTTGAGGATCGAATCCTTTTGAGGATCGAATCCTTTTGAGGATCGAATCCTTGGGTCTCGAATCCTTTTGTGGGTAGTGGGTACTGAATCTGAGACCTATAGATTGAATCCTTTGTGAGTATGAGATTGAGAGTATGAATAGTGGGTAATGTAGTGAATATTTTACTGTTAATTTCATAATTTCACGTGCGTCGTCTGACCTTCACGAATCTATTTATATTTCTATTTAGAATGGGAATGGATAGAATGAAAACTGAATACTCGTGTATTCGATACTGAAACCCGCCGTCATAACTAATTAGTGTACGCAAAGTTAACACTTTACTAATCGCTTTTTTAGGAGACCGCGACTTTTCATAAATTATCAGATCTTTTTTATGTAAATTACCTGAGACATCAAAAAAGCTTTGGAAAACATGTTATATAAAGATATTTATAAAATTTTTAATTGTTTTAATTACTATTTGATATCACTTATAATTATAATAATATATAGGTAATTGTTTGGAAATGATACTACGAAATAACATTATTAAGTTAAATAAGCATAAGCAGTACATTAAACTACATAGGTAATGTGTGTCACAATGAATGTACCTCATGATATAAATATATAAACTACAAATGCACAAATTATAAATATAATTTCTCATAGGAGCAATAAAGTGAAAACCATTGTTTTGGAATTACCCAGAGGACTATTATAGATAAAACTGCAACTTTTACAACGTGTCGTATAGTTTTGAACTAAATATATTATTTTTAATATCTGATCTTGAAATAAGTCTCAAGTAACAATATTGTTACCATTATTCATTAGATGAGAAATCTTAAATCTTCTAGAGCTTCTCCTTAGACTCCTTATATTAAACTTTATTACAAGGTCAAGTTACTAGACTTACCACTTTCAACTTTCAAGGCCATCATGTGCAAAATAGGCGTTGCCCTTTTATGTTAGCCGATTTTAGAAAGAGAAAGCCTCTTCAAATATTAAATATTTAAAGTGGAGCAAAACCAATCACATCTTCCATATATTTGGCTGCCATGACAACAAAACATAACCGAATCACTGCCTGTGATTGGTCGTCTGAACCAATGATAACGTGCCATGGTGCCATAAAAATTAAAAATTAAATTTTAATAGGTCAGTAAGTCAGTAGAGTCTACTGACTTACTGGCGAATGATATAGATATAGGAATGGTAAATAGTAAATGCTAAATGACGAGTTTCAAAGTCTCAAACTTTGTTCCGAATCCGGGTAGTGGGTACTGGGCCACTGGGGATTCATATGTCTGATTCCAATCCTTTTCAATGTTCTCATTCTCATTCTTACACACACAAATTCTCGTTCTTTTTCTTTCTTTTATCTGGCTACCTCCGCCGATCATTTTCCCTCCTGCTCCTCACCTTACGCCAGTAAAGCAGTGAGAGTGAGAGATTCCGAGAGGCGTGGCTGTGCAGTGCCGTATGACACGTTTCGATCTTTCATTCGAGTCCGGGTACAGGAAATGAATCATTGGGTTTGAGCATCTAAGATTCATGTGAGGATTTGATTATTTTTGTGGGTCTCGAGAACAATGGGTACTTTTGAGGATCGAATCCTTTCCGATCCTCGGATTCGATCCTCCCATCACTAATAATCACACTGATCAAATTAATAAGGTCTTTCTTAAGTGTCTTGCTTTTATGTGTTGGGTTAAATGATACTTTCTAACAGTATAATAATCACACCGATCACATTTATAAGGCTTTTCTTCACTGTGTCTGGCTTTTATGTGTTGTGTTAAGTTAGACTTTCTAACAGTACAATAATCACACTGATCACATTTATAAGGCTTTTCTTCATTGTGTCTGGCTTTTATGTGTTGTGTTAAGTTAGACTTTCTAACAGCACAATAATCACACTGATCACATTTATAAGGTCTTTCTTCACTGTGTCTTGCTGTAATATGTTGCGTTAATTTATACTTTGTAACAGTATAATAATTACACTGATCACATTTATAAGGCTTTTCTTCACTGTGTCTGGCTTTGTGTTGTGTTAACTGAGACTTTCTAACAGTACAATAATCACACTGATCACATTTATAAGGCCTTTCTTCAGTGTGTCTTGCTTTTATGTGTTGGGTTAAATCATAATTTCTAGCAGCACAATAACCACACTGATCACATTTATAAATCCTTTCAACAAGGTGTTTTGCTTTTATGTGTAGTGTTAAGTTAGATTTTCTAACTGTACAATAATCATACTGATCACATTTATAAGGTCTTTCTTCACTGTGTTTTGCTATGATGTGTTGTGTTAACTGAGACTTTGTAACAGTAGAATAATCACACTGACCACATTTAAAAGGTTTTTCTTCACTGTGTCTTGCTGTTATATGTCGTGTTAACTGATACTTTGCAACACTACAATAATCACACTGATTACATTTATAAGGTTTTTCTTCACTGTGTCTTGCTTTTATGTGTTTTATTATCGGAGACTTTATAACAGTACAATAATCACACTGATCACATTTATAAGGTCTTTCTCCACTGTGTCTTGCTTTTATGTGCTGGTTTAAATCATACTTTCTAGCAGCACAATAATCACACTGATCACATTTATAAGGCCTTTCTGTACTGTGTCTTACTTTTATGTGTAGTGTTAAGTCATACTTTCTAGCAGCACAATAGTTACACTGATCACATTTATGAGGCCTTTCTGTACTGTGTCTTTCTGTTATATGTCGTGTTAACTGATACTTTGTAACACTACAATAATCACACTGATTACACCTATAAGGTTTTTCTTCACTGTGTCTTGCTTTTATGTGTTTTATTAAGTTAGACTTTATAACAGTACAATAATCACAATGATCACATTTATAAGGCCTTTCTTCTGTGTGCCTCGCTTTTACGTGTCGAGTTAACTGAGATTTTGTAACAGTACCATAATCACACTGATCACATTTATAAGGTTTTTCTTGACTGTGTCTTGCTTTTATGTGTTTTATTAAGTGAGACTTTATAACAGTACAATAATCACACTGATCACATTTAAAAGGCCTTTGTTCTGTGTGCCTCGCTTTTACGTGTCTAGTTAACTGATACTTTGTAACACTACAATAATCACACTGATCACATTTATAAGGTTTTTCTTCACTGTGTCTTGCTCTTATGTGTTGTGTTAAGTTAGACTTTAGAACAGTACAAAAATCACACTGATCACATTTAATATGAGCTTTTTTAGAATGTTCTGTCTCATATATACGATTAAAAGGCTGTTGTGGAGTGTGTTTTAACTGTATATGTTGTGGTACGTCCATTTGCTGGATGGTTTTGTAATCGCCTGTGTTAAAATTGTAAAAACATTTTGCATTATCTCTTAAATTTGTATCTTCTTCATTTTTCACTAATACATCCTTCAAATCGAAAAAGTCATGATTACCGAGACCTGTGCAGCCATGGTCTAATGTTTCAATTTTAAGTTCTTCTACAATCATTTCATTTTTAATAAAAACATTTGTATTTTCTTCATCAATTATCTTTACACCTGTAACAGCTTTGAAACCTCCAGTTCCTTCCTGGTTCACTTCACCTGCAAAGTCACGTTTTGGTTCGTCTAAACACTGTCTTTCGATCTTCTCCACTTTAATAGTATGAGGCTTATATTCTATCCACTGGTGCTCAGAGTTTTGTTCCTGTTTAAGTAGTAAATCTTCATGTTTAGTATCAAAGCCATCAACAAAAATGTCATCATCAGGATACATGCAGTCACTTTTATGAACTTTCTTACAGTTGCAATCACAAAGCTGGCTCTCCTTGTTCACACTCATGGTTAACTTTGATATTCTTTTAATTAAATAAAACCCCAACTAATTATAAAACGGATGTTTGAAACTTGTACAAATATTGGCCAAGTTCTATCTTAAAGAGGTGTTTCCTATTCAGAAACAGCTGGAAATCGCGAATTTTGATTTTGCGTTTATCTGATGCATTTTGATATTCTGAATTAATTAAACCAACAATTTTAAAAACCTATTTTAGATACACATAATCTATAATTACGAAGGGATTATCGTACCCTATCTTGGTTATTTAAGTTACACGTTACATTTACATGACACTGACACTTGACTATAGACAAAGTAAGAAATTGTGTGAGACCTTAGTAAAATGTGCAAAAACGTTTGTTGTAGTGAGCAGTTGTATTGGAGGGCGCTACAAGCATAGACAAGGAACTGTGTATCTTTGTTTACAAATTACATGCGCTGTATAGCGGAGGCGCTTTCACAAATCCACAACAGTAGGGGCGTAAAGACGTCTCTTGTATTCTAATTGGCGTAGACATGTCACGTGACTCTCACCACACGCTAAATCCTTTATCACCTGACTTTTGTTAACCGCTAGTGTGATTGGTCCGGTTTCTTGTTTCGTTTTACCAAGCGTTTGTTGTGGAAATTTATATTGTGTGCTGTAATTTCACGTTTTGACAACATGAATTTAGAGTAGGTATGTAGTTAACAAATGAATGAACATTTTATAATTATTGTTAATATAGGTATATGAAAATGGTTCAAGTGTACTGAGAAATAATCTTCTATTTCAGGAAGGCGAGGAAACGTTTCTAGAAATATATTCTGCAAAAACTTTGACGCAATGGATAACTTACCTATATCATAATGCCCCTTTACCACAGAGGTAAATAACTATAGTTGACAATGTATCCAGTTTCACTCGTATGAATGTTAATGTTTTAGTAATGGTATTTCATAGGACATGGTTATTGTTGATATATGTTAACGTTGGCGATGCTGATAAAATATAATGTAAAAATGTCAATGTCAATATGTCTATGAGAAGTTATAATAATAAAATATACACAAAAATAGTGTTGTGTGATATGAAAGCATGCTGTTGATTATTTTCTCCTTAAAAACAAATTTCAAAACATCACTTAACAAAAATCTCGGGACGCAGCAAGTGCGTTATGGTAGTGAATTTTCATAAAAATGTTTTTATTGCAAATATGTGTTTTCTTTTTAAGAAAGCAGACATCAATTTTGGTTACCAGTATAACCTATATAGAAAAAGCAGGCATCAAATTTGATTACCAGTATAACATATATAGTAAAAACAATGTGCCATGTTTCATCAAAATAACTTGATTGTTTGAAAACGTACAGAAATTTCCAAAAGTAAACCAAAAGTGTTACTGAAAAAATCCGTTTCTTGGTCAACCTTATAGGTTAATAGCAAATTGAGCTTTTCAAATATGAAGCATTTAATCAAAATTCGCAACCACAACGCACTTGCTGCCCCCAGAATTTCTTAACTTACAAACATGCATTATATTTCGATGGAAAATGCAAAAAAATAAGGCGTTTTCGACAAAAAAAAATTATTTGTATCACCAACGACTTATGGGCCACCCTGTGATTGTCGCAATAATTTTTTAAGATGTAGCTCAAAACACCGTATAATTAATGTATACAATATTTTTTCATATCTTGTATAATAACGAATATATTGAGCTTTATTGATTTTTTACGAAAATTCGACAAAAATTATATACCATTAAACAATAAACTCTATAGCTAAGGCTACTGCCAAGCATCAGAGAAAGGGTGTATTAGAAATGAATTTTCTGGAAATATTTTAGTAAAATGAAGGACAATGACGGTTGAAACTAAGACTCCAGGGTGTGTAAAACATTCTTCTTGAGATATTTTCTTTCCATAGCCCGTATTAGATTCAAGTTATTTGCCTAAATGTTGCGAATTTTGACGTTTTCAATTGTCACTTTGACGTTTTGAGGAAACCCCCAATTTATTTTTCTTTAAATGCCCATAACTTTTTTGTCTTTTGACCTACAGAGCTAAATTTTGGTAGGTGGCACACCTATAATGATATAAACCAGCTTACCAAATTTGGTTGCCCTTACTTTGTTAATTTTGGAGATATAAATATTTTGCGAAAGAAAACACAAATTTTTCCGGGAAAACCTCGGCGGATTTTCCTGGCTAACAAAATTATCCAAGCGACTTGCGAAAGGAATGTACTCACCAATTTTGACGTTTAAAATCGCAATTTTGACGTTTTGAGGAAAATCCAAATTTATTTTTCTTTGAATGCCTGTAACTTTTTTATCCTTTAACCTACGGAGCTAAATTTTGGTAGGTAACTTGCCTATAATGATATAAATCCGCATATGAAATTTGGTTGCCCTTACTTTGTTAATTCCGGAGATATAATTTTTTTTCGAAAGAAAACACAAAATTTTCCGGGAAAACCTGGACCGATTTTCCTGGCTAACGAACTTATCCAAGCCATTTGCAAAAGGAATTTATTCACCAAATTTAATCAAAATGGGCCCATTATTTTTTGAGTTATCGGTGTGATACATATATATATATATATATATATATATATATATATATATATATATATATATATATATATATATATATATATATATATATATATATATATATATATATATATATATATATATATATATATATATATAAACATATAAAAATTTAAACCGACCCCGGATATGTGTTCTGGGGGGCCTAATTAGCGCTAATTTGAAGAAATTTGAAGCCTGAGTAAAATAGCCGGGAAGATTAAATAAAATATATGCAACTAGTAATACATATACATAAAACAAATATATTTATTTATTTTAAAACCACATTCAGTACATAAAAGTGAAACATACAGAGTGTTTCAAAACTACAATACTCACAACTATAAATAAAAATCTCATATCTGATAACCATATATAAATTGACATATGTCTATAAAATTTAACATAAAACATTTTATACAGGGTATTATAATACAAAATATAATTAAGTACCCATTCTTTCTTTTCAAAAATAATCATTATTAATATAATTGTCACCCAACAGGGTGACATTAAAATAAAATTAATATACTTAGCAAACAAGCAATTAATATAAAGCATTATCAAAATAATATATATATATATATATATATATATATATATATATATATATATATATATATATATATATATATATATATATAGTAAAATTGAAAAGATACGTGCAGTATAAAACGACAAAAATCACATATTGTCATGTTTCTATGTCAAACAAAACATTTGAAATTATATAATGCTAACCTACATAGGCTTAGCCGTTTATAAATATATAAATTAATAGATGAGTAAATGAACATATAAATAAATATAATAAAATTGAAAAGATATGTGAAGTATAAAATGACAAAGATCACATATTGTTATGTCTTTATATCAAACAACACATTTAAAATTATATAGTTAGTAATTATCAAAGGAAAGGAGTTTTTAACGACTATAACGTATAACTAACTAGAGGAAAACTTGTTAAGTAGTTAATAATTATTAAGTTTAGTAAGTAGGTTTTTTTATAATACATTTTCGGGGGAAAAAGAGGGGAGCCCTTCATTTTTTTCTCGCGCACCCCCACTGCATTAAGGCACGAGCCGCTACTGCGTCTTTATGTGTTGTCTTAACTGATACTTTCTAACCGTACAATAATAACACTGATCATATTCAAAAGGTCCTTCTTCACTGGGTCATGCTGTAATATGTTGTGTTAATTGAGGCTCTCTACCAGTAAATAATGAAACTGGTCACATTTCAAAGGTCTTTCTTCACTGTGTCTTGCTGTTATGTGTTGTGTTAACTGAGACTTTCTAACAGTACAATAATCACACTGATCACACTTATAAGGTCTTTCTTCACTGTGTCTTGCTTTTATGTGTTGTGTTAAATTATGCTTTCTAACAGTACAATAATCACACTGATCACATTTATAAGGTCTTTCTTCACTGTGTCTTGCTTTTATGTGTGGGATTAAATCATACTTTCTAACAGTACAATAATCACACTGATCACATTTATAAGGTCTTTCATCACTGTGTCTTGCTGTTATGTGTCGTGTTAAGTTAGCCTTTCTATCAGCACAATAATCACACTGATCACATTTATAAGGTCTTTCTTCACTGTGTCTTGCTTTTATGTGTTGAGTTAACTGAGACTTTGTAACAGTACAATAATCACACTGATCACATTTATAAGGTCTTTCTTCAGTGTGTCTAGCTTTTATGTGTCGAGTTAAATCAGACTTTGTAACAGTGCAGGAATCACACTGATCACATTTACAAGGCGTTTCTTCACTGTGTCTTGAGGTCATGTGTTGTGCTAAGCGTGACTTGCTAACAGTACAATAATTACACTGATTACATTTATAAGGTCTTTTATCACTGTGTCTTGCTTTTATGTGTAGTGTTAACTGATACTTTACAACAGCACAATAGCCACACTGATCACATTTATAACGCCTTTCTCCACTGTGTCTTGCTTTTATGTGTTGTGTTAACTGAGCCTTGGGGTGTAAAGTTAGTTCGCCTCCACGTGGTGCACCCTGGATAGCGTCTACTATTAGACGTGAACTAAATGAACTAACCAAACCGTAACCTTCCTAGTCATGTCTTAGGAGGGCCGGGAATGCTTGCCTTAATTGGCCGGCATTGCGAGGAGAGTCCTCTATAAAAAACCCACATCGCAAGGTCGTTGGCGGGTTGGTGCCGAGGCGATGATGCTTCTGGCCGATATGGCCGAGCATTGGCAGGTTGGTAATTCTGTCGCTAACGTTAACCCTCCCCAGGGAAACCGGGCGACCTCCCTGTGTAAATGCCTATTCATGGGATGCGGGGCTCTTCCATGGAGGTCTATTTTCCCTTGCTGCTCGTGGGACCAAACATGGACACGACTTACACAGACCCAATAGAGGAGGTGGCAGGATTCAACCTTCCACTGGAACCTCCAGAGGGAAAAAACAGGGGAAAGGAAAGTCCACCCCTAGGACGACTACCAAAGGTAGACCCTCCTATAGGAAGCTTGGTTATCGAGCTCCTAAAAAGGAGGAGGAACCTGCACCATAATTCCCTTTTCCTTTAAGCTCCTTAACCTACTCCTTTATCCTCTATACACTCCTATATTCCTACCCCAATGCCCACCAACTTAAGGTGCATTCAAGCTAATCTGCATCATGCTAAGGCTGCGACATACCTCCTTAGCATGAAATTAAAGGAAGAGCAAATAGATATTGCTCTTCTCCAAGAGCCCTGGACCGCTAATTCGGAACGAACTAAAGGGCTGGGTAACACTTCTGGTAAGATAGTAGAGGTGGGCTCTGGTACTAAACCCAGAGCCTGTATCTGGATCAGAAACAACTTGCAGTATTTTACACTTTCAGAGTACTGCACCAAGGACATGGCATCCATCCATCTCGTGATCACATCCGGGGGGACCAGGCTGGAAGTAGTGGCCTGTTCGGCCTATTTCCCTGGAGACAGAGATGCAGAACAACCACCTCCAGCAGAAGCGCGGAAATTGATCGCCTACTGCAAGAGGAACAATTATCACCTCGTAATGGGGTGTGATGCGAACTCCCATCACTTGGCTTGGGGGAGCACGGACACTAACAGACGAGGTGAATCATTATTTGAATACATTTTAGGGGAGGAGCTGGTTGTCAACAACATAGGCTCGGAACCCACCTTTCTTACAGCTAACCGGAGAGAGGTTTTAGATCTTACGATCAGCTCAAGGCTTTTGAGCTCAAAAATCCTCAAATGGAGGGTGTCGTCTGAACCCTCATGTTCAGACCATGCCCATATCCTATTTGAAATTGAAACAGGCCCTAGACCTGTGTTAGAGTATCGGGACCCGAGGAGGACGGATTGGGAGGGATACAAACAGTCCCTCGCCGGCAGACTTGGGTCCGCAATCCCCACAGTGAGGGATCGTGATGAGATCGAGATTGCGGCCGAACAGGTTAGGGAAGCTGTGGTCTCTGCCTATCACGAAAACTGTCCACTGAGGTCAAAGAGAGACAGTCGGGGGTCTACTTGGTGGAATAATAACCTCGATAAACTACGAAGAGAAGTTAGACGTCTCTT
Source organism: Tillus elongatus (assembly GCA_964006375.1). Classification (NCBI taxonomy): domain Eukaryota; kingdom Metazoa; phylum Arthropoda; class Insecta; order Coleoptera; family Cleridae; genus Tillus; species Tillus elongatus. The sequence goes on from OZ023270.1 coordinate 685,823, forward strand.
CAATCGTGCTAAGATTACAGGCAACTGGGAGGAATATAAAACTGCTCTAACGCATTATAATAAAGAGATCAGGAACGCTAAGAGGGAGTCCTGGAGGAGGTTCTGCGGGGACATTAATAGTGTGCCCAGCAGCGCCAGAATCCACAGGATTCTCTCACGCGACCGTGTACAGGAACTGGGATCGATAAAACGACCAGATGGTTCCTTTACTGAATCTCGGAAAGAAACGTTAGAGCTCTTAGCACACACACACTTCCCAGATTGTCTGATCCTGAGCAACGGTGAGGTCCTACCAGCTGAGGGACGATCTAAACGCCCCCAAAGGGAGGACTGGCTAGTTGCTCGGAGAATAGTTACAGCCTCGGCAGTGGAGTGTGCTGTGAATCATTTCCAGCCATTCAAGTCGCCAGGGGAGGATGGGGTGGTACCGGTCCTACTACAAAAGGGACTGGAGATTCTCCTACCCTTCCTTATCAGGCTGTTCAGAGCCAGTCTGGCCTGGAACTATATTCCTTCCAGCTGGACGGTGGTTAGGGGGGTTTACATTCCCAAATTGGGACGTAATGACCTCCTACCTACTTCACTGTGACCTCTCAGTATTACATCATTCCTCCTGAAGGGATTGGAAAAAATACTGGACGGACACATTAGGGGGAACATCTTAACCAAGAACTCCCTAAATACCCACCAGTATGCCTATCAAACTGGCAAATCAACTGAGTTAGCGCTCAATAACCTCGTCGAGAAGATCACACACTCTCTGGAAAATGGAGAGGTTGCGGTGGCGGCATTTCTCGACATAGAAGGAGCATTTAATAATGCATTACCGATCTCCCTCTACGAGGCCACTATCGCTAGGGGGGTGGAACCTACCATCTGTGGCTGGATCGGAAACATGCTGCACAATCGGACCATTATTACCTCATTACGGGGAGAGGTGGTCAGCGTTAGGGCTGCGAGAGGGTGTCCTCAGGGGGGCGTTCTATCCCCCCTGTTGTGGTCCCTCTTTGTGGACGACCTGCTGGCTATCCTCGGACTCTGGGAGGTTGAGGTCCAGGCGTATGCGGATGATCTTGTCATAATGGTTAGAGGCAAATCTGAGGAGGAACTGTCTAGTACTCTTCAAGAAGCACTAAATGTAGTCAATGATTGGTGCCGTAGGGAACAGATGTCTGTGAACCCTCGCAAAACGATCATTGTCCCGTTCACCAGAAGAAGAAGGTTGGACAAATTAAAACCACCTAATCTTATGGGGGAAAACATTCCATTTTCGGACCAAGCAAAATATCTGGGAGTTATCCTAGATAAGAAGCTCAACTGGGACAGACAGTTAGAAAATGTTATCCGCAGGGCTAAGATGTCCCTGTGGACCTGCCGGAGAATCTGTGGGAACAACTGGGGAACAAACCCCCAACAGATGTACTGGCTCTATGTAGTGGTTATCAGACCTATGATAACATATGGAGCCATAGTTTGGTGGCCTAAGGTGCTACGTGGTACCGCGAGGGCCAAACTGGCTCATCTACAGAGACAAGCATGTCTGATGATAACGGGAGCGATAAGCACCGCACCATCAGTCGCTCTGGAGGTCCTCCTCAATATTCCCCCACTTCACATATGGTTGGAGAGGGTGGCGAGGTGGACAACGTACAGACTAAAACAAACGGCAGATAACATGCCGAGGGAAGTCAGTCTGAGGGGGTCCGGACTCCTTGATGACAGTGATTGTCACAGGATTCTGGGAATGGTCTCGGACTTGATGCCTACAAAAATCAGCAGAGATCTGTCTTTCAAGACCGTCCTCCCGGAAAGGGAGGACTGGGACCGGAACCAATCGACCCTGTTGAGAGCGGACCTCTGCTGGTACTCTGACGGCTCCAAAACCAATATGGGAGTAGGAGCCGGCGCATATGGGGGCAGCACCGATGCTAGACTATCAGCTAGCCTCGGCAAGTACGCAACCATACACCAGGCAGAAGTTTATGCCATCGAGATGTGTGCAAAGGAAAGCTTAAAAGACCTATGCACAAACAAATCGATAAAGATATTTGCAGATAGCCAAGCTGCAATAAAGGCTCTTGGTTCCTACCGTTGCAATTCAAAGACGGTATGGAGTTGTAAATCTGCCCTTAACGAATTGGGCAGCTGTAATGAGGTGTCGCTGGTCTGGATACCGGGTCACTCGGACCATGATGGCAACGTTGCGGCTGACGCGCTTGCCAGGAGTGGTGCCCAGTGTGACTTTGTCGGACCAGAACCGGTGCTGGGAATAACATCTTGCACAGCAAAACGCACCTTAAAGACCTGGACAGATAGAAGGACAATTCAATATTGGCAAAATCTTCCAGGATTAGCTCACTCTAAGGCCTTCATAAATGGCCTGTCTGAGTCAAGGGCTAAGAAACTTCTAGAGTTGAACAGACAACAACTGAGTACTCTAGTCGGCCTGTATACAGGACACTGTCGCTTGCGGCATCACATGCACCGCATTGGGATCGGTCAGGAGACCGAGTGCCGGCTGTGTATGGAGGATGACGAAACAGCAGAGCACGTGCTGTGTTCCTGTCCGGCAGCGGATAGGACTAGACACCTGCTCTTTGGCAAGGTAAAGCTTGCTCCAGAGGATCTGGATCAACTTTCGCCCGCAAAGGTTATCGACCTCTGTAGGAGGCTGGATTTGTTGGGCGAAATATAGACATTAGGCGTGAGCCACAATAGACCTTATGGTCGCGGTGGAGGGACCGATATGGACCACTCACAAACTAACCTAACCTAACCTAACTGAGCCTTTGTAACAGTACAATAATCACACTGATCACATTTATAAGGTCTTTCTTTCGTGTCTTACCTTTATGTGTCGTGTTAACTGATACTGTCTAACAGTACAATAATCACACTGATCACATTTATAACGCCTTTCTCCACTGTGTCTTGCTTTTATGTGTAGTGTTAAGGAAGATTTTCTAACTGCACAATAATAACACTGATCACATTTATAAGGTCTTTCTTCACTGTGTTTTGCTGTCATATGTTGTGTTAACTGAGACTTTGTAACAGTACAATAATCACACTGATCACATTTATAAGGTCTTTCTTCACTGTGTCTTGCTGTCATATGTTGTGCTAACTGATACTTTACAACAGCACAATAATCACACTGATTACATTTAAAACGCCTTTCTTCACTGTGTCTTGCTTTTATGTGTAGTGTTAAGGTAGATTTTCTAACAGTACAATAATCACACCGATCACATTTATAAGGTCTTTCTTCTGTATGTCTCACTGTTATGTGTTGTGCTAACTGATACTTTGTAACAGCACAATAGTCACACTGATCACATTTATAAGGTCTTTCTTCTGTGTGTCTCACTGTTATGTGTTGTGTTAACTGATACTTTCTAAGAGCACAATAATCACACTGATCACATTTATAAGGTCTTTCTTTTGTGTGTTTTGCTTTTATGTGTTGTGTTAACCGAGATTTTGTAACAGTACAATAATCACAGTGATTACATTTATAAGGTCTTTCTTCTGTGTGTTTTGCTTTTATGTGTTGTGTTAACCGAGATTTTGTAACAGTACAATAATCACAGTGATTACATTTATAAGGTCTTTCTTCACTGTGCCTTGCTTTTATGTGCCGAGTTAACCGAGATTTTGTAACAGTACAATAATCACACTGATTACATTTATAAGGTCTTGCTTCACTGTGCCTTGCTTCTATGTGTTGTGTTAAGTTAGACTTTATAACAGTACAATAATCACACTGATCACATTTAAAAGGCCTTTCTTCTGTATGTCTCGCTGTTATGTGTTGAGTTAACTGAGACTTTGTAACAGTACAATAATCACACTGATTACATTTATAAGGTCTTGCTTCACTGTGCCTTGCTTCTATGTGTTGTGTTAAGTTAGACTTTATAACAGTACAATAATCACACTGATCACATTTAAAAGGCCTTTCTTCTGTATGTCTCGCTGTTATGTGTTGAGTTAACTGAGACTTTGTAACAGTACAATAATCACACTGATCACATTTAAAACGCCTTTCTTCACTGTGTCTTGCTCTTATGTGTTGTGTTAACTGAGCCTTTGTAACAGTACAATATTCACACTGATCACATTTAATATGAGTTTTTGTAGAATGTTCTGTCTCATATATATGATTAAAAGGCTGTTCTGTAGTGCGTCTTAACTGTATGTGTTGTGGTATGTCCATTTTCTGGACAGTTTTGTAATCGCCTGTGTTACAATTGTAAAAACATATTGCATTATCTTTTAAATTTGTATCTCCTTCATCTTTCACTAATACATCCTTCAAATCAACAAAGTCATGATTACTGAGACCTGTGCAGCCATGGTCTAATGTTTCAATTTTAATTTCTTCTATAATCATTTCATTTTTGATCAAAATATTTGTATTTTCTTCATCAATTATCTTGACACCTGTAACAGCCTCGAAATCCCCAGTTCTTTCATGGCTCACTTCTACAAAGTCACGTTTTGGTTTCTCCTGTTTAAGAACTAAATCTTCCTCTTTAGTATCAAAGCCATCTACGAAAATGTCATCACTATACATGCAGTCACTCCTATGAGCTGTTTTACAGTTGCAATCACAAAGCTGGCTCTCTTTATTCACACTCATGGTTAACTTTGATATTATTTGAATTAGATAAAACCCCAATTAATTCTAAAACGGATGTTTGAAAATAATACAAATATTGGCCAGGTTTTCTCTTAAAGCAGTGTTTCCGATTCAGAAACAGCTGGAATTCGAAAATTTGAATTTTGCGTTTATTTGATGCATTTTGATCTTCTGGATTAATTAAACCAACAATTTTAATAACCTATTTTAGATACAGATAATCTATAATTACAACGAATTTATCGTATATGGTATCGTAATTTTGGTTTTGCTATGTTTAAATTACTTACATGTTATATGACACTTGACCATAGACAAAGGTAGACAGCATGTCGCGTCCTTAGTAAAATGTGCCTGGACGTTTCTTGTAGTTTCCAGTTAATTTGAAGGGCGCTACAAGCATAGACAAGGAACTGTGATTCTTTGTCTGCGCTATATACGGGCTTGATATCTTTCCTGGACGTTTTAGTAGTTTGTCGTGTCATTAGTCTTATTGACAACCATTATTGTTTTGATGTTTTACTTTCCTTTAGAACTCAAGTGGGTAATTAAGTTTGTGTTGTTTTTCATTGTGTATAAATATCTGATCTAAATAATTCGTTAAGCAATTTGTGAGCATCATCGTACAGCAATCGTTTTTAAATTATCACTGACGGAAAACGTTCAGTTCAGAATAGGGATGCCGATTCTGAATCGATACTTTACTTTACATAAAAAAGATCGATTTTACGAATCGATTTCTTAATGGTGCGGTTTATATCTGGAATCGCACATTTTCGAAACTTCGATCTTTTAATATATTTAAACAACAAATTTGGTTCTAAATTTTCCAATTTTAATTTTAACAGTCTTTGATTCATAGCAAAGGACAAACTAGGCCAGCAGTTTGCTTAGCTAATATGAATAGTTTGTTTTGTACTTGGTAGTAGTATGTACTGACATCTGTGAAACAGAACTTGAAGGCGCTGTAAATGACAAATGACAGGACAATTAGGTTAAAGCTAGGTTCATGCACTCGCGAATTGAGAAATGCGAAACTAATTCTTATTGGTCCATTTTAAATAATTTTAGAATATTATTTAAAATGAATCAATAGGGATGCGTTTCGCGCGATTTCGCAATTCGCGAGTGTATGAACCTAGCTTTAGATGCTTTTTTTTTCGATAATTGAAATAAAATCGAATATATTTTAACAACACACCACGAGGGCTTACAGCCTAAATACTATCGTACCCGGGGTGTCGACAACGAGGAAAGAGGCAACTTGTTAATTCTGGACTTGAAGGTTCGGAGGAGAAGGAAAAACATGTGCCGGCAAGGAATTTTAAAACTTGGAAGTCCTCGGGACAAAAGAGCGGGCATAACAAGATGTTTTATGTTGTAGCAGCGGCTTCGAACTGGCGTAGATAAATACCCCACGGGACTGAGCCGTCAAATGTAGGGACCTTAATTCTTACGACCGGGCTATCTTCGAGCCTGATGTTTCCTTTGGCTAGGGTTTCACACTTCTTTTCTAGTGAATGCGCTTTCTCTTGTACTTCCGTCAGCTTGTCATGTACATCGTCGTTGATACCCCTTACTCTGCTTTCTACTTGCTGGAAGATGTCGTCTTTTACCTGCTTCATACGTTCGTCGACACATAAATATTCTCAATTCTGCTGGCCTGTTCTTGTAGAATTTTTTTGTTTCTTCATCTCTTTTTCTGGCTTCTTCGGCTCCTTCATCCCCTTTTCTGTCCTCTTCTTTCATTTCTTTAATCAATTCCAATAGCTGGGCGTCCATGTGTACCGTTCGTGTATTTATACTCTCCATAGAGATTCAAGATCCTCTATACTTCTGGAAATATCATTCCAGAGTGTTCGCTGTTACCAACATACTACAACTAACCATAGAAGTTACAAAGTCCATAAATTTCTCATAGACAAATGTATATATATATATATATATATATATATATATATATATATATATATATATATATATATATATATATATATATATATATATATATATATTTGTGTGTGTGTGTGTTCCTCTACTAATTACTATCTTAGTACTTATTATTATTATTAGATATGAATGTATATACAATGGTATACGTTTTTGCTTTTGTGTAATATAATTTTTATATATATATATATATATATATATATATATATATATATATATATATATTTGTGTGTGTGTGTGTTCCTCTACTAATTACTATCTTAGTACTTATTATTATTATTATTAGATATGAATGTATATACAATGGTATACGTTTTTGCTTTTGTGTAATATAATTTTTTTATGTACAAATATATGCCTTTATTTGTTTGTCATTATTATTATAAAATATGAATGTAAAATAAATATTTTTAAGCCATTACGGCCATTTGCTATAGTTTACTCATTCAAGTACATCCTGGGCACAATTTAAAAATATGTGACAAAATATAAACTTTCAAACAATAAAACGTAACATTTAGTAATTCATTATTACTCATTATTATTAGAATATTTACAGTTATAGGTCGAGTTCACCAGGCGACAGCGCTGCCAGCACCTATACTGGCGTCTGGGAACTCACCCATTCGTTTTGGATTTATTTCCAGCGCTGAATTTTTACCGGTAAAATAACCTCAGAGAGATCTGAGGCCTAGGGTTGAACACACTGAGACCTCACAGACGATCTCCGGCGAGATTTGGGGAGTAGGCAGATTGAGGCCCCGTAATCGAGCTACAACAACCCAACCCACTTTTGTCCATCACTCTAAGGATTAGGCAGATTGAGGCCTTAGAGTGTCCTTACATATTTCCTTTACCTATCTTTGTCCACCACTCTAAGGAGTAGGCAGATTGAGGCCTTAGAGTGTCCTTACATATTTCCTTTACCCACCACTCTAAGGAGTAGGCAGATTGAGGCCTTAGAGTATCCTGACATTTCCTTCACCCACCACTCTAAGGAGTAGGCAGATTGAGGCCTTAGAGTATCCTGACATTTCCTTCACCCACCACTCTAAGGAGTAGGCAGATTGAGGCCTTAGAGTATCCTGACATTTCCTTCACCCACCACTCTAAGGAGTAGGTAGGTTGAGGCCTTAGAGTACCCTGACATTTCCTTCACCCACCACTCTAAGGAGTAGGCAGATTGAGGCCTTAGAGTATCCTGACATTTCCTTCACCCACCACTCTAAGGAGTAGGCAGATTGAGGCCTTAGAGTGTCCTTACATATTTCCTTCACCCACCACTCTAAGGAGTAGGCAGATTGAGGCCTTAGAGTATCCTGACATTTCCTTCACCCACCACTCTAAGGAGTAGGCAGATTGAGCCTTAGAGTGTCCTTACATATTTCCTTTACCCACCACTCTAAGGAGTAGGCAGATTGAGGCCTTAGAGTGTCCTTACATATTTCCTTTACCCACCTTTGTCCACCACTCTAAGGAGTAGGCAGATTGAGGCCTTAGAGTGTCCTTACATATTTCCTTTACCCACCACTCTAAGGAGTAGGCAGATTGAGGCCTTAGAGTATCCTTACATATTTCCTTTACCCATCTTTGTCTACCACTCTAAGGAGTAGGCAGATTGAGGTCTTAGAATGTCCTTACATATTTCCTTTACCCACCACTCTAAGGAGTAGGCAGATTGAGGCCTTAGAGTGTCCTTACATATTTCCTTTACCCACCACTCTAAGGAGTAGGCAGATTGAGGCCTTAGAGTGTCCTTACATATTTCCTCTACCCACCACTCTAAGGAGTCGGCAAATTGAGGCCTTAGAGTATCCTTACATATTTCCTTTACCCATCTTTGTCCACCACTCTAAGGAGTAGGCAGATTGAGGCCTTAGAGTGTCCTTACATATTTCCTGTACCCACCTTTGTCCACCACTCTAGGGAGTAGACAGATTGAGGCCTTAGAGTGTCCTTACATATTTCCTTTACCCACCACTCTAAGGAGTAGGCAGATTGAGGCCTTAGAGTATCCTTACATATTTTTCCTTTACCCATCTTTGTCCACCACTCTAAGGAGTAGGCAGATTGAGGCCTTAGAGTGTCCTTACATATTTCCTTTACCCACCTTTGTCCACCACTCTAAGGAGTAGGCAGATTGAGGCCTTAGAATGTCCTTACATATTTCCTTTACCCACCACTCTAAGGAGTAGGCAAATTGATCCTTACATATTTCTTTTACCCACCACTCTAAGGAGTAGGCAGATTGAGGCCTTAGAGTGTCCTTACATATTTCCTTTACCCACCACTCTAAGGAGTAGGCAGATTGAGGCCTTAGAGTGTCCTTACATATTTCCTTTACCCACCACTCTAAGGAGTAGACAGATTGACGCCTTAGAGTGTCCTTACATATTTCCTTTACCCACCTTTGTCCACCGCTCTAAGGAGTAGGCAGATTGAGACCTTAGAGTGTCCTTACATATTTCCTTTACCCACCTTTGTCCACCACTCTAAGGAGTAGGCAGATTGATTGAGGCCTTAGAGTGTCCTTACATATTTCCTTTACCTCTTGAAAATGGCTCCAAAACAGGAGCCGAACTGTCGAGTTTTCATAAATTCTGGACGCGGTTTAACCCGAGAATCAATTATGTCTCACATCTATGTATGTATGTATGTATATATATATATATATATATATATATATATATATATATATATATATATATATATATATATATATATATATATATATATATATATATATATACTAATACTAATACTAATACTTATTTATTGTTATCTTAATTATACAGCATGTCTCACAAAAAAGCTTAGCTTGTGCTTGCAAATTACATAATTTTAAATTTCTTCCACAATAATCAAACTGTCAAACGGTTTTCTTCTGTCACTTTCCAAATTTCCTCTGAACTTCTCTCCCCTGCAATCCCAAATCTCACCAATATATCCAATGTAGCATTTTATTATTAAATTTACTTTGGTATAAAAATAATTACTTTTCTACAACTATATCTCTCCAAAAATTTAAATTCTTCTAGGACAAAAATTTGACATTATATTTCTGACATTATAAATTAACTATATATATATATATATATATATATATAAACATATAAAAATTGAAACTGACCCTGGATATGGGTTCTAGGGGGGCTAATTAGCGCTCATTTGAAGAAATTTTTTCAAAATTCAAAAGTCGGGATCTCTTCATTAGTGAATTTTTTTTAAAGAAAATTCACTAAAAGATATAGGTAAATAGAATTTCTTTATTGTATCTATACACATTGAAATGTTTTACAAATTGTAGAATATAATAACGTAATTTAGATTTTTAAATGTAGCCAAGAAAGTGAACCTTCGTCACTTAGAAAGTAATCCGCAAATAGGTTTCCGTGTTCATTTGCCGACAAACCTCCACGTACTGAACAACTGTTGGGTACATCCTCCATACTTGCACCTATCGTCACGGTATCCTCCACCTTATATCCATCTCTGCCACGTAGGTAATTATGGAGAACACAGCACGCTTTAACTACATTGACAGCGAAATCTGCTGATATGTTGAACAGACGGTGAAAAATTCTCAATTTATTTGAAAGAATGCCAAATGCAGATTCGACTTACCTTTTTGATATAGTCATACGATAGTTGAAAATCTTTTTTTTTTTGAAACATAAATTGTATCCACCAAAACGGCCGTAGTAAATTATCATCTAGCTTAAAAGCTTCGTCACCAATAATTACATAAGGAACTTTGGACTCGAACGCTCCCAAAGGCTCCGGTAGAGGAATCGCTAATGCATTTTCTTTTAATAACCTCGAGAATGTGGTGTTTTTAAATACAGTCGAGTCACAATCTTTTCCATATGCTCCCAAAGGCTCCGGTAGAGGAATCGCTAATGCATTTTCTGTTAATAACCTCGAGAATGTAGTGTTTTTAAATACAGTCGAGTCACAATCTTTTCCATATGCTCCCAAAGGCTCCGGTAGAGGAATCGCTAATGGATTTTCTTTTAATAGCCTCGAGAATGTAGTGTTTTTAAATACAGTCGAGTCACAATCTTTTGCATATGCTCCCAAAGGTCCTGGTAGAGGAATCGCTAATGGATTTTCTTTTAATAACCTCGAGAATGTAGTGTTTTTAAATACAGTCGAGTCACAATCTTTTGCATATGCTTCCAAAGGTTCTGGTAGAGGAATCGCTAATGCATTTTCTTTTAATAACCTCGAGAATGTAGTGTTTTTAAATACAGTCGAGTCACAATCTTTTGCATATGCTTCCAAAGGTTCTGGTAGAGGAATCGCTAATGGATTTTCTTTTAATAACCTCGAGAATGTAGTGTTTTTAAATACAGTCGAGTCACAATCTTTTCCATGTGCTCCAATATCAACGTAGGTAAATTTGTAATCAGAGTCCACCACCGCTAATAAAACAATAAAGAAGTATTGTTCATAATTGAAGTACATGGATCTGGAATGTGCTGCTTTTATTATGTGTATGTGTTTTCCGTCTATAGCTCCAATGCAGTGAGGAAAGTGTACCCATTTCTCAAACTTCTCTGTAACCGATTTCCAAGATCTGTTGTTGGTTTAGGTATGCAATCATTATGCAAAACGTTCCATATGGCAATTGAAACTCGTTGAACAATACCACTAATGGTTGAAATTCCTAATTTGTACCTATGGTGGAGGTCAGTGAATGAACATCCTGTAGCAAAATACCTGTAACAAATCATAATACACATTAATAAGTACAGCATATGATTCTTATTTATATTTCTATCGTTATTTGTAGGTAAATATGTTATCAGACGATGGACAAATATGAAGGACAGTTTCTTAAAGTGGCTCAAAAAATGTTATTCGATTTTATTAATTTTATATTTCAACAACACACCACGAGGGCTTACAGCCTAAATACTTTCGTACCGTGGGTGTCGACAAGGAGGAGAGAGGCAACTTGTTAATTCTGGACTTGAAGGTTTGGAGGATCGGAGGAGAAGGAAAAACACGTGCCGGCAAGGAATTCCACAACTTGGAAGTCCTCGGGACAAAAGAGCGGGCATAACAAGATGTTCTATGTCTGGTGACCTGGACAGTAAAAGGGTGCATTCGCTCTGTTCTCTTGGTAGATCTGTTAGGGACAGCAGGTGGAGGAACTCTGCAAGAAAGCTCCTCTGAGCAGTGCCTGTGCAAATATCTATAAAAGAGAGAGAGGTCACCAACGGCACGTCGGTGGGCAAGGGATGGCAGCCTTTGGGTGAGGGTAGGGTCACCAATGAGACGTATAGCTCTCTTCTGAATGGAGTCCAGAATAGCGAGTGTAGGAGCTGCAGTGGCACCCCAGATGTGGGAGCAGTATTCGAGGTTTGGCGTTATTTGTGAAGTATATAACGTATAGAGATTAGCTGGTGAAAAGTATTTGCAAGCCCGGAAGAGAAAACCTAATTTCTTAGCAGCCGCTACTGCAATTGTTGTGACATGTTAGTGCCAATTGTGATTTCGATCCACAGAAATGACAACAAGTAAAAAGGATTCATTACTTTGAATAACTTGGTTGTTCATTGTGATGGGTCTAGGGCTGTTGTATCTCTTATGAGATAGAAAGCAAGACTGGATTTGATGGGGTTGAATTGTACAAGATTTCTACTTCCCCAGTCTAATGTCTTTTGGATATCCACGGAGACAGAACCTTCCATGAGTCTGCGATCCTCATCTAATTGGGCTAAAGAGACAGGCTTAGAATATTGTATATTTGGATGGAGGATGCTGTCGTCCGCGTAACTGTGAACTGGGTTGGATGTGTTAGAGAGGTCATTGATGTGGAGAAGAAACAAAGTAGGGGGCTAAAGCTAAACCTTGAGGAACTCCTGCATTAATTGGATACAGTTTAGAGGAATGGCCATCCACGACAACAGAAATGCTCCAGTTGGAGAGGAAATTTGACGTCCAGGTACAGAGTTTTGGTGGTAGGCCATAGGCCGGAAGTTTATTAAGCAGCGCTCCGTGCCAGACCTGGTCGAGTGCTTTGGATATGTCTAGAGCGACAATCTGGGATTCACCGTGTAGTTCCATAGACTTGTTCCAAGAATGGGTGACAAAGGAAAGGAGGTCGGCAGTTGATTTGCGCTGACGGAATCCATACTGCCTATCGTGGATTAGACTGTTTTTTTAAGAAATTTTAGTAATTCGGTGTTTAAATACTTTTCCATCACTTTAGAGACGACTGAAAGGAGAGAAATAGGCCTGTAGTTGCTAGGAAGCGCTTTGGATCCTTTCTTGGGGATGGGTTGTACTCGAGCAGTTTTCCAGTTACTAGGGAATATGTCTTTATTGTAAGATGTGTGAAACAGACGAGTCACGACAGGAGCAAGTTCTGGTGGGCATTTTTTGAGAACAATTGCTGGGATCTCGTCAAGGCCAGAGGCTTCCTGATATTAAGAGAAGAGAGCATCTTTCGTACCTTTTTAGTTTTGAAAATGATATTCGTCATTTTATCTGTGACATTGGGGACTGTTGGTGGTTGAACATTTGGAGGTGGGTTGAGAGTAGAATTGCCGGCGAACAACGAGGCAAAAAGTTCAGCCTTGTCCAGGGCGGTAGAAACTATTTCTTCCCCTGAAACAAGGGGTGGGAACGTGCTCCTGCAGAAATTATTCCCAATAGATTTAGCAAAAGTTCAGAAGGGTTTGCTGCCGTTGGAGCTTGAGAAGACTTTGTTTTTGATGTGGTTATTAAACAAGTTTTTTGTTACGTTCTGGTGCTCCCGCCGACAATCGTCTGAAAAAATATGTGTACCACGACCAATTACTGTTTTTAAAGAAAGTTGTTGTTCCAAATGAAACTGAAGATAGCTTAGACGACAGTTTACCTGTCACCGAAGACGATTCATCTATTCAAAGACGAATAAGAAAGATCAATAAAACTATGTGCGAGAAACACCATCTGAACCCAAGCGAACTGGAAAACAGATGAGCGCATTTGAACAAAGAGTGATTCAAGCACTTGAAACTCCTCCAACACCATCACACCGAGGTTTCCAAGACCGCCATATGGCTTTCCTTGCTGGAATAGTACCGTTTCTTTAAAATTTCACTGAGGATCAAATTTGTGAATTTCAAATTGGAGTGCTGAATTTAATTCCGTCTTTAAAGCGAAGAGGACTACCAATTTCGTACAGTAATATGCATCTACACAAGGAGCACTTACATCTCACTTCCATGCTGGACAGGTAGCACCACAAACAGCCTCAACACTTTCCACTTCTGCAGCACCGTCTTATACTTTGTTGCAACCCCACAACAATGATGACGGCTCCTCCTTGTACAAAAGATTCCGGAGATAAAATACCCCTCCATTCGGATCTCCGGGAGAGGGGTGTGTAGAGGGCGCCGGCATCAAGATTTAACATATCCTTCTCGAATATATGGGGCCTAAATTTTAACCTGAACTCTGTTCACCATTTCCTCCAGGCTAATATTTTCCTAATAATTTCCCGGGGTATGAGCTCCTTACTTCCTTTAGATTGCATGGAGGCGTGTGCACATACGTCCGTAGCAATCTACCCTGCACCAGACTTCCCAATTTAGAAGCTGGAAGACAAGACATACTATGGATAAAACTCTCTCTCAGAGCTGCAACTAAATTTATCTGTTGCATTTACCGGTCACCTTCTGACAACAACTTTGTCCAGCTCTTCGACTACCTTTCTGAAAAAACTAACCATCTGATTCCTGAATATCCTTCCTTCGAGGTCACTATTCTTGGTGACTTCAATGTCTATAATAAGGAACGGCTAGGATCTTAAAAAACCGATCCAGAAGGAAGAGCAGCGGAGGCCTTTGCAGTCAGCAATTCTAGAGCCAATATGGTTCAGCAACCTACTTACTTTCCTCGCATCCCATCACACAGCTCAAATCCCTTGGATCTCCTTCTTACTATAAAATCTGAATGCTATAAGACATCAGTCACCACCGCCCTTGGTTGCTCAGACCACGGCATGGCCACTGCTTCCTGCGCAATGCAATCCGAGGTCACACAGTCATCACACCCACGTATCGTTTGGCACTACAACTCCGGGAACTGGGACGAAATGCGGGATTACTTTTCCTAATTTCCATGGGCGTCTGTCTGCTCCTCTCATCCTGACCCCTCTGATATCTCACAAAACGTCACTGAAATCATCCAAGCTGACATGGAATTATTTATTCCACGTACACAGAAAACCTCTTCAGCCACTCAAAAGCCCTGGTTCTCTAAATCCTGTGACAAAGTCAGATTTGAAAAGGTCAAAGCTCACAAAACGCTTCTACACAATCCCAGTCAAGAAAACCGTTAAGCATTTAACGACGCAAGAAACCGCTATGTCTGCATTCTTTCTGAGGCAAAAAACTCGTTTAATAACCACATCAAAAACAAAGTCCTCTTAAGCTCCAACGGCAGCAAACCCTTATGGACTCTTGCTAAATCTATTAGGAATAATTTCTAAGCCTGTCTCTTTAGCCCAATTAGATGAGGATCACAGGCTCATGGAGGGTTCTGTCTGTTAATCTCCAAAAAATATTAGACTGGAAAAGTAGAAATCTTGTACAATTGAACTCCACCAAATCTCAGTATCTCATAAGAGATACACCAGCCCTAGACCCATCACAATGAACAACCAAGTTATTCAAAGTAATGAGTCCTTTTCACTTGTTGGCATTTCTGTTGACCAAAATCTCAATTGGCACCAGCATGTCACATCAATTACAGAAGCGGCTGCTAAGAAATTAGATTACTTTTCACCAGTTAATCTCTATATCTTATATATTTCACAAATAACGCCAAACCTCGTATACTGCTCCCACATCTGAGGTGCCGCTGCCGCTTCTACACTCGCTATCCTGGACTCCATTTAGAAGAGAGCTATACGTCTCATCGGTGACCCTACCCTCACCCAAAGGCTGCCACCCCTTGCCCACAGACGTGCCATTGGTGACCTCTCTCTCTCTCTCTCTTTTATAGATGTCTGCACAGGCACTGCTTAGAGGAGCTTTCTTCCATAGTTCCTCCATCTGCTGCCCCTAACAGGTCTACCAGGTGAACAGAGCGAATGCACCCTTTTATTGTCCAGGTCACCAGATATAGAACATCTTGTTATGCCCGCTCTTTTGTTCCGAGGACTTCCAAGGCATGGAACTCCTTGCCGGCGCATGTTTTTCCTTCTCCTTCAAACCTTCAAGTCCAGAATTAACAAGTTGCCTCTTTCGTCCTTATCGACACCCACGGTACGATAGTATTTAGGTTGTAAGTCCTCGTGGTGTGTTGTTGAAATAAATAAATAAATAAATAAATAAATAAATAAATATATATATATATATATATATATATATATATATATATAAAGTACACATACTTCTTCTGCAGGAACAAGTCATGTTGCCTCAACAGAAGAAATAAACATATTGTCTCTCACATATTCGACAATTTCTTCCGAAGACTCTAATACCATTCACTTATTTGACTGATTCCAGTATTTTATTTTATTATTAGTATGATCACCTTTCTTATGACAAAACAATGTTAATTTTCTCTTGCTTTACTAAATAAAATAAGTATAATATGTAGGTTTTTACTTACCTAAGTGTTAGCGCAAACATCTCCACTGGTGGAATACAGTTTCGCATTTTTCTGTCCTCTTTATGTAGCTTATCCTGCATTTTCGAACGTAACTCGTCAAAACGAGCCACATACATCAGAAAGTAGTTGAAAAATTTATAACTGTCCTCCCTCATATCGTTAAATAATGTTACAAATTCACCCATTAAATGTCTTTTCGCAAGGAGTGGATGAATCCAGTATTTTCTTGTTTTTCGTGACTTTCTGCGTTCATGCCATAGCATTATTATTGACAACATTCGTTTTCTCCTTTCATCCATCGTCGCACCACATTTCTAGATGTGCCCCTTTTTTCCTCTCTCAGGGCTCGTCCGTGGCTTTGCTGCCCCGATAGCACTGCAACCTTTGGCTTATTGTGCATTAGATGTGCGTTACCATACAAAAATCGAACTGAATTGAAATAAACATTATGTCGACGCACGGCAACATTTAGTAAAAACCGCGCTGTGTGAAATAAGAGCTACTTTCTTTTCACGGCACGACAGCTGCCCTTGTCCGGCGAGAACCGTGCTGTGTGAAAGAGGCCTTTTTTTTCCTCAGGGCTCGTCTGCGACTTCGCCGCCCCGAAAGCACTGCAGCCTTTAGCTTATTGTGCATGGAAAGAGGCCTTAGTCTTTGTTGAATTTAACTGCAATTTATTAGAACTCAACAAGCACTTTAAGTTGTAAAAATTTTCTCTAAGCTTAGTCTCAAGTTTAATTTTGGATTTACCACCCACATATATCACTGTATAGTCTGCAAACAATGGAAACCTGCAGTGTTTCAGTGGCGTTACAATATCATTTATATATATAATGAAAACAAAATGGGGTCCAATATGGTTACTTGTGGGATCCCTACATCAAGCTGAAGCTAACCACAATATGATATCTCCACATTTCACAACTTGTCTCCTGCAGGGAAGGTAGTTCCGAAACCACTCTAATACAATCCCCCAATACCATACCTCTGCAATTTCACCAAACAATAACTCCTGATCTATGGTGTCGAAGGCTCTTTTTAAGTCCAAAAATATTACAACTATGATCATTTCTGTCTAAATAATTTTTCCATTCATCTTTTATATTTTGCAGTGCAGTTTCCGTATTATGACCCTTTCTAACGCCTGATTGCTACTCAACCGGTATTTCATTGATGTCAATGTACTCGATAAGTTGTTGATAAAGTATTTTCTACAATATTTTGGTTTCACTTGATGTTAGATTGACCGGACTAAGCTCCTCTTTGAAAATCATTCGGTAAGCTTGACATAATATTACCTTACTCAGTGTCTTGTCATTATGTGTTGTGTTAACCGATTCTTTCTAACAGGACAATAATTGGACTCATCACATTTATAAGGTCTTTCTTCACTGTCGTTATGTTATGTGTCATGTTAATTGAGACTCTCTAACACTATAATAATCACACAGGTCACATTTCAAAGGCCTTTCTTCAGTGTGTCTTGTTGTTATGTGTTGTATTAACTGATACTTTTTAATACTAGGATAATCACACTGATCACATTTATAAGGTCTTTCTTCACGATGTCTTGTTTTTATGTGTTGTGTTAACTGAGATTTAGTAGCAGTAAAATAATCACACTGATCACATTTATAAGGTTTTTCTTCACTGTGTCTTGCCGTTATCTGTTGTGTTAAGTTAGATTTTATAACAGTACAATAATCACACTGATCACATTTATAAGGCCTTTGTTTAATGTCTGTTGTTTCTGTGCCGAGTTAACTGAGACTTTGTAACAGTACAATAATCACACTGATCACATTTATAAGGCCTTTCTTTGGTATGTCTTGCTATTATGTGTTTTGTGAACTGAGCCTTTGTTACAGTACAATAATCACACTGATCACATTTATAAGGTCTTTCTCCAGTGTGTCTGGCTTTAATGTGTATTGTTAAGTTAGACTTTATAACACTACAATAATCACACTGATCACATTTATAAGGCCTTTCTTCAGTGTGTCTTGCTTTTATGTGTATTGTTAAGTGAGACCTTACTACAGTACAATAATCACACTGATCACATTTATAAGGTCTCTCTTCTCGGTGTCTTGATGTTATGTGTTGTGTTAACTGAGCCTTTCTAACAGTACAATAATCACACTGATCACATTTAAACGGCCTTTCTTCACTGTGTCTTGCTTTTACGTGTTGTATTAAGTTAGACTTTAGAACAGCACAATAATCACACTGATCACATTTAAAAGGTCTTTGTCCACAGTGTCTTGCTTTTATGTGTACTGTTAAGTGAGACCTTGCTACAGTACAATAATCACATTGATCACATTTAAAATTCCTTTCTTCAGTGTGTCTTGCATTTATGTGTTGTGTTAACTGATACTTTCTAACAGCACCATAATCACACCGATCACATTTATAGGGCCTTTCTTCACTGTGTCTTACTTTGGTATGTCTAGTTAACTGCCACTTTTCAACAGTACAATAATCACACTGATCACATTTATGAGGCCTTTCTTCACGGTGTCTTGCTTTTATGTGGCGTTTTACCTGACAATTGCTGACAGCACAATAATCACACTGATCACATTTAAAAGGCCTTTCTTCGCTGTGTCTGGCTTTTATGTGCTGCGTTAAGTTAAATCTTTCAACAGTACAATAATCACACTGATCACATTTAAAAGGTCTTTCTTCACAATGTTTTGCTTTTATGTGTCGTGTTAAGTTAGACTTTTGAACAGTACAATAATCACACTGATCACATGCATAAGGCCTTTCTTCACTGTGCCTTGCTATTATGTGTTGTGTTAACTGAGCCTTTCTAACAGTACAATAATCACACTGAAAACATTTATAATGTACTGTCTCCATATGATAACATTTAAAAGGCTTTTCTGGAGTGCGTTTTGATTGTACATGTTGTGGTACATCCACTTTCCAGGCAGTTTTGTAATCGTCTGTACTACAATTGTAAAAACATTTTGCATTATCTTTTGAATTTGTATCCCCTTCATTTTTCACTAATACATCCTTCAAATCGACAAAGTCATGATTACCGAGACCTGTGCAGCCATGGTCTAATGTTTCAATTTTAAATTCTTCTACAATCACTTCACTTTTAATAAAAACATTTCTATTTTCTTCTTCAATTATCTTTACAGCTTTAACAGCTTCGAAACCCCCAACTCCTTCGTGGTCCACTTCACCTGCAAAGTCACGTTTTGCTTCGTCTAAACACTGTCCTTCGATATTCTCCGTTTTAATAGTATGAGGCATATATTCTCTCCACTTGTGCTCAGAGTTTTGTTCGTGTTTAAGTAGTAGATCTTCATCTTTAGTATCAAAGCCATCTGGGGAGATGTCATCATTTCTGTACTTGCAGTCACTTTTGTGAACTGTTTTACAGTTGCAATCACAAAGCTGGCTATCCTTGTTCCCACTCATGGTTAACTTTGATATTATTTCAATTAAATAAAACCCCAATCAATTCTAAAACGGAGGTTTGAGAATTGTACAAATATTGACCAGGTTTTCTCTTAAAGCAGAGTTTCCTACTATTCAGGAACAGCTAGATCTCAACAATTTTGATTTCGCGTATAAGTGGTGCATTTTTATCTGGGTTGACTAATGTAATGTTCCGAAATTCTCGTTAAATGCAAGTATATCTATCGTAATTTTGTTTTGTTAGGTTTAAACGTTTAAACTTTGGGCGAGATCTTAGACAATACAGAAACCAATGATATAACCTTTGTTAGCTCATTTTCACAAACCATAAACATTGCCGCTGTCACTTCACATCCAATATGGTGTCTAGCTGGGAGTAAATGAGTAAACCAATGACATATAGTATACGTCATTGGAGTAAACCAAATGCCCGCCAAGATCTGTCAGATTAGATTTTATTGTGAGTGGGCTATTTCAGTCCCTCCACCGCGACCTTAGGTCTATTGTGGCTCACGTCTAATTTAGATTTCATCCATCAATTCCAGCTCCCTGAGGGAGCCGATCTTTTCTTGAGGGTGAGAGTTTGTTTGGCAGGTGTACTGCCATCTGAGTGAAGTCGCTTGTCCGTTTCGAAGCTCAAAGAGAGATAACCTCTCTCCGAGTTCGTCTGGACCCAACATCAGTCAGTGTTTGCCTCGAGGCGGTATCATGAAGTCCCGCTCTCGAGCAGCATCTAATCTCCAGTTGTAATCCACCCCTAGAGATCTCAGCTCCCCTCAGGCTCTTCCAAACCTGACACCTAACAGTGTTAAGACTCAAGGCAACATCCCATCAAGTCCCGCTCCCGAGCATCACCCCAGCGAGGCCGTCCGTCCGTTTCGTAGCTCACAGTGTGGGCTCCAAACTCCGGGTGTTTACCACTCATCAGAGCCCCCCGGGACGTCTGGACACACGCCAGGGCTCAATCCAGGGCGGTATCATCTGGAACCACGCTCCCGAGTAACAACCAAGCGAGGTCAATTGTCAGTCTCTGAGGCCACAGTGGAGGCGTCAAACTCCAGGTGCATATCACTCCCCAGAGATGTCTGCCTCCCCCCAGCCTCACCTGCACCAGACCCCCGCCAGTGTTTCATTGACTCAAGGCGGTATCATGAAGTCCCGCCCTCGAGCAGCATCCAGGTTGGGTCGTTAGCCTGTATCGATGCTCACAGAATAGGCCCAAGTCTGCAGGTGTAATCCACCCCTAGAGACCCCAGCCACCTTCGGGTTCGTCCAGGTCCAACACCTGCCAGCGTTAGCTTAAATTTCACCCAACAAATCGAGCTTCCGACAGGAGACGACACCTGCGAGGTGAAACTTTGTTCGACAGATGTACTGCCATCTGAGCGAAGTCGCTTGCCCGTCTCAAAGCTCAAAGAGAGATAACCTCTCTCCAAGTTCGTCTGGACCAGACATCCGTCAGTGTTTGACTTAGTGCAGTATCATGAAGTCCTGCATCCGAGCAGCATCCAAGTAAGGTCGTTTGTCCGTTTCGAAGGTCACAGAAGAGGCCTCAACCCTTAGTTTTATTCCACCCCTAAAGATCTCAGCTCTCCTCCGGGTTCGTCTAGACCCGACACCCACCAGTGCTAGACTCAAGGCGACATCCCATCGAGCCCCGCCCCCGAGCATAGCACAAGCGAGGCCGTCCGTCCGTTCCGAAGCACACAGTGGGGGCCCCAAACTCCGGGTGTTTGACACTCATCAGAGTTGTCAACCCCCTCCGGGTCGTCTAGACACACGACACCCGCCAGCACTCAACACAAGGCGGCACCCATCCGGAACCCCGCTCCCGAGTAACAACCAAGCGCGGGCAACCAGCCATTTCTAAGCCCAGAGTGGGGGCCTCAAAATCCGGGTGTACATCACTCCCCAGAGATATCCGCCTCCCTCCAGGGCCACATGGACAAGACCCCCGCCAGTGTTTGATTCCAATTAGTCGCCTTTTACGACAGGCAGGAGTTACCTTGGGCCTATTCTTTTAGTTAGTCCCCGGACCCACAGGGGACAAGATCTGTCAAGTTTCAAGTGTTCTTTGACGAGCGTCTCGCGACAGTAAACACTCGGTGGCATTGATTATGCGCACTCGTAGAGTGTTTTTAAAAAACTATATAAAAGATTTCCTTGACGTGGTGTTTACAGACAATTCTCTGACCCGACCTGTCATCAGTTTGCCTAATTAAAAGCTAAAAGGGGAAGGAAAATCAACCCTGACGTTCATGTAAGCATAATGTACCTTTCCTTCTTTTAGCTTTTGATTAGGCAAACTGAGGTCAGGGCAGTTCAGTTGGATGGATTGTGTAAACAGCACATCAGGGAGGTTTTAATTTCATTTATTAAAATATTAACGAAATGCGCATGAACAGGGCAACTAAGTTTCTACTGTCGCGAGACGCTGTGTTTGCAGGGCACTTAATTAGTTGTTGCTTTTCTACGGAAGCGCTGTAATGGTCAATTAAAAAGAAATTTTGGGTGAAATTAATTTCACCTTCCAGCAGAAACATGAAAGAACTGTTAAATTTACTATGAAGCTAAAGAGCTAAATTTTGCTAAATCTGTAGATAGTGTAAGTCTATTTAAAAGAAACTTTTATTACAAATTTCATTAAAGTTATACAGAAGATTTCCAGAAGGAAACTTAATTCATATTTAGGAAAATAAAGTATCTGCCAAATTATAAACGTACAGTTATTTTTCCTTATTAATCGCCAGTGTGATTTCGTTTAAGTCAACCCAATCAAACCGTTTTTTTTTCAATATCAACAATAACAAAATTAAAATTTCAGACTCAAAAATGACAAACTTAGTTAGCCGTTTTAAACAAACATGAGATCTTGTTCAAAACGTATGAAATCTGCCTATTATTGTTTCTCCAAATGTCAAAATAAAACATAAAAAAACATACATTCATCGAGTTGGATTCGATCGCGTAACCTTCTGTTTATGAGGGAAGCGCGACGCCTCTCAGCCATCCGTCACCTGAAGTTTTGTTTACATGATACATTAGATCGGCTTCATCCCTGGGATATTATATTCAAAGTATACGTAACAATTAATTACAGAATTATCATTGAAACACATCTCACGACTGTTTCGGCCTTATATGACGTCTTATGTTGAAGTTTAAGGATAAAAGAACTATTTTAGAATCAGTTTTATAGACTTGGCTTGATTTTGTTTACATTTCTACTATATTATGCGACAGCATAATATATCTATGCTACGCTAAAACTGTATTTGAGGCCGTTCATAAAGCTACAAATATAGTTTCTTTTAATAATTGATTGAATCCCTCGGTTGAATAACAATCAATTTGCAAAATTTTAATTTCATGTCCTCTGTCATTTTCTATAATTGCGGCCGATATTTCACGATTGTTGGTTCGGGTAGTATGTTTTATGCCTGTTATATATTTATAATTTGGTTACCGTTGATGTATAGTTTCAGGGTACCTAACAGAAATTAAATTCCCTGACATTTCCAAGTACATTTCTCATAATATTCGAAATAAAAAACACACATACCTGAATTCTTTTTTTTATTAACAAAATAAAAAAAACTTTGAATAAAAAACTTACATAATTAAAAACATAAGTATGCTTAACTCCATTAAAATTATAATATATAGCATTTCCGAGAAGAAAATGTGCAATTTTTTCATGGAAAAACTTGACTTTCATAACTGGCCGACGAACTTAGCCTCCGGAAAGGATTTTCCAGTGTGATGAAACAAACCAGTAGTCTCTAGGTGGCGTAGAAACTTCGCAAACCATGTTGTTCGTATATATAAATTTGGATAAGCCTCGGAAATGGGTTCCAAATGCTCAGATTCGCGTCAATTATTTCTTTTTTTTAAATTCGAAAGTAGCTACCTCTCGAAAAACGGAATTTTATTTATGAAAATGCGCTGAAAAAACGAAATAAAGATACTGTTTACATGTGCCATATACAAAAGCCAAATAATTTGCAACTTTCAACATGATCATAAAGGTAAAATAGAGTAAACACATTCACAGCACAGCTCTACCCAGCCAATATCTAAAACGCATTTTGCAATTTATGCATTCAATGAAGAACATTCCAAGTGAGATGTACATATGAGACATGTTTGAGATAGATGATGATGTTATTTATATCGGCACATGATGTGGCATATGCTGCGTTCATTGGCAGATTTAAGTGATATTGGTACCCAAGGTAAGACGCATTGTTATCAAGATATATTTTCCTAGGTATCAGAAAACTATTTACATGACAAAATTTATATAATATATATGAAATCATAATAAAAATGCATCTGCTAGTGACGAAATTTTACAATTATATAATTTTCAGGTTTACTGAATGCAATTGGGAACAAAAAAATTGAAAATTATTGGGAAGTGATTTTTTTAATTGGTATATAATTTAAGTAAAACTAAAACATTATGAATTTCTAACGGAAAACCTTTATAAAAATGTAATATATCTATCTAAACAGGACAGAGATTAAAATAGTGCTGTAAATTGAATCATAACTTCCACATAGCTAGGATAATTTATTCTCTGCAGAAACACATTCTCATGGAATGAATTTAGGGTCTATGACTGGACCACAAAGAAAATATTTGTATTCCTGTACCCATAAACTTTTGAAACGTTATATTACTCGAGTTTTATTAAAAAACTGTCAATTTTCACCAAATCACCTCTTATTTATCCCCAACACCCTGAAGCGATCTTAGCCAAAAGCAAATCGAAGCGTTTCTTTGTCGGGTGCTAACTGGATAGCGAATTTGAAGATGATATCTCAATTCGTTCGAAAGTTATTATTAACATACAGACGTACATGCCGACATACTGACTGACAAAAAAATTTCGTTCCAGAATCAAGTTTTCTATGTTTTGAGACTTTTACGCCCTATTAGCAAAAAAGTCGAAATTTTTGTCAACAATATTCAACCCCTAATTGAATTTCTGCACAGAATATTATATGTTTGATGAAATTAAAAGATTTCTAATAAATAAACCCTAAAACGTTATATTACTCGAGTTTTAATGAAAAAATGTCAATTTTTACCAAACCAGCCCCCATTTATCCCCTACCCTCTGAAGTGATTTTACCTAAAAACAATACGAACCGTTCATTCGTCGAGTGCTCACTGTCTACTAAATTTGAAGGCGATATCTTAATTCGTTCTAAAGTTACGTGGCTACAGACGGACCGACAGACAAAAAAAATACGAACCTTTTATTCGTAGAGTGCTCACTGTCTACGAAATTTGAAGGCGATATCTTAATTCGTTCTAAAGTTATCGTGGGTACAGACGACCCACAGACAAAAAAAAAATTCGTTCCCAAATCATGTTTTCTAACTTTTTACGATGTTTAAGCGAAAAACGATTTTTAAAATTTTTGTCGCCGATGCGATACTTCCACAAATTGTGACGATGTGGAAGTAAAATAGTATTATGCAGGCTTCAGGTGACCAACTCTAAGACAATTAAAATTACTACAGCAAGGGGTAGGTACCTAATTATTAACACAAAATTTTTTGCCAGGAAGTAATTATTGACAAAGAGTATATTCCCGTATAAAGCAAAAAAGAAATTGTAGAGTATTACAACTTTCAAAAGAGTTAAGTACAATTTGGATCACACAATTCATCACAATACAGTTTTTAGACCTGACGATCGTTTTGCTATTAAAGCTTGCTACGCTAATTTCAAAATTTTTTAAATTTTTTTATTTTTTTGAAAATAAGGGAACTGATTTTTATTATCGGTATCCGTTTAAAATAGATATCTACAAGAAAGGAAAGTAAAACTGTCAGAGATGCCACTATAATTTAATTTAATTTGGAAAAACTATAGAAAAACCCACTAAAAATTTAAGTTGATAATTTATTTATTTTAAACCACTACTAATACTAAGGTGTGAACCCTTGCTCCAATTTATTTGTTGTCTAATTGAAAATCCTTTAACAACAACAAGCTTTATAAAAGTGTAAGATTAACAATAATAATTATGCGACAGGCTGTTTGCAAACGTATGTCGTTACATTATAAATACAAAGATACGTTATTATTATATTAAGAAATTGAACATCCAAAAGTATTTTATTTAATTTTCACAAGAACAAAAAAATAGAATCGTAAATAATTTCACTTATTTTGGCAAGTCCATAAACCACAAATTTGTAGGTAACTCTTCGAAGATCGCTCTCTCTCTCTCTCTCTCTCTATCTTCTGGTATGTATAATAATAATATCAGAAAAGTGTTACCTTAGGTTATTGGTTTTAAACTCTGGGTCAAACTTTGACTGCTATATTGTTTCGTAACACCAAACCAAATAAGTCTTCACTCCGACAAAGCTTAGTTTACCAAATAAATTCAGAAAATTGACGTATGCCGGAAAAGGCCTAATACGCAATTAGACCTTGATTTATAACAACTTTAGGTAGGATAACTCAAAAAGGCAATTCACTATTCAGAGAACGATATAAATTTCCATCACTTTATCAGCGCCGCAGGTTCTGCACGATACCCCCCGTCTCAGCGTTAGCAATTTCCTACCTCGTTCCGATAAATATCGAAATATCGGCCTGAAGTAGATATCAGGGAAAGAGAGATAGATCGATACCATTGACAGCGGCGTCGATTGGGGGAATTGAGTATTTTAATTAAAATGACGATCTTCAGCCGAAATATGAAACCAACTATGGAGATGATCTATAGAAACGGGGATTTATAAAAATACCACGTTGCAAGCTGGCGTCATCAGACGGATGAATAAACTGGGTTCTCCAAATTGTACTTATCAGTGCTCATCACAGGTTCCAAACTTCACTCATTTTCAAAAGAATACAATACTCTGGTCACACAAGTATGAAGAAAGTTTGTAAGGAGCTCACTACAGTAAACTTACAGTATTGTTACAAAAGAAACACTTGCATATGTAATCGTGTTGGAGAAGGGGGGAGGGGGTGTGTGTTGGTTTGCTTTTTGCAGCAAACTTGCAGAGAGCTTTCTGTAATCACACTTACACTTTCTTTGAAAAGGATTCTGCAAGCTTGACGCAACATTACCTTACTCAGTGTCTTGTCATTATGTGTTGTGTTAACCGATTCTTTCCAAGAGTACAATAATCACACTGATCACATTTATAACGCCTTTCTTTACTGTGTTTTGCTGTTATATGTTGTATTAAGTGAGCCTTTCTAACAGCACAATAATGACATTGATCACATTTAAAACGCCTCACTTTGGTGTGCCTTGCCTTTACATGTTCTGTTAAATAAGATTTTCTAAAAGTACAATGATCACACTGATCACATTTATAAGGCCTTTCTTCACTGTGTCTTGCTTTTATGTGTCGTGTTAACAGAGACTTTTCAACAGTACAATAATCACACTGATCACATTTAAAACGCCTTTCTTCAGTGTGTCTTGCTGTAAAATGTCGTGTAAACAGAGACTTTGTAACAGAACAATAATCACACTGATCACACTTATAAGGCCTTTCTCCAGTGTGTCTTGCTTTTATGTGTTGCGTTAAATTATGCTTTATAACAGCACAATAATCACACTGATCACATTTAAAACGTCTCACTTTGGTGTGTCTTGCTTTTATGTGTTTTGTTAAGTTAGATTTTTTAACTGTACAATAGTCACACTGATCACATTTATAAGGTCTCTCTTCACTGTGTTTTACC
The DNA here is from genome assembly GCA_964006375.1 of Tillus elongatus. Taxonomy (NCBI): domain Eukaryota; kingdom Metazoa; phylum Arthropoda; class Insecta; order Coleoptera; family Cleridae; genus Tillus; species Tillus elongatus. Next base: position 713,209 of record OZ023270.1, read on the forward strand.
ATTATGTGTTGTGTTAACTGAGACTTTTCAACAGTACAATAATCACACTGACCACATTTATAAGGCCTTTCTTCAGTGTGTCTTGCTTTTATGTGTTGCGTTAAATTATGCTTTCTAACAGTACAATAATCACACTGATCACATTTATAAGGTCTTTCTTCACTGTGTTTTGTCATTATGTGTCGTGTTAATTGAGACTTTCTAACACTATAATAATCACACTGATCACAATTATAACGCCTTTCTTCACTGTGTCTTGCTTTTATGTGTTGCGTTAAATTATGCCTTCTAGCAGTACAATAATCACACTGATCACATTTATAAGGTCTTTCTTCACTGTGTCTTGTCATTATGTGTTGTGTTAACTGAGAGTTTGTAACACTACAATAATCACACTGATCACATTTATAAGGCCTTTCTTCAGTGTGTCTTGCTTTTATGTGTTGCATTAAATTATGCTTTCTAGCAGTACAATAATCACACTGATCACATTTATAAGGCCTTTCTTCACCGTGTCTTGCCATTATGTGTTGTGTTAACTGAGAGTTTGTAACACTACAATAATCACACTGATCACATTTATAAGGCCTTTCTTCAGTGTGTCTTGCTTTTATGTGTTGCATTAAATTATGCCTTCTAGCAGCACAATAATCACACTGATCACATTTATAACTCTTTTGTTCGCTGTGTCTTGTTTTTATGTGTTGTCTTAACAGACAATTCCTAACAGTACAATAATCACACTGATCACATGCATAAGACCTTTCTTTACTGGGTCTTGCCATTATGTGTTGTGTTAACTGAGCCTTTCTAACAGTACAATAATGACATTGATCACATTTATAATGTTCTGCCCCCATATGATAACATTTAAAGGGCTTTTCTGGAGTGCGTTTTGACTGTATGTGTTGTGGTAAGTCCATTTTCGAGGCAGTTTTGTAATCGTCTGTGTTACAATTGTAAAAACATTTTGCATCACCTTTTAAATTTGTATCTCCTTCATTTTTCACTAATACATCCTTCAAATCGACAAAGTCGTGATTACTGAGGCCTGTGCAGCCATGGTCTAATGTTTCAATTTTAAATTCTTCTACAATCATTTCACTTTTGATAAAAGCATTTGTATTTTCTTCATCAATTATCTGTACACCTGTAACAGCTTTGAAACCCCCAGTTCCTTCGTGGTCCACTTCACCTGCAAAGTCACATTTTGCTTCGTCTAAACACTGTCCTTCGATATTCTCCGTTTTAATAGTAAGAGGCATATATTCTCTCCACTGGTGCTCAGAGTTTTGTTCGTGTTTAAGTAGTAGATCTTCATCTTTAGTATCAAAGCCATCTAGGAAGATATCATCATTATAGTTGCAGTCACTTTTATGAACTTTCTTACAGTTGCAATCACAAAGTTGGCTCTCCTTCTTCACACTCATGGTTAACTTTGATATTATTTCAATTAAATAAAACCCCAATTAATTCTCAGACGGATGAATATTGTAGTAAACGTTGAATATAAGGTACAGAGAATAGTGACAGTTGACAGTAGTAGTGTTGGGCGATATATCGATCACGGTTTTTATACCGGTGAGCGGAAAATCACTGGAGCTACCGGTGATCAAAGTTTAACTAATGCAGTGAGTAGCGATTGTGGACTAGCGAAGCAATCACTGGCAACCGCGCAACCGGTAACGTAATAATAAATATCAGTATTAGATCTGATACAGCGCTTGGAAATAAATATCGAATGTTAGGGTACACCGGTTTGACGTGTTGGCGATATATTGACTCACAGTGCTCACTGCTCAGCCCAAGATTATCTGAAAAATTATTTGTTCGTGCATGCTGCATGCAGAATCGCCGAAGCGCTATGCCCGTGCCGGGTCTTTTCTATTCATACTTAGTTTAATTTTTGTTTCATCTTTCATCTTAGCGTATATCGCGGCGTTGTGCAAAACATGTCTAAAAAACAAAAAATCAGTGACATTTGGAATCATTTTACACCCATTGACGGGGACAATTGTTATGCAATATGCAATATATGCAAGAAAAAATTTTAGTACAAAACAACGAACTCAAATTAAAAAAAATATATAATCTCGAATCACCCCACGGTCTCTATGACTACATTACAAGTTCGCAAAAAAAATGATAATGCAGGTAGGGACACAAATGACGTTCCAAATTTTGCATATTAAAATCTAGTTGTTTTTTATTTTTTTCTTTTATGACAAATTAAACTACTTTAATTAATCTACAACAAATTATTTATTACTAATAGGCCTTATAGTTAATTATACAGTGAGACAAAATATTTAACGCATGAATATCCTATAACTACTGCACAAAAATACTAGAAACACCACTAGTGAAACCAATCATAACTGCTTTCAGTTATTTCCACGCCGTCTAAAATTCTCAGTCACTGCGGTGATTCAAATCACTGCTAAAAATCACAGTGATTTCTAAATCACTTTCACCGGTTTACCGGTTACTCGAAAATCGCTGTATTTCCCAACACTAGACAGTAGGGATGCGCGATGTTTCTTAAACATCGATATTTTGCTTACGATCTTCGATATTAACATCGATGTTATTTTTTTCGATATTATCAGAGAGCATCGATGTTTTTTTACGATGTTTGATTCGATGTTTCTCAATGCCATAGTAATTTATTATTATCATTTTCTATTACCAATTACAAAGTCAATTATTTTGTGTACATCTAGCGAGTAGTATCAGAACTAGAAAATGTCTAAGGAAAGTAAACTTTAACGAATACGCACAAAAGTTGGGTAAAATTAACTTTTTTATTTAAAATATAAATAGGTAACTGTGTCGTGCATATTGGAAGTAGATATTGAATATCTAGGCTAGGTGTCTACTAATCGTACGTCAAATTTTAGTGATTCCCATTCCCCATGAAATTACTATATTTGTATTTATCATTTAATAGTAATAGTTAGGTACTTAAGAAGAAGAAAACACTGCCTAGTGTGTCTGCTTCTTAGAAGATGAAAAATTCAACCTTTGGAGCGAACATCACAAGATGGTAGAAAATGTTAGTAGTGCTTGCTCTTATGTCTCTCATCGCGAAAAACAAAAAGCCAAAGTTTCTGCCGAAATTACTCAGTACCTTCAATGCCCGGTCAGAAAATTTACAGAAATACCGTTTGAGCTGTGGAAGGACATGGAATGTATATTTCATACTTTATCTAAAATTGCACCAAAATATCTTAGCATGGTAGCGACGTCAGTTCCATCCGAAAGACTTTTGTCAAAGGCAGGGCAAGTTTTAACCCAGCAGTGAAATAGCCTTAAAGGAAAACGCTTGTCATAATTATTATTTCTCCAAAATTGTTCACAAAATATTTTTTTAATGAATAAGTTATAGTTCTATTTTCAAGATACTTTTATTTTGTGTTATTTAATATGTTATTTCTTTGTTTCTGCGTTTTATATCATTAGTTTAATTTAAATTTTTATATTTGGATTATATAATATTTATTTTTTTGAAAATTGTCGCCAAATTTGATTTTAATGAATAAGGTTTAGTTCTATTTTCAAGACACTGTTATTTTTGTGTGAATTGACATACTATTTCTTTGTTTCTGTCTTTTAAATCATTCTTTTAATTTTAAGATGAATAAATATTTTATATTTATTTCTAAAATATATTTTTATTATTTTGACTCATTATTACAGTTTTATAGAAAACATCGATGTTTAGAAAATCGATTATTTTGATCCGATATTTTTAACACATCGATGTTTTGATTTCGATGCATCAAAAGATGTGAACATCGATGTTTTAGAAACATCGCGCATCCCTAGATGACAGTTACGAAATGCAAATTTGAACCGAAAAATTGCTTGCATGGTTGTCACATTTATTTACTAGAATTTATTTTTGTTTCTTGCCCATCCCATTTGTTTCTCTCGATTATAAACCCTGGAAAATATCAGTAGGTAATAATAATAATAGTAATAATAATAATTACAACAGAGGAGGGAAAATAGAAATAATAGTAAAATTGATGTGAGAGTTAATAATATCAAAAAATGAAAAACTGATCAAGCCTCTCGCCGCAGGAAATGGACTCGAGCACAGGTTTTTATTAAATCGTTATAAACAACGCCTGGGTAAAGGTGAAAGGTTCAGTTTACGTAGAACCTTTCCCCCAACCTCCTGACCTGACTTTCAGTTTTACTAATTAAAACACTGGGGGCAGGAGAACTATGAGGTAATTAATCCTGGTGTACGTTAAGGTCATGCAAGTATAACATTACATTACCTTATTGTTGTCCTTCCCCCAGCGTTTTAATTAAACAAACTGATGGTCTGGGCAGGTCAGGAGGTTGAGGAAAGGGTTCTGCTTAAACTGCACCTTTCACCGTTACCCAAGTCTTGTTTATAACGATTTAATATAAAACTTGTGGTTAGCTAATATGAATAGTTTGTTTTGTACTTAGTAGTAGTATGTACTGACATCTGTGAAACAGAAGTTGAAGGCGCGGTACATTGGAAATGACACGACAATAATTATGTTAAAACTAAATTCATGCACTCGCGAATTGAGAAATGCGAAACTAATTCTTATTGGTCCATTTTAAATAATTGTAGAATATTATTTAAAATAACCTAATAGGGGATGCGTTTCGCGTGATTTCGCAATTCGCGAGTGCATGAACCTAGCTTTAGATGTTTTTTATTCGATAATTGAAATAAACTCGAATTCCAGAGAATAGATTTTATTCTTATCGATTTAATCATTAATCGATCTTCCTCGTTTTGATCTAGATCGATTCTGAAAATCGATCTTTTTTCAAAAGATCGGCACCCCTATTAACTGATGGCCAAAAACTTGGTAGTATATTTCCTTTTCTTACTATTTCTGTTATCATTATCATTACCGCCGTCGCCTGAATCCGTGGAATATATGATATTCAACATCGCAATTTGCGATCTTGTGCTTTAGACGTCTTATTGACAATATCACACATCCCAACATCACTAAAAAAAGATTTCTTATTCCATACGCACGAATTTAACGGTCACACCTTTAAAAATGACCGTAAGTGAAAAACTTTAAGAATCTCGAACAGTGTTTATGAGTATTCTCCCTAACTCCAAAAACGAAATAGTCTAACAGTACATTTTTTCCGATTGGCAACACTGCTTCTGCATACCTGCTTATGCGTAACTATCAACTCGACACTATAGAGGTGTTCAGCAGGCCCCAGTGCCTGCCAGCAGCTGCATGTTACGTCAAATGAAGGCAGGCAAATGTCAACATTTTTTGACATAACAATCCAGTGGCTGGCAGCAGTGACGCCTGCTGAACTCGACTACTTTTAAAACGAGGGTCTCATTACAGTAATGACCTAGTTGCACTGATCATGCGTACTCGGGATATATTTTAAAAATCTAAGTAAAAGACGTCCCTGGCGTGTGTTTTACACACAATCCTACCAACTGACCTTCCTCACTTGCCCTGACATTAGTTTGCCTAATCAAAAGCTAAAAGAAGAAAAAAAGGGGAAGGAAAAGTATATTACGCTCACATGAATGACAGGGTTGATCTTCCTTCATCTTTTAGCTTTTAATTGTGCACACTGATGTCAGGGCAGGTCAGGAAGATCAGTTTGGAGGACTGTGTGTAAACAGCACATCAGGCAGGTCTTTTATGTCGTTATTCAAATTAATCCTTTGCTTTTATGATTAAACAGATAAGACTGTCAAAATTTTTGTATTACAGAATAATGTTTTTTGGGAAGTTTTGATTTGAAAGAAGAAATGGTTTGTGTATTAAATGGATTCTAAGTATCCACGGTAGTAGCAGGAATGTTGGTGGGAATGGGAACCGCAGCTGAAGAAAAATTAGAAAGTGACAGAGCAAAATAATTTGACATTTAGACGTTTCAGAAGAGGCTGTTCAAAATCGTGTCCCAGTGCAAGCACAAGCATAGATTTTTTGTACGACATAATGTATAATTTGAATTAATAATATATAATAATAATATATTATAATCTACAAAGTGCGCATGATCAATGCAACTGGTCATTATCACAAACATCAATCTATCACAAATCCAAAAGATGCGTTGATTGGCTCCAGATGCTGCCAGCAGCTTAATTGTTATGTCAACAAATGTTGACAATATGTTGATAAATGTCAACAGTTTTGACATAAGATTTGTGTTAGGCGAGTGTGGTGAACTCGCCCAATCACATCTCACCAATGACAAATGACATATATATGTCATTGTATCTCATATCAAACATTAAACAACGAACAGAAACAAGGAAACAACAAAATATGTCTAGGAGTACGTTGCATTGTTTATATTATGTTGAGTTTATCTCTTTAAACATCGTTGACATGGATATTTTAGAGTGTGATTTCGGGTATAGAGTCCAAGCTTATAATCAAAAAAGTGTACTCTAACAAATAAAATTAATAAGTGTGGAAAATCATTAAAATGGTCGCTCCTAAGAATACATTACCAGAAACCTGTGATTCTGTAGCCGAGGCCGCTAGTAATGAAGATCTGAGTCCTGATTCCGTCGATGTGAATGTGGACTGCAAGGAAGATTCATATAGCATTGAAGATTCAGATAGCGATGAAGATTCAGATACCGATGAAGATTCCGAAAGCGATGAAGGTTCAGACTGCGATGAAGTAGACGATGCAGGATGCTTTGCTCTACCCTCAAATCGCAGGGGGTTCATGAGAAACAGGCAGGCATCTCTGTCAGAAAGTGAAGATAGTTTTGTTGTTTTCGAAAGCGAGGTTGTCCAGGGCCAGTGTGATCTGGTGAAGATTAGTGATGATGGCACTGAAGAGTCTGAATCTGAAGAAAAATGCCTTAGTCATTATGCCTCCTCATCATCTGTGATATTGACTAAAAAGGTAAGAACAATATATTAAGGTTGGTTTATGATGTAAATGGCAGTTATTAATAAAATATGGATAATGGGAGATGATAGGGTAAATTTGTAGTTTAACTCCCGAACTCTTTTCAAATTTTTTTTCAGAAACGTGCCTAGGACCCCCCTAGATGCATAATCCACAAGAAAAATTTCTTGTTCTTACCTCTCAAGGAAGTTACGGGATCAGGAGTGAAGATGGGTGTTGAGCGGGGTAGGTAGTAAAAAGGAAATATGAGCCGAAAATACGAAGAAAACGGCTTGAAAGCTGCCTTTTTCACATCCTGACGCCATATCCCCCTTAAACCCTGTCTACCCTGCACATCACCCCTATTCATGCCAGGTCCTGTTACTTCCTTGAGGGGTATGAACAAGAAATTTTTCTTGTGGTTTATGCAACGAGGGTGGTACACGTGAAGGAAAATCCCTACGGCGAAGCCCTGTAGGTCAGGAAGATCAGTTCAGGCAGGCCTCTAGAGCAATAAGCACCATCCGGCAATGCCGCTCTCGTGATGCATGGACCGCACCAGTCTACTTAAGCATCGCCGGGCAAATACCGCGAAATGATCGAAATTTACACAAAACAACAAATTTACACAAAACTTACCTTTACAATCTCAAGCAAATGATGTAGGTCCGGCCCTTGTGTAAGTTTGACCTTGTAATTTAACGGCCTCCGACATGGCAATATCCTCATCACAAAAACAACATAGAAAACAAATAACACGTCACCGACCAAGAAACTTTATAAGCCACTGGTCATTAACAGAACAAGGTAAACAACGCACAATTTCAGAAATAACATTCGTCATACCCGAATATATAAGAAACCGTCCAAACGCGTACAGGTACTAGCGCCGTACTGAAAGCGACGTGTTAACTGTCAGTTATAATGACCACGTCCCGTGAGTCTAGAATATTTTAGGGATTCGCAAACACACTGCAAGCTTTATGTCAAATGTAATGTTTAGGAGGGAAGGGGTTGCCACGAGACAGGACCCTACTGGGAAATTGTTAAAAAACTGTGTAATGTGTAAGCAACTTTAAATGCGAATAACTCGGGTATTAAGAGAGAACAAAAGGTAACAATAGCGTCAGCGTGTATTTAAGACACCAAACTTTATCTATCAGCAGTCGATGTTTTGAAAAGCGTTCTGGAGTTAAACTGCAAATTCACCGATGATAGAGCTATGGAAAACCTAGTCTTTTCCTTGTTTTTATAGATAACAGCAAATTTACCATATATCATTGGTAATCTTTAAGATTGATACTCTGATGACTGACCCATTTGTTATCTTGAACCGAATTATCCCCAATTATATACTTCAGGTAGTTGTTGGGATGAGCTGATCTTGTATAGCCAGCAAAAACCTCTCTGTCTGTGCAAACATCTGTCCGGAGACCAACCAGTAGTTTGATGCCAATTTGTTGTCATGTGCGTGGGAGGTCTCATTCAGATGTCGCCCATGGAGAAGCTTCTGCATCCAAGATTGCAGCTTGTCCTGATCAGTCCGATGGTGACTTTCACTTTCTTTTAATTGTAGTGGTGTTGAATCATCTGCCTCACATATGGCATGGTGTAGTTCAGAGGTAACCGCCTGCTGGTGGAAAATGTACGTAGGTTCAATATCTGCTGGTCTAACTGTTTACCAATATCCCAAACTCGCTTATCGTTACTCGCTTGATGGCACTATGATACTTTTTGGATTTTGTTAGTAGTGTTCGCACCTTCCGTTGTAGATTTTCGATTTCTGTTTTACTCCAGTTCACAACCCCAAATGAGCAGCTAAGTGCAGAACATGCATATGTATTAAGAGCTTTAGTCAAGTTCTTGCTGTTAACATGTGATCGCACCACCTGCTTTACTCGTTTCATAAACTTATTTGTCAGGTCGTTCTTCATTACCGAGTGGTTTATTTTCCTCGCTTGCTGTATTCCCAGGTCTTTATAACATCCTTTTACATCCATCAGGGCAATTTGCTGGCTGTCCTGCATTTCATATACACCTGGTTGTATTTTCCCTCTGATTACACATAAGGTGCAACATTTGTCAAGCCCAAACTGCATGTCAATATCGCTGGAAAACACTTCTACGATTTTAAGGAGTTGTTCCAGGTTTTCTTTGTGAAGACCATCAGCTTAAGATCATCCATATACAGCAGATGATTTAGCCTCATTTGCTCCCTGCCATTGCGTTTGATACTGAAGTCATATCTGTTGAAGTTCAGGCGGTTTGATAGTGTATTCAGTGCGAGGCAGAACCACAATGAGCTTAACGAGACGCTTTGAAATATGCCTCTTTTAATTGGTATCGTGCTGGTTACGATGTTATCACCCGGTTGTACCCGTAACTGAATCTTTGTTCTCCAGGTAGACATTGTGTGTTCAAGTACCTCACGATGTAAGTATTGATCTTATAGATCTTCAGCACACTTATAAGCCATTCATGTGGAACTGAAGCCTTTTTGTAGTCCACGTAGGCAGCAACGAGATTTCTTCATCCATTGTAAGTTTGATTGCACACAAGTAAATCAATTATTAGCTGTCCTTTCCATCCCATAGATCCTTTGGCACATCCTTTTTGCTGGCTCGCAATTATGCTGTTTCATTCACAGTGCGCATATATGCGTTTCTCAAGGCAGGATGTGATCAACTTACATAGGGTTAGAAGACAAGTTATTGGTCGGTATCTGCCAGGGTCTGCAGAACAATGCTGGTCCTTTGGCAGAAGATACGTGTCTCCTTGTGTGAAAAACAATGGCATCTTCTTTGGGTCAAGCATAACATCATTTATTAGTACCGTCAGTAGATGATGTGTACACCAACATTTCTTCAGCCAAAAGTTTTGGACCCCATTAGGCCCGGGTGCCTTCCAATTATGAAACTCTTTAATAACCTTGAAGACTTCATCTCTGGTAAACGGCTCATGATGTATTTGGTCATAACTCTGACAAGCTCGGTGTTCTTCGTTAACGCAGCTGGTGCCAATATGGCAGGAGGCAGTTGTGGCTAGTTGACTTTGCCAGAACGCTTAAAGTTGTTCCTTATTTGGAAAAGTATTGGTCATTGCATTCGTAGCTGAATTAAGCTGACAGTAGAAAGTCTTTTCAGAGCGTTCAAACATTGTATTGTTGTTAGCTTTATATTTCCTCAAAAGTTCTGCATATACCGAACGCTTCTGTTTTATGGTGTCCAAACATTTTTGTACATTGTGGTTGATAAATACTTGATTGTGCTGAGTGTTGTTGTTTAAGGAGCGGAGGATGTAATAAAACTTTAATAAAATCACTAAACTTAACAATGCTTACGAACTAACTTAACTGAATGAATTTTAAAACCGAACTCTTTACATACTGGATCTTAATTAAAAAGTCTCGCTAATGTTTACATAATTAAATCACAAGTGTCTCGTCTTTACATCTTAAGAATCTAATTAACAGTCTCGCTAATGTTTATCAACAAATACTACTTATAGTTTTTTAATCGGTTTACATCCTACATAATTTGCAGATCTCAGCAGTCAGCATTCCTTGTACGCTGCAATTTCACCTTGTTTACTATTTAGATAACTATGTAATCATTTCAATACCAATGTTATCGATACATTTGTGACCTACAATTATATGCAATATTTACATTACTTGGTGTAGAAGATTTTCCTATAACTAACTTTTAATTATAAATTGAAAGTTCTCAACAATTATATTTCCACGTCTACGACTGCCCTTCTGCAAACCTTATTGTTCTCTGAACAGTTGTTGAACTTGACCTATTCTTTCCTCAAATCGTTTCTGCAATTTTTATGTCTGGGCTCTCCCAATGTATTGTGTCAGTTGTGCTATTTCTTTTTCAAGTGTTTCCACCCTACTTATCAATCTTTTTCCCCATGGGGGCACTTTTTGACGTGAGGCTCTGTGATTGGACTTTCGGTCAGAAATCTTAATGTCTAGAGTTTTAATTGCTGCAGTTGCTGCACAGTAAATCAGTGTACGCATGTAGTCCAATGTGTTGATCTCTAGGTGTGATGGCAAAATTATTCTGTTAAAAAATTCCAATGTAATTGCCAGCTAGATGATCTTAGTCTAGGTAATGGTGGTCTAGTAAGATGATTTGTTCCTTCATACTCCGTGACTGCACGACTCATTTCTGTGGACAATTTGTCGATGAGTTCTTCATTTTATTGCGTACCCTCGATGTGTTCCTCTCGCTTAGTATGAACAGGTTGCAGATTGCTACCACAGCCTCTCTTTATCTTCCGTAAACACAATGTTGGTAGTTTCACATTCAACCACCTGTTTGATTGTATTCAGTCTCGTTGGTGGAATAAGGTTATTCGTAAGTATGACACGAGACTGATCCACTACTCTCTGTTCAGTCACATGTATGTGTAGATACATTCTGAGGAATTCGGTGTGAAGTTGTTGCCTATATCCGTGGTACTCTGTAGTAAATGCGCATAATTGTTTCATTCATATCCATAGCCTATTTTATGCACCGTCTTGGTAATCTCATCTGGGCGAGTCCTGGCTGATTTTCCTGCGCAGCATCCTCAGTGGGTGGAGCTCTTGGTCTTACTAGGCTCTCCTGCTGTTGATTTTGGGCTGTAATTTCTTTAATGACGGACGGCCCGCCTCATCAGCACCCCGCCACCGACATCCTGTATGATGTCATGGCCGGCGCTGGCTCCAGACATGTCCTGGTGAACCCCAGGCAGCGGCATTTTTTCGAGGCTTTGGTTTTGCTCCATTTCCGTAGGTCCAATTAACCCTGGTGGCCCAGGTAGGGATGGAGAAAGGAGTAAGGTAATATGGTTAAGGAACAAGAGGGCAAGTAGGACAACGGACAGCTGGCATTGCTGACTGTACCGTCTATGTCGTTACGAGTAGTGGTAAGCACACTGCTGGAAGCAGTACACCCACCGGCCAGACAGACCTGTGATCCTAGACAGGGGCCCTTACAGGGTACTACCGTCCGAGCCAGACGGACCCTTGTTTCTTAACGTTATTGTTACTCCACCCCCTCCTCCTTTCTCACCCGGGCTTGGGACCAGCGATGGCAGAGTTTTACTTTTATTATTATTATTAATATTATTATTTATGTGAATGTAAATGGGCTTGAATCATACCCAAACCAAAATCATACAAATTTCATGTGAAAAGTGTGTGTGTTTGGTTTCTTTAACGTCGGCCTTTTTCTGCGACTATGGCCAATCACCGACGCCAGGGAGCAGTTTCACCTCACTATCCTGGAAATTTTACCGAACCCCTGCCTTTCTGTAAGGAGGGTAGAGATCCTTAACGTGCCCAACATCGCATGGACATGGGACCGATGGGTTTACGTCCCCTCTGAAGGGCGGAACGTGCAGATATTCAACTTGCTCAAATACAATGCCAGAACCTCCGTTGATGTTAATGTTACAGTTTGTACTGAAAAAGTGAAAGGAGAACCCTGGGATCGTACCCAGTACCCTTCGGTTCAGAGGCACACGTTCTTGCCCCTGAACCACTGAGGCTCTTATGGAAAAGTCATGTGATAAAATCACACAATGTAAACCACACTCTAAAGATATTACATGAATTTTTAACATATTAAAAAAAAATTGATAACACTCAGTATAACTTGGTTAATAATGTTTCAGGTACGTTTTGCGACAGTTTCTGTAGTCCACCAAATGATCACATGGTCTTTTGCTTATCAAGCGGCTCGTAAGGGTCATTGGGAGCAGTTTGCCAGGGACAACGAACGCTTCAAGATGCGTATAAACAACATTGAACCTGAACTAAGCAAAGTCCTCCAGCCAGAGCATCGGAACAAGGTTTACACAGAGAGATTTAACAAGCACCCAAACCTGGATGCGCTCTTGGACGTCTAATATATATATATATATATATATATATATATATATATATATATATATATATATATATATATATATATATATATATATATATATATATATATATATATATATATATATATATATATATATATATATATATATATATATATATATATATACGTACCTGATGTGTGTAACACATAGTATTTCGACGAGTCCCTTGGATACAATTCTCCAAAAGAAATCATTTGTATAGATTTTAATTTTATTGATTTTTTATATTGAATATTTCAAAGTTGTCAGTATTACTAAAGTTTTTGCCTGGAAGGATTCCTGACTTAGCAACTTTTTTTTTTGTAGTAACTTTGCTCCATATTTTTCTACTCATAACGGAAATAGTTTCATAGTTATAGGTTTTTTTCTTATATTATTTCTGAACATGATAACGTCTGGGTTTGACGTGGTTAAAGGAAATTAAATGCTTTTACTGCCAGACAAACTGATTTATTCTTAAAACCCCACGCCTTTCAACACATTATCTGTCTCAATTACAGAAAGATGCTGTATGAAATGTTGTCAAAGTTTGGCTTTTCATCTATTGTCCCCAGGACACCAAACAGAATCTGCGTAAAACAGGAAGGCAGGAACATCACAAGACTCGAAGAAATCGGAGGATGAATGCAAAAGACGCCTATTTTTTTAGTTTAATTTTATCAAACGAACAAAATGGAGTCCAATGGATCTCTAGATATTTAACTCAAGAATGCAAACTGAAGGTGACAAGTGACAAGTGACATGACAACCAAAAGTGACATGTGAACTCTTTTGGTTCGGGCTACTGCTACTATACCCAAGGATCGTATGGCACCAGCGGGAAGCGGGTGACCCAAAGCCGCCTCCATGACATCGGATCGCTACAGATTCATCTCGTGCACCGGTTCGGGGGCAGTTACAACGATTTCGGGTATAGATATTTGAGAGATTTTAGGTATAGGTATTTTGGTGGCTGCTGTTTGGCTTGACATGGCGGTGCCGGTCGCCAGTCTCGCAGATCGCAGATGATATTCAGTGCCACTAGTCTGCACTCATCGGTGTTCGCCGGGTCTGCTTGGCTACATCTGAAAGATTGGTACTTGAGCCCGTGCTGCCTTGGCTGGTGTTTTCTACGAGCTCAAGATCATGTTCCACAAGGTACTCGTCTCTTAGTTTCTTGTATGCCGTCTGGACTCTCTTATCCCTAATTTGTTTGACAGTCTTGCCAGGAAAGTGCGGCAGCATGCACTTGGCAATGCGGTTTTGGTTACGGTACATTATTTCCAGTTCTAGCATAGTGGTAATTTCGTCCTGGGTGAAGACTAGTAGCCTGTCTCCCCAGGAGTGAGTTACCTGCAGAGTGCCTGCTGATCTGGCCTCATTGCGGGTAACGGGATGTTGGTGTCGATGGTGCTGGGCGAGGGCACCACGACCAGGGTGACTTTCGCCACAGTCAGGGCATATTGCCTCGGGTGGGTTGGTCAGGCCCTCGTCCCCAGTAGGAGGGAACCCTGTTACTGTGGCCGCGCCCACAGGGCACTTGGGGATATGGCACAGTGCCCCATGTCACGTCGCGTATAGCTTTGAGCACATCCTGCACTTGTATTGTATTTTTCGTCCGGCATGCCTTTTCTTATAGTGATCCTCGGCGTTCTTGAGGTTTAATAAAAAGTTGTTCTCGTTGACCAGCAGGCATGCCAGGCAGGATTGCTCAAAGTACGGTAGCCAAATCATTACCTTTTCGTTGCCAGGGTCGTCATCTACGGTACTCTGTTGGTTCAGTGAAGGGACAGAGCCGTGTCCTCCACTGTCCAAGGCTATATTTGCGTTATCCTAGGCCTCTTAAAATAAACCCCACCTAGCTAGCTAAGCTATATTGGCGGGGTATTTCCCTGGACCTAGGGATCCCAAACGCAGATCCCCCTCCCTGACACTAATGTCAAGGCCCTTTGCCTCCGAAGAGGTCCAAGTCGGGTCTTCCGGGGGGACATCCCTCTTTAGCCGCATCCATTGCTGGATGCGTTACCAGCGGTGCCACGAGGAGGCAGAGGGTCAGTAATTTCCACTCCTGGAACCAACCACAGTCCCTAATCTCCACCGACAGCTTCAGGAGGTCGCAGTCATCGTTCCACCACACAAGCCTAAACACGGCAGCGAATCCCACTGACTGGAACCCAGCGGGGAACCACCATACCGTGAGTCATTGTGGTTTCGCGACTTCTCCAGACATTCCATCGACAATCGGCTTCGAAGAGAACTGCAGCTTTTGCTTCGGGCCCTAAAAAGATAGGGACACCGAAGGGCCCTTAAGAGAGTCATATTTACTCCCGCCAAGCTCAAGATCGTGTTCCACAAGGTACTCGTCTCTTAGTTTCTTGTATGCCGTCTGGGCTCTCTTATCCCTAATTTCTTTGACAGTCTTGCCAGGAATGTGCGGCAGCATGCACTTAGCAATGCGGTTTTGGTTACAGTACATTATTTCCAGTTCTAGCATAGTGGTAATTTCGTTCCGGGTGAAGACTAGTAGCCTGTCTCCCCTTAAGAGAATCATAGTTACTCCCGCGTTGAGATGCTACATGATGCATGTAGGTAGTGCAGATCTATTGAAATAGCCAAATTAGGAACGTCCATTGGTAAGAAATATCAGGCCTATGTAGTTAAGGGTTATAGGGTTGAAATCCAAAAGGCAACTGACCAATACACAATTTAGTAACCTCCTTTTGGTTAACACTTGTAAATAATTAAATTTGTGTCAAAACGACATTTACGTTAGTTTAAATGGAACTGTTTTATGTTAAGTTTTAAGAAATTTAAATACTTATGAAAATATGTTGAAGGCAGAAATTCTACAGTAGTACTGACATCTTTAATGGACAATGCATTTAGTTTGTGTAGTAGGGTGGGGTAATATTTTTTTTTACTGATCAATATGCTTGGATGTGCAAAAGCTGGTGCTATATGACAGTAGTTTACTGTTAAAATAATTTTAAAATATAGTGATATCTTCAGGTACCACAAAGCTTTTAAATTTGGAGAAAAACGAGAATGACAGTATGTTTATTATTTTCTTTTATTACATTTTTTTCCCTTAGGGTTCGTCCGCGTGTTTGCCGCCCCAATAGCACCGCAGCCTTTGGCTTATCGTGCATACCCTTAGTCTTTTCTAATCCATCCATTCCAAAATCACTGTGCCTTGAACTAGTCTGCACAGCGATTGGTAGGGTGAAGTTTTATATTGCTCTGTCCCCGGTCTAGACTGACCGTAGATCAGTTGTCTTTTGCAGTCCAGAGCTTTACACTCCCACAAGATGTGCTGGGCTGATTCCTCCCTCTCGTTCGTGTGTCTGCATGCCAGGTCCCCCTCAAACCGCCCCATTTTATGCTGGAGTTTTTTGATAGCCATGTGTACCGTCAAGAGACCTATTATGTTCCTGAGCTGTCCTCTGCTAAGATTTAGCACATCCACGGGTCTCTTAGAATGGGGTTCCTCAATTACCCAGGACTTGATGGTTCGCCTGGCCGTGCCTTGCGATACGCCCAGGACCGGTTCTGGTCCCATAAATGTCACAAAGATCTGCCTTTTGTGAAAGGTTTTTATTGACATTTATACTGATTTTTATTTTATTTTTATTTCAACAATACACCACGAGGGCTCACAGCCTAAATACTATCGTACCGTGTGTGTCGACAAGGAGGAAAGAGGCATATTGTTAATTCTGGACTTGAAGGTTTGGAGGTTCGGAGGAGAAGGAATAACATGTGCCGGCAAGGAGTTCCACAACCTGGAAGTACTCTAAAAGAGTGGGTATAACAAGATGTTCTATGTCCGGTCATCTGGACGGTAAAAGGGTGTATTCACTCTGTTACCCTGGTAGATCTGTTGGGTGCAGCAGGTGGAGGAACTATGGAAGAAAGCTCATCTGAGCAGTGCCCGTGCAGATATCTATAAAAGAGAGAGAGAGAGGTCACCAACGGCACGTCAGTGGGCAAGGGATGGCAGCCTTTGGGTGAGGGTAGGGTCACCGATGAGACGTATAGCTCTCTTCTGAATGGAGTCCAGGATAGCGAGTGTAGAAGCAGCAGCGGCAACCCAGATCTGGGAGCAGTATTCGAGGTTTGGCCTTATTTGTGAAGTATATAATGTATAGAGATTAGCTGGTGAAAAGTATTTGCGAGCCCGGAAGAGGAAACCTAATTTCTTAGCAGCCGATTCTGCAATTGATGTGACATGTTGGTGCCAATTAAGATTTCGATCCACAGAAATGCCAACAAGTGAAAATGACTCATTACTTTGAATAACTTGGTTGTTCATTGTGATGGGTCTAGGGCTGGTGTATCTCTTATGAGATAGAAAGCAAGACTGAGATTTGGTGGAGTTGAATTGTACAAAATTTCTACTTCCCCAGTCTAATGTTTTTTGGAGATCCATGGAGACAGCACCCTTCATGAGTCTGCGATCCTCATCTATTTGGGGTAAAGAGACAGGCTTAGAATATTGTATATTTGAGTGGAGGGTGCTGTCATCCGTGTAACTGTTAACTGGATTGGGTGTGCTAGAGAGGAGGTCATTGATGTGGAGAAGAAACAAAGTAGGGCCTAAAGCTGAACCTTGAGGGACTCCTGCATTAATTGGATACAGTTTAGAGGAATGGCCAACAACGACAACAGAAATTCTCCGGTTGGAGACGAAATTTGCTGTCCAGGTACAGCGTTTTGGTGGTAGGCCATAGGCCGGAAGTTTATTAAGCAGCGCTGCCTGCCAGACCTGATCGAATGCTTTGGATATGTCTAGAGCGACAATCTGGGATTCACCGTGTAGTTCCATAGACTTGTTCCAAGAATGGGTGACAAAGGAAAGGAGGTCGGCTGTTGATTTGCGCTGACGGAATCCATACTGCCTGTCGTGGATTAGACTGTGTTTTTCAAGAAATTTTAGTAATTCGGTGTTTATATACTTTTCCATCACGTTAGAGACGACTGAAAGAAGATAAATAGGCATGTAGTTGTTAGGAAGCGCTTTGGATCCTTTCTTGGGGATGGGTTGTACTCAAGCAGTTTTCCAGTTATTAGGAAATATGCTTCTATTGTAAGATGTCTGAAACAGACAAGTCAGGACAGGAGCAAGTTCTGGTACGCATTTTTTGAGAACAATTGCTGGGATCTCGTCAAGGCCAGAGGCTTTCCTGGTATTAAGAGAAGAGAGCATCTTTCGTACCTTTTTAGTTTGGAAAATGATATCAGTCATTTTATGCGCGACATTGGGGACTGTTGGTTGACTAAACATTTGGAGGTGGGTTGAGAGTAGAATTGCCGGCGAACAACGAGGCAAAAAGTTCAGCCTTGCCCAGGGCAGTAGAGACAATTTCATCCCCTGAAACAAGAGGTGGGAATGTGCTCTTGCAGGTAGTGTAAATTTTGTAAGTAAAGTAAAATAGCATAATTATTTTTTTAATTTTTGATATTTTTCAAATTTTCAAGTAAAAGCGTTAGGGACCTGAAATTTTTAGGGCGTAACTAATCTATCGTCACAACTTTAGCGCACTCAAGCTAGTTCAGTTTGTACAAAAAGTGAAAAAAAAAGTATTTTTCACGCCACCCTATTGTGTAGTCAATATTTTAACTTAGTTTTTCAATTAGTTTAATTTTTTATTATCTTTCTGATGATTAACTTTGTACAAAATTCTAAAGTTCCTACTTTCAAAGCAAGACTGTGGTAATATCTGTGGTATTTTAAAAAGTTACCAAGTAGATTATTTCGTATTTTAAGTAGTGAATGATAAGCTTTGAGTAGAAGACTGAATTTAGAAAGTAATTTAATTTTGTATATATATATAGTCAATGACGCAACAAGAAACTTGGTATTTTTTTATTGACAACTATTTTTTATTTGTTATACTACATATCGACGGCCTCAAACCAATACCTTGTAGGGGAAACTAGCCTAAAATAACATACCCTAAATGATCTGTCCTATAATTTCGAAATTTATGAAAATAAAATTACGAATATATTAGAATTTAATTCGTTGATGTAAAATATACCTTAACCAGTAGAAAAAAATGTACCAAAAATGAAACACTCCAAGCAAAATAAAATAACACAAAAATTTTCTTCCTATGTCATTTTAACCAGAATACTCGGGTAAAATGACATACATTATTATGGAATGCAAAGTTTGCTTTTTTAAATATTTTAACAACACACCACAAAGGCTTACAGCCTAAATACTATCATATCGTGGGTGTCGACAAGGAAGAAAGAGGCAACTTGTTAATTCAAAACTTGAAGGTTTGGAGGTTCGGAGGAGAAGGAAAAACATGTGCTGGCAAGGAATTCCACAACTTAGAAGTCCTCGGGGCAAAAAAGCGGGCATAACAAGATGTTCTATGTCTGGCGACCTGGACAGTAAAAGGGTGCATTCGTTCTGTTCCCCTGGTAGATCTGTTGGGGGCAGCAGGTGGTGGAACTATGGAAGAAAGCTCCTCTGAGCAGTGCCCGTGCAGATATCTATAAAAGAGAGAGGTCACCAACGGCACGTCGGTGGACAAGGGATGGCAGCCTTTGGGTGAGGGTAGGGTCATTGATGAGACATGTAGCTCTCTTCTGAATGTAGTCCAGGATAGCGAGTGTAGAAGCGGCAGCGGCACCCAAGATTTGGGAGTAGTATTCGAGGTTTGGCCTTATTTGTGAAGTATATAAGATATAGAGATTGAAAAGTATTTTCGAGCCCGGAAGAGGAAACCTAATTTCTTAGCAGCTGCTTCTGTAATTGATGTGACATGTTGGTGCCAATTGAAATTTCGATCCACAGAAATGCCAACACGTGAAAAGGACTCATTACTTTGAATAACTTGGTTGTTCATTGTGATGGGTCTAGGGCTGGTGTATCTCTTATGAGAAAGAAAGCAAGACTGAGATTTGGTGGAGTTGAATTGAATTTCTACTTCCCCAGTCTCATATTTTTTGGAGGTCAACAGAGACAGAACCCTCCATGAGTCTGCGATCCTCATCTAATTGGGCTAAAGAGACAGGCTTAAAATATTGTATATTTGAGTGGAGGGTGCTGTCGTCCGCGTAACTGAACTGGGTTGGATGTGCTAGAGAGGATGTCATTGATGTGGAGAAGAAACAAAGAAGGAGCTGCTAAAGCTGAACTTTGAGGGACTCCGGCATTAGTTGGAGAAAGTTTAGAGGAATGGCCTTCCAGGACAACAGAAATGCTCCAGTTGGGGAGGAAATTTGCTGGTCAGCTACAGAGTTTTGGTGGTAGGCCATAGGCCGGAAGTTTATTAAGCAGCGCTGCGTGCCAGACCTGGTCGAATGCTGTGGATATGTCTAGAGCGACAATCTGGGATTAACCGTGTAGTTCCATAGACTTGTTCCAAGAATGGGTAACAAAGGAAAGGAGGTCGGCAGTTGATCTGCGTTGACGGAATCCATACTGCCTGTCGTGGATTAGACTCTGTTTTTCAAGAAATTTTAGTAATTCCGTGTTTATATACTTTTCCATCACTTTAGAGACGACTGAAAGGAGAGAAATAGGCCTGTAGTTGCTAGGAAGTGGTTTGGATACTTTCTTGGGGACGGTTTGTACTCAAGCAGTTTTCCAGTTACTAGGGAACATGCCTATTGTAAGATGGGATCTCGTCAAGGTCAGGCTTTTCTGGTATTAAGAGAAGAGAGCATCTTGTATATATATATATATATATATATATATATATATATATATATATATATATATATATATATATATATATATATATATATATATATATCTTAATACCAGAAAAGCATATGTATTAAACCCATAACTCAAAAAATACTTCACTGATGGACCAAATTTGGGAATTACCTTTATTTTGTTAATGGGTTTTTGGTCGATGTGCACAACTGCACATAACCTACCAAACTAAATTAAAATCCTGGAGCCAAACTGCGATCATGTGACTTAACCTTGTTTAGCTCAGGGCCCGATTCGGACCTAATTTGATTGAAAAGATGTTATTTCCTGTATTTGTACAGATATCGTAAAATGACAAAAAGCAAAGGGTAGAACATAAAAAGTTCAGTCACTTAATGTATTAAATTGATTTTTGACAATTTTGGACTTAACATAGTTTGCTTCTAGGGCACAGAAATGTTTTTTACCATTATGTTTAAGAGGGGTGAAATGATAAGTTCTCGATTTGACCAAGAAACAAGTTTTATTTTCAAAGTCGTTACTTTCTAACTTATATACTTTATCCAGCAGATATGTTGTTCTTACTACCTATAAGAAATTAAGTCATCGTGCTCTTAAAAGATGGTGCTTCTTTATCTATCTCACTGTTTTAAGCTCTATTTAATACTGTTGACTGAGATCTATGTTTTAGGTGATAAGGTTTCCCCTAGCCCTCGTATTTTTGTAATATTCACATTATTGTATCTAATTTTTAACACTTATTTAATCTTTTGTTTGAAACATAAGAGAAATTTTTTATATTAAAAACGGTTTTGTACATACTTTAATAAAAAAATGTTTAAAAAGGCCTACCAGTCTTTTATTCTAATGCACAAGGAAAAAAATCCCCCAGATACCCTGATAAGCACACTTGGAGAACCCAAATCACTACAACATATTAAAAAAACCTGACAATCGTTTCACTAACCAAGTAAGCGTCATCAGAGGATAAATAATTCTAAAGATCTCATATCCGAAGCTCTATATTCTTCTGTAATTCTGCAGATGGTAGGTTACTAGCGATTTGGGGAGGTTCAGCGACACCTAAATTAGCATATTTGGTTTGGCAGAAATATCTGTATTTTCTTATGTCTCAGACGTGGTTCTGTCGGTATTTGTTTTATAAAGCAATATATCAGGTGACTGTCCATAGGAGGTGGAGCGAGGTTCATACATTCTTTATTACAAAATAATAAAATATACAAAAGCGGGTACCGCGACTTTTTGAATTTCCCGCCTCTTCACAGGAAGGACAACACTGTTCCTGTCAACAAGCATTTGTCAGTTGACTCCTGTCAAATTGTGAACAAGCTGCGTCATTTAGTTTGTGTTAGATAGCCATTGAAAGCGGACAACCTCTTGAGTTATAACGAAAATGGAAAAAAGTGAATTTCGTGTGCTCATCAAACATTTTTTTTTGCGGAAAAAAACCATCACTCAAACCAAGGCTATGCTTGATAAATACTATGGGGACTCTGCACCATCAATTTCCATGGTAAAAAAGTGGTTTACCAAATTTCGTTGCGGCCGTACAAGCACAAATGACGCCGAACGTTCTGAACGCCCAGTTGAGGTCGCTACACCCAAAACAATTGAAAAAATTCACGATATAGTGTTGGCCGATCGGAGATTGAAAGTGCGGGAGATTGTGGACGTCATAGGCATATCGCACATGGCTCAGTGGTTTTGATTTTGTATGATCACTTGGATATGAGAAAGCTATCCGCAAGATGGGTGCCGCGTTTGCTCACAATCGCAATCGTGTGACAACTTCGAAGGAGTTTTTGGCATTGTTCAACCGTAATAGGGACGAGTTTTTGCGCCGTTTCGTAATCGTGGACGAAACATGGATTCACCACAATACAACCAAGCAGCAGTTAAAACAGTGAGTTGCTCCATGCGAATCGGCGGCGACGAAGGCCAAGGTGGGTTTGTCAGCCAATAAGTCATGGCGACCGTTTCTTGGGATGCACGCGGTATAATCCACACTAATTACCTTCAAAAGGAAAGAATAATTAATGGCGAATATTATACCAACTTATTGGATCGATTCAATGACGATTTGAAGGAAAAACGACCGCATTTGGCCAAGAAAAAAGTTCTTTTCCACCAAGACAATGCAAGGGTGCACACATGTGTAGTATCCATGGCGAAATTGCATAAGTTGGGCTACAAATTGCTCCATCATCCGCCCTATTCTCCGGATTTAGCCCCGAGTGACTATTTCTTGTTTCCAAACTTAAAGAAATGTAGCGGCGGAAAGAGATTTGACTCCCGTGATAAAATCATCTCACAAACAAATACCCATTTTGAGGACCTCGACAAATATTATTTTTTGGAAGGGATAAAAAGATTGGAGAAACGTTGGACGAAGTGTATAGAGCTCAAAGGAGATTATGAAACAAAATGATTTTTTGTCAAAAAACCTGTTTCATTCAAAAATTTCACGGAATTATTGGCCTGCCCTCGTATATACTTTCGAAGGCGTTTTCCAAGCAACATTTAAAGTCAGGTCGACGTAAAATAGGGCTAACAATAGGTCGGCGACTAAATTACCACAGGTCATTTTTGGGTAAAATTTAAGTGTATTTTACCAATGTGGGGAATAAACTCAAGGTAATATGGAAGTCGATAATAGGTCCAGCAAGGCATTTCGACCAACGTGCTTAGTTATACAGGGCTTTCATTAATTCCCGAACCCCACGTGACCGCTTAAGTTAGGCAACCCGGCATACACGGTTGTACAACCTGAATTAATGAAATCCCTAAGATGCCAGTGTTGTCTCATATTTCCTTTGGGGTTTTATAAAACATAAAAATTATAATAAGTTAAAACAATAAATGTCTTAAATGTATTTATTATGTAGTATTTTAACAGTAAGTCTGTTCATGTATGGTTTACTGTTATTGATTGTTAAAGAAAATAATTAAAAACATAATAAAATATTACTTTTATTTTGTATAGATATCAAAATTTTGTAATGTACGTAAACAAATTGAGGTCCGATTATTTAAACTTCTAATTTACGGTTTTAGGAATGTGTATTGTGTAACATTGAACAAATATGTACCTGTTTGGGCAGATTACCGACGAACAGATGTGGTAGGGCTTCGTTCCATGCGATGTCGAATATCGTCAACAACATAACCTTAACATACCTACACTTTTAACTTACGTAAAAACGCAATGAAAATGCTAAGTTTCGATAAAAACTGTTTATTTTTATTGTCCAACAGATAGAAAATTATTTAAAGAGGGTAAACATTAGTGGAACTTGGAAAATGCACAATACACATACAAAATAACCGTCAAAAGGGAATTGAGCGCCAATGGATTGAACTGTCAATTGTCAATTGATTTAGTAACATTAGGGTCCCTAGTCTAGTGTTTTTTGGTTGCTTTTTGACTGTCAACTCATAAAATCATATTCCACTAAGAGAGAGACAGAATCCGGTCACGTGGGGTTCGGGAATTAATGAAAACCCTGTATTTAGGGCATTTTCATTCATCATTGGGTCAATTGACGTAATTTATTGGTAAATCGTGCAACATTTTACTGGAATCCGAAATCTAGGCGCTGAGTGCCGTGACGGTCTTAACAACGAACTGCGCATGTGACATTATTCTGTAGTCGGTATGTCGATCTTTTGAAAAAGATCGGTTTTCGGAATCGATCGAGATCGAAACCATAAAGATCGATCCATGATTAAATCGATAGGAATGAAATCGATTCTGTGGAAATCGCTTTCATTTCACTTATCGAATAAAAACATCTAACATATTGTCACATTTGTCTATGAGAATTAAGTTTATGGACTTTGTTACTTCTATGGTCAGTTGTAGTGTGTTGGTAACAGCGAAAACTCTGGAATGATATTTCTGGAAGGACCAGAAGTGACAGGTGTAGAATAGTGTAGAAGGTCTAGAATCTCCATGGACAGTATACATAGGCGAGCGGTGCACAGAGTAAGTTGGTTCAGTATTAAGTCGGTGTGGTGTAGAATAGTGATCATAGAGTATTAAGCGAGTCAGCAGTAAGTGTTGGTGTATAAGAAGCGATCATAGAAGGCGATAGTGGAATATAGTTCTATGGACATTTAGTAATAGAGAGAAATATCTTAGTTGATACTGGTGTTGGTCACACTAAAATAGTAGTTTGAAAAGCTGTGTTTTGTTAGTCAACGAATCCAGAACCCCGTAGAACGTAACAACTGGTGTCAGAAGTAGGATTTTCAAGCTGCTAGCAGAAATATTTTCCAGAATATTCGTTGAAAAACGTGAAAGTTTCTAGAATCTCTGGAAGATCAGTGTCAGCACTAAGTCATAACTGGGTGTGTTTTTGAAACAGAATAAACTGTGTACCAGCTTTAAGTACGTCTATGCCTAAGACACGTAGCGCAACAGCCAACATGGACGCCCAGCTATTGGAATTGATTAAATAAATGAAATTGATTAAAGAAAAGGCCAGAAAAAGAGATGAAGAAGCCAGAAAAATATATGAAGAGGTCAGAACAAGATACGAAGAAGCCAAAGAAGAAATGAGAAAAAGAGATGAAGAGGCCAGAAGAAGAGACGAAGAAATAAGAGAGGAACTGAGAAAAAGAGACGAAGAAGTCAAGGAATAAATGAGAAAATGAGATGAAGAGGCCAGAAAAAGAGACGAAAAAGCCAAAGAAGAAATGAGAAAACGAGATGAAGAAACAAAAATTCTGGACGCAGGAAGTGCGTTATGGTAGTGAATTTTCATAAAAATCTTTTTAATAACAAATATGTATGTTTTTTTAAGAAAGCAGGCATCAAATTTGGTTACCAGTATAATCTATATAGTAAAAACAATGTGCCATGTTCCATTAAAATAACTTTATTGTGTGAAAATGTACAAAAATTTCCAAAAGTAAACTTAAAATGTTCCCGAAAAAACACGTTTCTTGGTCAACCTTATAGGTTAATAGCAAATTGAGCTGTTCAAATATGAAACATTTGATCAAAATTCGCTACCATAACGCACTTGCTGCGTCCAGAATTTATTTTCTTACAAACATGCATTATATTTCGATGGAAAATGCAAAAATGCAATAACATAAGGCGTGTATGATTAAAAAAAGGAAATTTGTATCACCAACGACTTATGGGCCACCCTGTGATTGCAGAAATATTATTTTAAGATGTAGCTCAAGACACCCTATAATTAATATATACAAATTTTCTTCATATCTTATATAATAACGGATATATTGAGCTTTATTAATTTTTTACGAAAATTCGACAAAAATTATATACCATTAAACAATAAACTCTATAGCCAAGGCTACTGCCAAGCATCAGAGAAAGGGTCTATTTGAAATGAATTTTCTGCAAATATTTTAGTAAAATGAAGGACAATGACGGTTGAAACTAAGACTTTAGGGTTTGTAAAACATCCTTCTTGAGACATTTTATTTCTATAGCCCGTATTAGATTTAAGTTATTTGCCTAAATGTTGCCAATTTTGACATTTTAAATCGCCACTTAGACGTTTTGAGGAAAACCCCAATTTATTTATATTTAAATGCCTATAACTTTTTTGTCTTTTGACCTACATAGCTAAATTTTGGTAGGTAACTTACCTATAAGGATGTAAACCTGCGCACCAAATTTGGTTGCCCTTACTTTGTTAATTCCGGAGATATAAATTTTTTTCGAAAGAAAACACAAAATTTTCCGGGAAAACCTGAGCAGATTTTCCTGACTAACGAACTCATCCAAGCCATTTGCAAAAGGAATTTTTTCACCAAATTTGATCAAAATCGGCCCATTATTTTTTGAGTTATCGGTGTGATACATATATATATATATAAATATATATATATATATATATATATATATATATATATATATATATATATATATATATATATATATATATATATATATATACATATATATATATATATATATATATATATATATATATATATATATATATATATATATATATATATATATATATATATATATATATATATATAAACATATAAAAATTGAAACTGACCCCGGATATGTTTTCTGGGGGGGCTAGTTAGCGCTCATTTGAAGAAATTTTTTCAAAATTCAAAAGTCAGGATCTCCTCGTTAGTGAATTTTTTTAAAGAAAATTCACTAAAAGAAGAAATAAGAAAAAGAGATGAAGAAGCCAGAAGAAGAGATGAAGAAACAAAAAAAAATTCTGCAAGAACAAGCCAGCAGAATTGAGAATATTACTTCGTGTGTGGATGAACGTATGAAGCAGGTAAAAGACAACATCTTCCAACGAGTAGAAAGTTAAGTAAGGGGTATCAGCCACGATGTACATGACAAGCTGACGAGTGTGCAAGAGGTACAAGCGGAGGTACAGGAGAAAATGTAATCACTAGAAAATAAGTATGATACCCTAGTCAAGGGAAACATCAGACTGGAAGATAGCCCGGTCGTAAGAATTAAGGTCCCCACATTTGATGGATCAGTCCCATGGGGTATTTATCTACGCCAGTTCGAAGTCGCTGCTACAGCAAATGGTTGGGGCGAGAGAGAAAAAGTGACCTCGTTAATAGTAGCTCTCAGAGGAGATGCCCTAAATGTGCTCCAAGGTATTCCCAGGGAAGAACCGTTGAGTTTTGACAGCATTAAACATCAATTAGAGATGCGGTTTGGCGACCAGCATTTACAGCAGCTGTATCGATTGCAGTTAAAAAATCGTTGTCAGAAATCGGGCGAAAGTCTCCAACATCTTCACGCCGACGTTGTCAGACTGACCTGATTAGCCTACCCCATAGCCCCGATAGAGTTTTAAAACCAGCTGCCGCTGCAAACCTTCATTGACGGCATCAGAGATATCGACACGAAGCAGGCGCTGAGGATGGCGTGACACAAAAACTTGAACGATGCTTTGGCACATTCCTTGGAGTTTGAAGCGGTAAAGCAAGCGTCAGAAAGTCATATGAAAGTTCGCAGTCTTCAAGTCCAAGAAGAAAATAAAACAGATCCATCCAAGATCATGCAGCTACTAGTGAAAATAGCAGAACAAATAAGGCCGACGTCTGATGAGCACCCAATAAGAGCTCACCGTGCAAATGCCTTGCGGTGCTGGAACTGCGGCAAGGTGGGACATATAAGGGGCGAATGCTGGGCTCTAAGATCACGCCCAAGGGAAAACGTGAAGCTAAGGCCGGTAACCTTTTCTCAGTTTAGCGATTCTGGCAGCGTTCTCGTCGTAGGCGGATACGTAAGCGGTAATAAGACCCAGATGGTCGTCGACACAGGTGCACCTAGAACGATTATTCGCCGCGACATGGTTCCAAGATGGCGAGTAAGAGAACCAGACAGAGTGTACAGAGTAAATGCGGCAGGTGGTGATCAGATCCAGGTATTTGGCGAGACTGACGTCGAGCTGCAAATTGGGACATGGAAGGCAAAGCAGAAAGCCATAGTCGTCGCCATATCAGACCCGATTATAATTGTCTTGGACATACTTCAGGGCCAGTGCGCTAAACTTGATCTTGGCACTAACATCCTGACTATCCGCGGTGAAGAATTAATAATGTTGCCTGGCAGTAACCTGCTAGTGCGGAAAATCAGCATAGAGGCAAATGGCAACGTCTGCCGTGAAAGTGCCATTCCAGTGAAGAGAGCTGCGAGAGGAAGAGACGACCCAGTTACTCAGCCAGAAGCAAGTGGAGAGGAAAGTATGAGAGAAGTACGAGACGAAGGGTGCAAAGACCACGTAAATGTGAAGCCAACCCAGAAAAAGGTCAGTAAACAAATTTGTTGGAACAGAGCCGATGTCGACAGCATGAATAGGGCTCGCCGAGATACTTGTGCAAGTAGAAACATCAGAACAACAGCAATTACACGGAAGAACCAGTACCACCTAAGGACTTCGCTTGAAGAAAGCTCCGACATATTGACGAGAAGGAAAACCATCCACTCTGCGGTCGGAATGCTTATACAAATAGAAAGCGACCGCATGAAGACCTGTTACGTCGGACCACCTAATTCAGCTGGTTTTAAAGAAGAAGATCGGGTGTTGTTCTACAAGCCAGTATGACGCAAACGACGGTCATCTAAACTACAGAACTTGTTGGGAAGGTGGTCAAAAGGATCAATGACGTTGTCTATCGAATTCAGAGGAGCCCGAAGAGGAAGATAAAGGTGGTCCATATGCACAGACTTACGCCATTCCAAGAAATGTCAGAATTCGACCGGGACGGTCGAATATAAGGGGGCAGTGTCACATTTGTCTATGAGAATTGCGTTTATGGACTTTGTTATTGTATGGTCAGATGTCGGTTATAAACTGTGTTGGTAAGACCGAACACTCTGGAATTATATTTCTAGAAGGGACCAGAAGTGACAGGTATAGAGTAGTGTAGAAGGTCTAGAATCTCTATGGACAGTATACATAGACGAGCGGTGCGCAGACTAAGTTAGTTCAGTATTAAATTAGTGTGATGTAGAATAGTGATCATAGAGTATTAAGCGAGTCAACCGTAAGTGTTGGTGTATAAGAATCGATCATAGAAGGCGATAGTGGAATATAGTTCTATGGACATTTAGTAATAGAGAGAAATATTTTAGTTGATACTGGTGTTGGAAAATAGTTGGTTACAATAAAATAGTAGTTTGAAAAGCTGTGTTTTTTTAGTCAACAAATCCAGAACACCGTAGAACGTAACAATATATATATATATATATATATATATATATATATATATATATATATATATATATATATATATATATATATATATATATATACAGAAAGATTTCCGCGGTCTTTAATGTGAGACATCCTTGGTTTTCGGGTTGAGCCGCGTCAAGAATTTATGGAAACTCGACGTTTCGGCTCCTGTTTTGGAGCCATTTTCAAGAGGTAAAGGAAATATGTAAGGACACTCTAAGGCCTCAATCTGCCCACTCCTTAGAGTGGTGGACAAAGGTGGGTAAATGAAATATGTAAGGACACTCTAAGGCCTCAATCTGCCCACTCCTTAGAGTGGTGGACAAAGGTGGGTAAAGGAAATATGTAAGGACACTCTAAGACCCCAATCTGCCTACTCCTTAGAGTGGTGGACAAAGGTAGGTAAAGGAAGTATGTAAGGACACTCTAAGGCCTCAATCTGCCTACTCCTTAGAGCAGTGGACAAAGGTGGGTTGCGTTGTTGTAGCTCGATTACGGGGCCCCAATCTGCCTACTCCCCAAATCTCGCGGGAGATCGTCTGTGAGGTCTCAGTGTGTTCAACCCTAGGCCTCAGAGAGAGCTCGAGAAACGTTGAGTTTCCATAAATCCTGGACGCGGTTCTACCCGAGAACCAAGGATGTCTTATTTATATATATATATATATATATATATATATATATATATATATATATATATATATATATATATATATATATATATATATATATATATATATATATATCCTCATTAGTCAATTTTTCGGTTTACGAAAAATTTGCTAAAAACTGAAACTGGTCCCAGATATGGCTTTTAGGAGGCGTAGTTCACGTTTATTTGAAGGAATCTTTTTAAAATTCAAAAGTCGCGGTTTCCAAACTAACGAGTTTTTTATACGAAAATTCACTAAAAAATGTATCGCTTGAATGATATGCATTCAAAATTTGCGCGTCTTTGAACCTATGCTACTTTAACCTAGTTAAGTTGAAAGTTTGAGCTTCTATTGGCCGAATCGCCATCCACAATACAAGTTCGGGCTGTTTCAGTTTTCGCGTATTCATTACATCACCACCCCACCCCCCAACACCCCAGGGTGGCACTGGTAGAGTTGGATACAAACACGTTATTTTTGTATTATAAAAGATTAGCAAGGCAACCGGACAGTCATCACTATGAGCAAGGAGAGAACGGGACCTGATAATTTAACTCGTTCATTCGGAGGTAATTTTAGAACCGGGAATGATACACACACATCCATACACACGTAAATATATGAATGGATGTCGTTTGTCAATTGTTTCGGGGAGAGAGCCTCCAGGCGCGGTGTGCTTCGGTGGTGGTGGCCGAGCCTCATAAAAAATTACAGGTCTGGATATATTGCCGCCATTATTTCATTCCCGCAGTGTATGGGACGGACAAGGGTCAGGGGAAGGTGAGGGGGGGCACGTCTGTCAGAAAAACAAACCACTGCGAAATATCACTCTTCTGTTATTGTTGCTACTGTTCGTCTACAATGACAAAAGGTCTGTAGGTAGCAAGTGCCTTGTGGTAGAGAATTTTCATAAAAATCTTTTAAACGTAAATAACTTAATTTCTATTTGGATTCTTCTATAATTCACCATAATTCACCGTACATAACACATTTTGAGACCCGACGATCCTTTCGCTAGCAACGTTAGCGTCATCAGGCCCCCAAAAAATGTGTTTTGGTGAATTGGGTTTTCCTTATCAGTGGTGATTAGAGGTCTGAATCTCAGTAGCGGCTCGTGCCTTAATGCATTGGAAGTGCGCAAGAAAAAAAAAGTTCGGGACGCAGCAAGTGCGTTATGGTAGTAAATTTTTATTAAATGTTTCACATTTGAATAACTCAAGTTTCTACGCACTTAGAAAGTTGA
This sequence comes from Tillus elongatus, assembly GCA_964006375.1. Classification (NCBI taxonomy): domain Eukaryota; kingdom Metazoa; phylum Arthropoda; class Insecta; order Coleoptera; family Cleridae; genus Tillus; species Tillus elongatus. The sequence continues at coordinate 744,316 of OZ023270.1, forward strand.
GTTTTGGTGTATAGTAGGGTCTTACGCAGGGAAACATATCCACCAAATTTCAACAAAATAACTTTGTAATTTTCGGAGGAAACATTTTTTTTCAAAAAAAAAAAACTCAAAATTAGAATAACTCAATTTTCTAAAAATGTATAAAGTTGAATTTTAGTGTATAGTAAGGTCTTTTACAAGGCAACATATCCACCAAATTTCATTAAAATACCATTGTAATTCTCGGAGAAAAAGATTTTTCTTCAAAGAAAACTCAAAATTTTTCCGGAAAACGTTATCCGAATTTCCTGATTAATGAACTCATCCAAGCCATTAACAAAAGAAAGGCACTTGCCGAGTTTCATCGAAATCAGTTGCTTATTTTGTGAGTTATCAGTTGGATATCTATCTATCTATCTATCTATCTATCTATCTATCTATCTATATATATATATATATATATATATATATATATATATATATATATATATATATATATATATATATATATATATATATATATATATATATATATATATATATATATATTATATATATATATATATATATATATATATATATATATATATATATATATATATATATATATATATATATATATATATATATGTGTGTCTCCCAAGTTGAGCAGCCTATTAGATTATTTTCCAAACTATGCATATCTGAATGCTGAAAATTTGCACATGGGGGTTGCAGAAGATGCTCTATCTGAAAAAAATAATTTCCAAAATGGCGCACTTCCGGTTATATCAGAAGTAGGTGCTAAATTTGTTATTTTAAATAGAACACCCTGTGTATTATTACATTTTTAGAATGCTTATTTGATTTTATGTGGACTTTTATTAACAAACCTTAGTCCTATCTTCAAATGTTTTCGAAATATTTCATTTTTTTCGAAAATTTGAGCCACGAGAAGGCTTTTTTGATAAGGGTATTTTAGCTTTCTGGTGAGTGTGTTAGGATATTTTTTTAAACTGTGCATTGCAGGACAACAAAGGTGTGTTGCGACATTATTGAAACAATATTTCATATACAGGGTGTTTTGTGTAATGTATATGAATTCCGTAGCTTTCAAACTCAAAAAACTTGTTTATTTCAAATAGAACACCCTGTATTTTATTATTTTATCAAAGGCTTCTGAAGACACTCTTTCAAACTGTATTAGCATTCCCTATACCTAAAAACGATGTTTCTTGAGTTATTGACATTTTTTAGAAAAAAGCACAGAATTCCGCAAAAAAAAGTTAATTAATTAACTTATTCAATAGAACACCCTGTATTTTATTGTTTTATCAGATGCACTAGAAGTCACTATTTAAAACTGTATTAGCATTCCCTATACCTAGAAACCATTTTTTTGAGTTGTTAACAATTTAATAAAAAAAGTACAGAATTCGGCCAATACAGTATTATGTTAATAATGTATGCATTTATGTATGTATTTATGTATGTATGTGAATGTCTGTCACACATAAAAGAAATTATATTATCATAGGAATTGTTCAAATTGTCCACCATTTGCATTAACACATCTTTCCAAGCGAGATAGAACTCCATCACTTGTTGCACGCTGTATTTCGAAGGGATTAAGGTTGTCGAGACTATTTCGAACTCGGTTTTCAAGTTCTTCTCTTGAATTAACTGGAGTTGCATAAACGTCTGACTTGATCTTGCCCCACAAGTAAAAATCGAGCGGCGTCAGATCGGGTGACCGTGAAGGCCAAACATATCTTCCTCCGCGTCCTATCCACCTATCTTCGAACACTTCATTCATGTACACCTTGACATCTGCTGAAGAATGCGCAGGGGCACCATCTAGTTGATACCAACAATTGATATGATGGTTGAGGGGTAGAGTGTCCAGGAAATCACTGACTGTGGTTCGTAAGATTCTTAGGTACTGATTGGAGGTAAGGTTACTATCGTAAATACAGTAAGAAATTTTATTGTCCATTAGAAGAGCAAATACATTAAAACTAAATTTATTCTGGAAACAGCGCTCTCTTATCACATGAGGATTTTGCTGTGCCCAGTGATGCGAATTGTGTCTGTTAAAAATTCCTTCATGTGAAAACTTGGCTTCGTCTGTCCAAATTATATTTTTTATAAGGGTGGGACTATTTTGGTGACGATCCAGGAGCCATTGACAAAATTCCACTCTTCGTGTTGCATCACTAGGTTGTTGAAAATTCACAGTTGTAAATTTATAATCGTGCATATTGTGCTTACGCAATATTCTATGTATTGTCGAATGCGACAGGTTCAAATCAGCTTCAGCAGTTTTTACTGATGCCTGGGGATGGGCTTCAAAATACGATAATACAGTGATTTCAACGTCTTCGTTTCCTGTTAGTGGTGCGTTTCTTGATGAGTTTTTCATATGGCAGGTACCAGTGCTCAAGAAGTTTGATTCGTACCTTCTGAATTTTTTAATTGTCATTGGTGGTACCTCAGGATACCGTTCGTTGAACATTCGACATGTCCTGCTGGCAATTCTGCTACACTCCCCGTAAAAGTAAAACAAATTGAGCAATTGTTCATGTGAGTAGTTACGGCTTTCCATTATACTCTCGAGTCGTAATTTATTTTATTTTTATTTATCTATTTATGATAATTCGCCCAACATGATATACAAGATATAACAATAATAATTATTGTTCACACAAACATACATCAACTCAGGTAATAAAACAATAATGTCACATTACTGAAACGTCAAACTGTAGACAGCACTCTAATAAGTTTATTAACTAACTTATTTATGTGGCATTCTGTGCTTTCTTCCAAAAGTTGTAAATAACTCAAGGAAAATGGTTTCTAGGTATAGGGAATGCTAATACAGTTTTAAATAGTGACTTCTAGTGCATCTGATAAAACAATAAAATACAGGGTGTTCTATTGAATAAGTTAATTAATTAACTTTTTTTTGCGGAATTCTGTGCTTTTTTCTAAAAAATGTCAATAACTCAAGAAACATCGTTTTTAGGTATAGGGAATGCTAATACAGTTTGAAAGAGTGTCTTCAGAAGCATTTGATAAAACAATAAAATACAGGGTGTTCTATTTGAAATAAACAAGTTTTTTGAGTTTGAAAGCTACGGAATTCATATACATTACACAAAACACCCTGTATAAGAAATATTGTTTCAATAATGTCGCAACACACCTTTGTTGTCCTACAATGCACAGTTTAAAAAAATATCCTAACACACCCACCAGAAAGCTAAAATACCCTTATCAAAAAAGCCTTCTCGTGGCTCGAATTTTCGAAAAAAATGAAATATTTCGAAAAGATTTGAAGATAGGACTAAGGTTTGTTAATAAAAGTCCACCTAAAATCAAATAAGCATTCTAAAAATGTAATAATACACAGGGTGTTCTATTTAAAATAACAAAGTTAGCACATACTTCTGGTATAACCGGAAGTGCGCCATTTTGGAAATTATTTTTTTCAGATAGAGCATCTTCTGCAACCCCCATGTGCAAATTTTCAGCATTCAGATATGCATAGTTTGGAAAATAATCTAATAGGATACTCAACTTGGGAGACCCTATATATATATATATATATATATATATATATATATATATATATATATATATATATATATATATATATATATATATATATATATATATATATATATATAAACATATAAAAATTGAAACTGACCCCGGATATGGGTTCTAGGGGTCCTAGTTCGCGCTCATTTGAAAAAATTTTTGCAAAGTCTCTCCATCGATACCTCTTTATTAGTGATTTAAAAAAAAATTGAATAAAAATGAAGGGCTCGCCTATTTTTTCCCCGAAAATGTATTACAAAGAAACCTACTTACTAAACTTAATAATTATTAGGTACTTACCAAGTTTTCCTTTAGTTAGTTATACGTTATAGTAGTTAAAAAGTCGCTTAAAAAGTTAACCTTTAAATTTAAAATATCCACTGAAGTAATCACAGTATCACAATTATTTTGTCCACTTATTATTTGACGACCGCAGCCATGAAATAAGACAACACACACACACACGTCCACTTATTAAGCAACCCGAAGTACTAACCATCATCATAATAATAATAATTGTCTTGTTAGAACATGTCAACAACAACGAAATGATCTAATTAAAAATCAATCCGATGCGAAGAAGAAAATTACTAGGTAGTAGGTACACACGCTCTGCCAAAAGTCCACTACAAACTGGAAGTGTGTAATTTTATAGCGCACAACAGATTGCTTATTCGGTCGTTTTCGACGATGATAGGCGATCATTTCGCACTGAAGTATCGCATTTCCTGAGAGCGCCGAAAAATACACACCGCCGCCCGACTGCTTTATATGGATATAGATGTATATAACGTCTGCAACGATTAACACTATACTTATTCTGATTCTGTATTAATGGCTGCCGACTCTCTGCGATCTTCGATATACTAATTTTGTTTGTTGAATGCAGGAGGTAAAAAAGTAATCCACGCGGCCCCAAAGGGGGAGCGGTCAGGAGGGGGGTCGAACTGCATAGTTCCGCAGATAAATTTCGAAGGGGTATACAGTCTCTATTTTTTAACACTTTGTATTATTTGGAGCTGCTGTGACAACGTACTACTTGGTTCAGCAACGAGGTGGCGGCACGTGCTTCCTGTCTTACATCTCACTTAGTGTTGAAAGGCTGGCTACCATAGCCGTATTACTTTATAGGTGTATTTTTGCTGCAATTAGTATGCCCTACTGACGAACTCTAATTAGAGTGAAACTGGTCTAAGGTTCTAATTGTCTAATTGTGGTGATAATGTATCTAGCCTTAAGTAACTTATATTGTTACATTTTTGCATTTTTCATCGAAATATAATGATGCTTGTAAGAAAAGAAACTCAGGACATAGCAAGTGCATTATGGTAGCCAGTTTTCATTATATGTTTCAAACTTCAATAGCTCAATTTGCTATTAACTTGGCTAGGAACCAGTTTTTTCGGGAACATTTTGAGTTTATTTTCGAAACATTTTTTACATTTTCAAACAATAAAGTTATTTTGATCAAATATGGTACATTGTTTCTACTATATAGGTTATACTGGTGAGCAATTACCTCTTTCTTTCTTTCTGTAAAATAAAAGACATATTTGCTATTAAAAACATTTTAATGGAAATTCACTACCATAAAGCACTTGCGGCGTCCAGACTCCAGTATATATATTGTTTTCTTATTGCGCGTTGTCTGTACACATGTTTTAAATGTAGACATGTCCTGCAAAATTTGAAGGTAATATATTTCTACGTGAATTTGCTACCTGCTATTCACAAGAAGTTCGATATTCTCATAAATTTAATTAAGATAAGATAGTTGAGCACTAGTTTAGTGTGGTGTGTCTCATTGGAAAGGGAGTCACGACTGTGTCTCTCTTGCAAGTCCCCGTAATCAGTGTGATCCAGTCACCACAACTTAATAAAACTTCCCTTATAGTTAAAATCGAACTATCCTCTCCCTGAGCTGGAAATCCACTCGCACTCACATTCAATAGCTGATAGCTCCAATAATAATTTACAAATCCTAAAGCCGATCTAACATTCGGGAAAGAAGTTAGTTAGAAGATAAGCAGTTATGGATGTTCAAGGACATAGGCGTATCGTTATATCATTGGTGTAATCATATCTCACACACCACGTAATTTTAAGCATGTCTTTATATTGTTATCTTGTTATTTGGCGTTTAATTGCATTTTGAAACATGGGTTAAGGATAAAATTGAATAGTCCTGGCCCAAACTGCCTTATGTATATCTATCTATCGTATATATATATATATATATATATATATATATATATATATATATATATATATATATATATATATATATATATATATATATATATATACAGGCTGGTGCATTTAAAACGAAACAGACCGATTTGCGTCCAGAGAATTAAAAAAAAAAACTCTGAAACACGTCCATTTTAATATTGAAGGGGACATGTTTTGACATAAAACTCAACTTTGTCACATCAACCCCTTAAGGGTGGTGATAACAACCCTTATATTATAAATAGGACACATGGGTCGAGTGTTACATCATTTGAAAGCTCTTTCTTTTCTGAATTCGGAACACTAAGTTTTTTGGAAGTTTTATCAACTCGTTTAAAAATTATTCACAGTTGGAGTCGCAAGAACGTATTTCATTCATTGTGATAAGAAATGCACTAATTAGTCAATTTTTCGTTAAAAAAAACTAAAAAACAAAACCAAACGTTCAAAAATGTTTATTCAGTTAAGTAAGTGTTCAAATTGTTGACCACCAGCTTCCACACAAAAGTACAAATTTTGTTCAAAACGAGCTCTGACATTCTGGAGCATTTGTGGAGTTATTAGACGGCACTCTTCAACAATGCGTCGTCGTAATTCTTCCAGAGACTCCGGTTCTGTTGCGTAAATTCTACTCTTTAAATGGCCCCATAGAAAGAAGTCTAAATGAGTTAAATCTGGTGATCTAGGGGGCCACTCAATAGCACCTCTACGTCCAATCCATTGCTCTGGAAACTCTCTGTTCAAAAACTTCCTAACACGTTGTGAAAAATGTGGAGGAGCTCAATCTTGTTGAAACACTGATTAATTTTCTTGATAGCGATCATCATTTTCAACAATGTCAATTAGTAGAGGTTAAGCGATATCCTCTAGTAACTACAAACACGTTTCGCCACTCAAATTGCTATCAAGAAAAATCTGTCCGATTAAACGGTCTCCAAAAATACCAGTCCACACATTCAATTTCTGTGGAGTTTGAGTGTGGACTTCGTGAAAATTTCTTGGATTATTATCTGCACAATAACGACAATTATGACGATTTACTGTAAAGTTTAATAAAACAGCTGCCGATCAAAATCACCTTCATACAGTTGTTGTACAAGATGAATTTTATACGGGTGAAATTTATGATGCATCAATATTCGCTGAATAGTTCTTCTTTTGATGTTTGAAACAGTGGCCAATTTTCTCGTGCTCAAAGTTGGGTCGGCAGCAATTTGCCCTAAAACTTTAATCTCAGTAGTCTCATTTCTAACCGGAAATTCACGTTCAGGATCCAGTTTTTTGTTGGCTACTGAACCATTTTGTCGAAACTTTGCAACTAACTCCAAAATGTATTTTCTGTTAACATGTCTGTTCGGATGTCGTTCATTAAACCAATTTGCGGTACCGTTGGCACACTCATCGTTTTTGAAAAAAAGATTAATTATTTTTCTCATTCCGATAAGAAATGTTCTGATAGTCAATTTTTTGTTTACAAACCAACAGAACATTGACTAGCAGCACATTTCTTATCACAATAAGTGAAATACGTTCTTGCAACTCCAACTTAATAATATGCCGTATAATCATAGTGAAAATTCGCTACTATAATGCACTTGCTGCGCCCCAAAAATTCTTTAAACTTAGTTCATGTGACAAGTTACTTTACTTCTTCGCAAAACATTCTCTTCTACAACTTTGTACCTAATTAAACAGCCTATAAAGATCTTTCCAAATTACGGAAAAGTTTCTTCATCAAGTTAATCATCTAATAAATACAAATATTCATAGCTCTAAATATACAATCTTATCTAAGAACAATAACATCCTCACCCCTGTATTCTCTGGTGTTTTAGAGGGTAATAATTATATGCACATATAAATTCATATCAAGGTAGAGTCAATGTGGATGGGGGTGTTGAGACAAGCGAGAAAGGCACTCCGTGGGCTCCAGCAGGAGGGCGTTCTTAAGGGAATACATTATAACGTTACAGTATCAGGCGATAAGAGATCGGCAGCACACCGCGGTCTCTCCCGATATTAATTTATTATACACCTCTGGAGTGCCGGTTGTCTGGAATCAGCCTCGCCCTAATCTTACCACAGTATTGTGCACGTTATCACCTCTGCACAGGTCTAAAGTTAGTTATCACTGTCTTTACTGCCCTCATCCCCCTTGCCTACCACCCTACACAACCGACTTTGTCTATGGGAGGCACAGCACCCATATACAGTGGCGAATCGTCAAAGGTAGTTCAGCAGATTGTTGATATTTCATCGTATACAAAAATTTCGGGACGCAGCAAGTGCGTTATAGCAGCGAATTTTCATAATAATTGTACGCAATTATTATACGCCATATTAGTGAAGTTAATACTTTAAACTTACACATACCTTAAAGATCGATTTTAGAGGTCCTAGGACGTGAACATTTGAAGAATTATATCGAAAGTGTTACCATCGATATCTCTCTATTACTAAAAGAGTCTGGACGTAGCAAGTGCATTATGATAGTGAATATTCATAGAAATAATTTAAATAGCAAATATGTGTTTTTTAAGAAAGCAGACATCAAATTTGGTTACCAGCATAACCTGTATAGTAGAAACGATGTACCATATTTCATGAAAATAACTTTACTGTTTAAAAATGTACAAAAAATGTCCGAAAAGAAACTTAACATGTTCCCGAAAAAACTAGTTTCCTGTCCAACGAACCTTATAGGTTAATAGCAAATTGAGCTATTCAAATTTGAGGCATTCAATAAAAATTCGCTACCATAACGCACTTGCTGAGTCCCGAATTTATCTTGTTACAAACATGCATTATATTTTCGTTGTCGAAATTTCATACATTTAAGATCAGCTCAGAACTGGTACTGACCGGGGGAATCTGTCTGTCAATGTCAAATTAAGTCAAATCATTGTTTAATCTATTTCAACTAAGCAGATTTTTCTGGCTAGCGAACTTATCTAAGCCACTGGCAAAAGAAAGGTACTCGCCAAATTTGATCAAAATCGGTCGATCATTTTTGAGTTATCGACGTGATACATATATATATATATATATATATATATATATATATATATATATATATATATATATATATATATATATATATATATATACATATATATATCTATATATATATATATATATATATATATATATATATATATATATATATATATATAAACATATGAAAATTGAAACTGACCCCGGATATATGTGCTCCGGAGCCTAATTAGTGCTAATTTGAAGGAATTTTTTCAAAATTCAAAAGTCGGGATTTCTTCAATAGTGAATTTTTTAAAAGAAAATTTACTAAAAAGGTTCGGGACGCAGCAAGTGCGTTATGGTAGCGAATTTTCGTAAAAATGCTTTTAATGGCAAATATATATAATCTTGTTTTTAAAAGAAGGGCATTTGGTTGGAGGTATCACCTATATATTAGTACCAATCTACCGTATATCATTAAAACAGCTTCGTTGTTTCCGAAAATAAACTTTAAAAGTTCAAGAAAAAAACTGGTCCTATTTTCCTGGCTAACAAACCTCTTTAAGCTGTTTACACACCTGCCAGGATATAATTATTCACAATCAGTTTTAGGACTAAAATTGAAAAAAAAAAAGAAAATTTGCAAAAATTTCTTTTACAGAAAATCACCATTTTTTTTTACAGAAATTGCCTTCAGTAATGTTACACTAAATTATATTTTTCACTAAAATTCGACAACTTTTTTTTACAGTAACTGACTAAACATTAATTATTAATTACCAACATATCACAAAAATCTTACACAAAATGATTTCTACAGAAACACTTAAATTATTTCTGCGTAAACTTTTCAAATTCAGCCACTATTTGAGAGTGCCTGTATACGGCAGCTCTATTTTATACGTGTAATACAAATAAAAAGTTCCATTAATGCGTCATTTCCATGGGACTCCGCTATCTATTGGTAAAAACGCCGTATCACAATTTGTGATATGTTTGTGATGTGTCAAAAACGTGAAAAGTTTCAAAACGATTAAAATAACTCAAAACCTATGAACGATGTCCATTTGTTTTCCTCACAAACATGCATTATAATTCGCAGGAAAATACAAAAATGTAATAACATAAGGGGTCTCTATTAAAAAAAGAAAGTGTGTATCACCAACGACTTATGGGCCATCCTGTGATTGTCAAAATAGGTTTATAAGATGCAGCTCGAGACACCATCCTATAATTAACGTCTATAATTTTTTCTCGAATCTTGTATAATAACAGATATATTGAGCTTTACCGTAGAAATGCGTCACCTTGTATATGTAAAAACAGACAAAAACTGAAACTGACCCCGTAAGTGGGTTTTAGGGGTTCCAGTTTGAGCTCATTCGAAGAAATCATTTTAAAATTAATTAGTCGCGGTCTTCTCGATAACGATTTTTTTCTACGAAAATTTGCGAAAATATAGACTATTAAACCATAAACTCTATAGCTGAAACTACTGCCGAAGCATCAGAAAGAGGGTCTATTTGACATGGATTTTCCGAAATTATTTTAGTACAAGTAGAAATTAAAAAAAATAATAGAAAATCGACTTCATTAAGGATAACTAAAAAATGCATATTAGCGCTGCCACCATTTGTCAAACCTGTTATCGCGAGGTAAATTAAGGATAACTCAAAAACTACTGGTAGGATCTTGATCAAACTTATAAAGGGACCACATGAGAAGCACCAGCTTAAAAAAAGGATCATCAAAATTGGTTTACCTAGAAAAAAGTTCTGAGGTAACACACATAAAAAAATACAGTCGAATTGAGAACCTCTTCCTTTTTAGCAAATATTTCGTCAAACGAAAAATTCACTAATGGGGAGATCTGTGCTTATATATATATATATATATATATATATATATATATATATATATATATATATATATATATATATATATCACACCGATAACTCACAAAATAAATGGCCGATTTTGATGAAATTGTATGTACCGTCTTTTTGCAAATGGCTTGGATAAGTTCGTTAGCCAGGAAAATCGGACCAGTTTTTCCGGGAAAATTTTGGGTTTTCTTTCGGAAAATTTTGTATCTCCAAAAGTAACAGAGCAACCGAATCTGACACATACGCTTGTACTGTCAAACTTACCCTACACACCAAAATTCAAATCACTAAGTTAAAAAAAAGTTATAGGCATTTAAAGAAAAAAATTTTGGGTGCCACTGGTGATCAGAGGAAAGCACAAGAACAAAATATTTTGTGTGATTAACAAAACCAATTTAATTTACATACAACGGTCAAGTTTTCTTGACGCAAAACTGTCAAGAAGTAGCAGAAAAAATGTTTTAATTTTTTTTAAAGTTTTCTTCTTGAAACGTCAAGGTCGCGATTTGAAACGTCAAAATTTGGAATTTTGAGACAAAAAATTTGAAGCAAATACGGATTATGTCGAAAAAATCTATTAATAGGTGTGTTTCACAAAGCCTTAAGTTTCAGCTTCAACCATCCTTGTCCTCACTAAAATATTTTTGGAAAATCTATTTCAATAGACCCTCTTCTTGATGTTTCGGCAATAGTTTCCGCTATAGAGTTTATGGTTTAATAGTCTATATTTTAGCAAATTTTCGTAGAAAAAACCTAAAACCCATATACAGGATAACTTTCAGTTCTTGCCTGTTTACACATATACAGGGTGACGCATTTCTAGGGTAAAGCTAAATATATCCGTTATTATACAAGATATGGAAAAAAAGTATATACGTTAATTATAGGGTGTCTCGAGCGTGTATTTTGTCAACCTATTTTGGACAATTACAGGGTGGCCCATAACTCGGTGGTGATACACGCTTTATTTTTTTAATATACCACCACTTATGTTGTTGCATTCTTGCATTTTCCATAGAACTATAATGCATGCTTGTAAGGAAAAAAAAATGATATCGTTCATCGTTTTTGAGTTATTTTAATTGTTTTGCAACTTTTCACGTTTTTAGCACATATTTCAAACGCATATCACAAATTGTGATTTGGCTTTTTTATCAACAGATAGCGGAGCCCCATGGAAATGACGCAATTAGAGAGGTTTTTATTTGTATTACACGTATAAAATCGAGCTGCCGTATACAGGCACTCTCAAATAGTGGCTGAATTTAAAAAGTTTTCGCTGAAATGTTTTTAGTGTTTCCGTAGAAATCATTTTTTGTAAGATTTTTGTAATATGTTGGTAATGAACAATAAACGTTAGGTAAGTTATTGTAAAAAAAAGGTTGTCAAATTTTTGTGAAAAATATAATGTAGTGTAACATTACTGAAAGAATATATATATATATATATATATATATATATATATATATATATATATATATATATATATATATTTTCAATTTTGGTCCTAACGCTGTTTGTAAATAATTATATCTTGGCAGGTGCGTAAATAGTTTAAAGAGGTTCGTTGGCCAGGCAAATCGAACCTGTTTTTCTGGAACATTTAAAGATTATTTACGGAAAATTGTTGTATTTTTTGAAAAAAACGAAGCTATTTTAATGAAATATAGTACATTGTTAGTATTATATAGGTTATACTATTAACCAAATGTCCTTCTTGTAAGAACAAGACACATTTTCCATTAAAAATATTTTAACGAAAATTCGCTACCATAACGCATTTGCTGCGTCCCGAACTTTTTTCAAGTCTGTTAAAAATGAAGGACAATAATGGTTGAAGCTCAAACTTAAGGCTTTTTAAAACACACCACGTTGTCTGAAAATTACAAATTTTGACGTTTCAAATCGCGACTTTGACGTTTTAAGAAGGAAAATTATAAAATTTTTAAAATAATTTTTTTTCCGCCATTTATTGTCATTTTTGCGTCAAGAAAACTTAACCGTTGTGTGTAAGATTCAATTGGTTTTGTTAATCACACAATGTGTTTTGTTCTTGTGCTTTCCTCTGATTACCAGTGGCACCCAAAATTGTCTTCTTTAAATACCTATAACTTATTTTTGTTATAACTTGAACATATGAATTTCGGTATGTGGGGCAAGTTTGATAGTAGAAACGTATATGCCAAACTTGGTTGCCATAGCTCTGTTATTTTCGGAGATACAAAACTTTTCCGAAAGAAAACTCAAAATTTTCCCGGAAAGACTGGTACGATTTTCCTAACCAACAAAATTATCCAAGCCACAAAAGGAAGGTACTTACGAATTGTCATCAAAATCGACCACTTATTTTTTGAGTTATCGGTACGATATATATATATATATATATATATATATATATATATATATATATATATATATATATATATATACACAGATCTCCTCATTAGTAGATTTTTCGTTTTACGAAAAATTCGCTAAAATGGTGTGAAATATACAGCATGTGTTAGCAAAGAACTCGCGTTTTTTCAATGCCCATAGATTTCTGAGGTCGAAGGCCTTTAATTAACATATATATATATATATATATATATATATATATATATATATATATATATATATATATATATATATATATATATAATCAATAACACGAGAACTAAAGCCCCTTTGCTTAATATGAGTCAAATTTGTTAGGGTGAACATGCTGATTGATAAACACAAATAATGAAACGTGTTGGTATTATTCATAATATAAGCGCTTTGAATATTAAACATATGGAAATTTTAACATTTATACTAATTGAATTTTATTTAAACTGCATTATATATTCACTGTATTTCACTACATTTAAAATAATCAAAAACATCAATTAATAATTTCAATTAAAGTCGGAATTAAAACATTACCCTCTACAGGGATATTAAAGCAACACATTGAAATATTTATCATTGTTTACTTTGACATGTCCAATCAAATATAACTTATTATTTTTTATGATGTTTTCAAGATTTCAAGGTTAGTGACTTTTTGTAGAATAAAATTCACTATTGAGGAGATCCTGACTTTCTGAAAATGAACGCAAATTAGGCCCCCTAGTACCCACATTCTGGGCCAGTTTCAATTTTTACGTTTATATATATATATATATATATATATATATATATATATATATATATATATATATATATATATATATATATATATATATATATATATATATATATATATATATATATATATATATATATACAGTTATGAGAAGCCGCTCTTTCACTCGGCTTAGTAACTAAAAGAAACAAACAAAAAGTTCCAGACGCAGAAAATTCATTATGGTAGTGAATTTTTATAAGAATTGTTAACTATTAGTAAGGTATGTTATTAAAACAAATTATTCAAATTTAAATGTATCTTGAAGATTGGTTTTAGAGATCCCAGTAAGCGATTACTTGAAGAAATTTATATCTTCTATGGAGCTAGAAAATTAAAATTTGGTACATATATGTAAATAGTGAAAGTCGCTTGGGTTACAAATTTCATTAAAGTTGCAAAAGTTTTTCAGAAGAAAATTAAATATTTACAAACGGACTGTACCTGCCAAATTATCAATATGGGAGGTATTTTTCCTTATTAATTGCTTGTATGGTTTTGTTATAGTCAGCCAAATCAAACTAATTTTTTGGCAAAGAAAACAGCTAAAAACGTATTTGACATAGGTCTTACTATGGCCCAAGATTGAAGATTTAGCTTAATTGGAAATTGAGTTAACGGATTTGATATCTTTTTACGAAAATTCTCTACCACAACGTACTTGCTGCACCAAGACCTTCTTCTTCGCTTATTTACTGTTGCAGTATCCATACTTTTTAAATGATAAAATATTATAGCTCTCTATGTGAGACTGACAAACAAGGCAACCCTAAATTCATTTTTGGAAAAATATTTTAAACCAAGGAAACGAGGTAACAATTTAAACATAAATTGAAAATCTTGTTTCGCGGCCTCGTCACGGAGGTTCTCCACCTCCTTCTACATGCCTACAACCACCCTCAATGCATAAACAAGAACAGTATAAACAAGAAAAATTTCTTCGGAACAACCCCCAAGAAAGTTGAGGGACCTGCGGTGAATAAGGGTTTTGGGCGAAGTAAACAGGACTTTAAGGAGGTATAGCTGCAAAATAGAATAAATGCAGCTTATGGAGGTCCAACTATGCTGTTTTGCGACTTTCCGCTCACATTTCCTTTTCATCTTCTTCCCAGCACAGCACCCCTATTCATTCCTGGTCCCGTAACTTTCTTAGCGGCCGGTTGCAAGAAATTTTTCTTGTGGTATGTGGATCCAGAAAGGGTTCTATTTTTTTCTAAAAGTCCCCCAAGTGCTAAACTGCAAATTTATCAAAAATTTTATTTTTATTTACAAAAGGAATATACCTGCCAAATTATAAACGTGGCAGGTATTTTTCCTTATTAATCGCGTGGATGATCCGTTTTAGTCAATACAATCGAACCAGTTTCTGCAAACAAAATAACAAAAAAAGGTTTTTTAAAAGAGATTTATTTTTCAAATCTAGTACCGAAGCTGCCTTTATATGGGTTTTAGTATGTATTAAAACTGAAGATTTTAGTTTAATGGGAAACTGAGTATCACTATTTGAAATATTTTTACAAAAATTCGCTGCCATAACGCACTTGCTGCACCTAAACTCTTTTCAACACTTATTTACTCTTACTGTTTAGTAATACAGTACCTACATGTATTGATTAACGACCTGAATCTGATGTACACAACCACTTTCTTATTTGTTTGATTGGATGTTAGAATCATAATATACTACAGTCACTGTCGATGGCCGAAACAGTTGTTAAAGTTGTGTTAAAATTAAAAGTTGGATTATCATTTACCTAGTATTTGTATTAACCTTAGAATATAGATACTTGTTTTATATTCTGAGATTCTAAGGTATTAGCGGAGTCGATTTCGAGGTTATGCGCAGAACGTACATGTTTCTCTCACGACTCCTGTCAGTTAACAAATTACAAATAGTGGTGTTGCCAGATTAAAGTAGAGAGATGGAGATGGATTTTAAATATCGCGAAAATAGTAAGCTTAATATTTATGCATAATAAAACGTAGTTATAGATTGCTTAAACAAATTGAATCACTTTCATTAAATTTTTTATTAACTTACATTTTTCTGATATCTGCAGATTCAGATTGAGCGTTGTCGCAAATGGCAACCCCGCCGATTGTTTATTGTGACGTATTTCCGTAGCCTGCCCGTTTAAAACTTAATTCGAAGATTTTGTTTGCAATGGCAGCGGAACCCTGATTTATCTGTCTGACCTTGTCTAACATTATAGGCATCTATTCAGAGGTAATTTCAGGTCATTTCGTAGCTTATTTATTTTTTATTAAGTTATAACTCAAGATGTACTGAACCAATTGAGTTCAAATTTGGTAAGTACGACCACTTGTACAATGTGTACGCGCATGTAAAGTTCTAGTTTAATATCTCTAACCATTTAAAAGATATTGTGTTTTAGTGAATTTTCGTAGAAAAAATTCACTAATGGGGAGATCCCGACTTTTGAATTTTGAAAAAAATTTTGCAAATGAGCGCGAACTAGGACCCCTAGAACCCATATCCGGGGTTAGTTTCAATTTTTATATGTTTATATATATATATATATATATATATATATATATATTATATATATATATATATATATATATATATATATATATATATATATATATATATATATATATATATATATATTTATATATATATTTATATATATATATATTATATATATATATATATATATATATATATATATATATATATATATATATATATATATATATATATATATATATATATATATATATATATATGTATCACACCGATAACTCAAAAAATAATGGGCCGATTTTGATAAAATTTGGCATGTACGTTTCTTTTGTAAATAGCTTGGATAAGTTCGTTAGTCAGGAAAATCGGACGAGGTTTTCCGGGAAAATTTTGAGTTTTCATTCGAAAAAAATTCTTATCTCAAAAAATAATAAGCCGATTTTAATAAAATTTGGCATGTACCTTCCTTTTGTAAATGGCCTTGATAAGTTTGTTAGCCAGGAAAATCGGACGAGGTTTTCCGGGAAAATTTTGAGTTTTCATTCGAAAAAAATTCTTATCTCAAAAAGTAATAAGCCGATTTTAATAAAATTTGGCATGTACCTTCCCTTTGTAAATGGCCTTGATAAGTTTGTTATCCAGGAAAATCGGACGAGGTTTTCCAGGAAAATTTTGAGTTTTTATTCAAAAAAAATTTTTATCTCAAAGAATAATGGGCCGATTTTGATAAGATTTGGCACGTACCTTCCTTTTGTAAATGTCTTTGATAGGTTTGTTAATCAGACAAATTGGACGCGGTTTTCCAGAAAAATTTCGAGTTTTCATTCGAAAAAAATTCCTATCTCAAAAAGTAATAAGCCGATTTTAATAAAATTTGGCATGTACCTTCCTTTTGCAAATGGCCTTGACAAGTTTGTTAGCCAGGAAAATCGGACGAGGTTTTCCGGGAAAATTTTGAGTTTTTATTCAAAAAAAATTTTTATCTCAAAGAATAATGGGCCGATTTTGATAAGATTTGGCACGTACCTGCCTTTTGTAAATGTATTTGATAGGTTTGTTAATCAGAAAAATTGGACGAGGTTTTCCAGAAAAATTTTGAGTTTTCATTTGAAAAAAAATTTTATCTTAAAAAATAAAAATTCTATGATAACCAAATTTGGTAGGTAGGTTTATGATATAAAAAGTAAATTATACACCAAAATTTAGATTTCTATGTTACAAGAAAAAAAAGTTATAATAAAATATTTTGTGCCAGATCATTTTTATGAAAATTCACTACCATAACGCACTTGCTGCGTCTTCGACTTTTTTTTTCATTCTTTTCTAAAAGTATTTGAGTGACAAACTACCTAACGAACTCATCCAAGCTATTAACAAAACGAAGGGGCTTGCCAAATTTGGTTTTGATTGATGAAGTATTTTTTGAGTTATCGGTTGGATATATATATATATATATATATATATATATATATATATATATATATATATATATATATATATATATATATATATATATATATATATATATATATATATATATATATATATATATATATATATATATATATATATATATATATATATATATATATACTTTTTAACTGACCTTGGATTTGTGGTCTCGGGACCCTACTTCCCGCTCATTTGAAGAAATTTTCAACAGTCTTACCATCGATACCTCTCTATTAGTGAATTTTCGTAATGAAAACTCACCCAAAAGTATCTACCTGAAAATATACAAATACACAAAATCCTTAAGAATAAAATTAATCAGCAATTAAGCCATCACATAAGTACTTTTCAGCAACAGGCTTTAAACGACCCTTCCCTCATCATATCTCTGTGGACTTTTGGGCTTTAAAGTTTCCAGCTCGTTATTCTGACGTCGCGGCTCTCTCTGATACAAGAGCATCTGCCAGTCTGTATCTAAATATATAATTATAGCCCGGGACAAACTTTAAAGAACTTCTGCCATGCGAGATTGCCGGGGCTCCCATAACAAATATCATCTCTAACGGCTTCCTCCGTCTCCACCACGGAGAAACAATGGAGGAGGATTTTAAAGTGATACGTAATGAGCGTGGTCCCGTCGTTATATTAATTTCATTTCATGTTTAACGTCGTATCTTTGCCACGGTACCGAAATGACACGCGGGGTGGTGGCGGGTACAGGGGGGTGAGTTAAAAGAGCGACCAATTAAAAGTTGTGTAAAGGTTGTTAAGTGGATTAGCCGGAGAAACTATAAAGCGCTCTCTCGCTGTCTCTCTTTGAGTGAAACGTAGTACAAACTGCGGAGATAGTTGAGGTTGCCTCCAACAGATGGCGGAATATGTTATTAGAAAACCCAGCCAGAAAGCAGTAATAAAATTTTAATTTACATTCAGTAAATACAATGTTCACAATCATATTGTTGATTAGGGTAACTTGGGGTGCAAAAAAAAAATCGGGCACAGCAAATGCGTTATGGTAGCAAATTTTCATAAAATTAAATTTATATCACTTAATGTGCCACTATCCTGGAAACGTTAAAATTGGTAGAAACAGAATGGAAAAATTTATTTAAATTAGACGCTCCGGAACTCTTATCCAAAAAGTCAGTTTCTGGCTCTATATGTTTGTCTATATATACAGGAATAGTAAAAAGACCCGGAATGGTCGAATATCTCTGTTATTAATGATCCAATTTTTTGGATTTTTGTAAAGACGAATGGTCGCAAATAAGTAAATTTATAAATTTAAATAGGGAGTGGAGAGATACTTCAAATGAGTATCTGTCGGCCTGTCGGTATGTCGGCAAGTACGTCTGTCTGTTAGTAGGCGCAATAACTTTCGAACGAATTGAGATATCATCTTCAAATTTGATATCCAGTTAGCACCAGACAAAGGAACGCTTCGAATTGTTTTTGGGTAAGACCGCTTAACGGGGTAGGGGATACATAAGGTGTTATTTGGTGAAAATTGACATTTTTTCAATAAAACTCGAGTAATATTACGTATCAAAAGTTTATTGGGACAGAAATACAAATATTTTCTTTGTGGTCAAGTGATGGACCCTAAGTTCATTCCATGATAATGTCTTCCTGAAGAGAATAGATTATCACAGCTATGTTGAAGTTATGATTCAATTATTAAACGTTTGCAAACCTACTATATTGAATTATGCTACTTGTTTATTTATTCTATTTAATAACTTATGGACTAAACCCCTCTGGAATATATTAAAAGTAACAAAATATAAACAACAAATTGTGCGTGTAACTGAACTGAAATATTTCAATAATTAAATCCATACTAGTTGAAAAACTCTGGTACATATAATTTAGTTTATATAACATTAATAACTATATTCGATATTTTATTATGGGAATGGCGGCGGGAGTGCATCGGTGTTATAAATAAAGTGAATTTATTGGATCACAAATACAGGCACCGGGGGTATTAAATTAAAATATACGGCCAGGATCTCTTTACAGAACATTTAACATAATTCTCTATATGAGAGACCGTGGCATGGTCTCCCCCTTCGACGTTTCACTCGTTCACTCCCATCAATAGGCGATCTGCTGGAGATATACAGATTGTACCAGAAATATATACACACATAAAATTATATTTATAGGTTGCGCCGATCAGATCCTTCCATGGTGCGACTCCACCATTTGTTTCTTAAAAAGTTCAAGTGCTCCGGCATCGACTAAATCGTTGTATAAAATTGAGGGTTTCTCAATGAATTAGAAACATTTGTCTAGTTTAAATAAAGACCCAATACACACACACACACACACACACACACACACACACACACACACACACACACATATATATATATATATATATATATATATATATATATATATATATATATATATATATATATATATATATATATATATATATATATATATATATATATATATATATATATATATATATATATATATATATATATATATATATATATATATATATACAGGTTGATTCATAAGTGGTGGCCAAAAATGAAACCCCATGTTCTTTGAACAATTTTAGAGAGGGTATGTCCTATAATATTTTTTTCTATAATGCTTCGTTAAAAAGATGAAGGATGTTGAAGTTGAATTTCGAAAAATAAAATTTCCCAATTTTTTAAAAAGTAGCACATACATTTTGCTGAAACTTCGCATGTGTAGGCTGTTATGTAAGGCGCGTATTCTACCATAACAATTAAATCGGCTAATACAGCAGTGGCGCGCGTACCCACATGTCATTGGTTATCCCTCAAGAAAAAAACGGGTAAGCCAATGATGTTTTTTTTATTTTTCATTTTTTGAATCTTGCTTTCATTCGTGAACAAAATGACTCTCTTGATAATTTTTTGTACGACGCTTATTTTACGAGTAAGCAATGAATCAGGTAAGTGTTCTAGAGCACAGTTCATGATTTTTAACCAGTCGTTGTTTGGTAGAAAATCGCAATGATACACTTTTATCGGGCTTATAGTAATTTATTTATTACAATAAATGTTCAGAAATGCCTCCATTGGCCTGAATACACGCACGACATCTTTTTAATATGAAAAATTTATTGTCTTGAGGATTCATTGTTGCTTGAATATGACGAAAAGGATGATTTATCAGTTGTTGTAGCTGCTCTGGTGCATTTATGTGTTCACTGTAGACCAGTCGCTTAAAATCACCCTAAAGATAGAAGTCAAGTGGGTTTAAGTCCGGTGATCTTGCAGGCCAATGTATTGGTCCAGTTCTGCCAATCCATCTTTCATTATAATGGTCCTGTAGCCATGTAACAACGTTTCGACTATGATGCGCTGGTGCATCGTCATGCTGGTACCACATTATACCTCTTGTTGCTAGTGGAATGTCATCTAGAATGTTTTCTACGCGGTTTTTTAGAAGCGCTAAGTACGAAGATCCATTTAAACGTTGTGACAGGACTTCCATGAACAGTGAGCCGTTAAAAATACCACACCATAAATTAATGGAAAATCTATGTTGAAATGTGCGAGTCCTTGTTGCATGTGGATTTTCCAATGACCAGACATGTTCATTATGAGAATTATAAATACCATTTTTTGTAAATGTTGATTCGTCAGACCAGAAGATTAGATTAGGGAATAAGATATTTTGATTGTTCATTTCCAACATCCATTCACAAAAGACTCATCGATGCACATTATCTCCAGGTAGAAGGCAATGAACATTCTGCCGATGATATGGATGTAAGGCTTCTCGATGTAAAGTTCTCCAAACAAAGCTTTGAGAATATTGTAACTGCGTGGCAATCCTCCGAGTACTTGTAGAAGGTTCATCCATCACTGCATCCACCACTCTCTCTTCGTCTTCAAGTCGATGTTGTCTTCTACCATTAGCTCTAGCGTCAGGACGTTGTCCAATACCGCACTGCCGAAGTCTTGAAAACGATCGAGAAAAAACCCTTGGTGTAGGTTGACGGCGAGTGGGAAACCTACGTTGATATTCCCGACAAGCAGCTAGAGCTAGACCAAAATATTGCTGCAAATTGAATCATAACTTGCACATAACTGTGATCATTTATTCTCTTCAGAAAGATATTCTCATGGAATGAATTTAGGGTCCATGACTTGATCACAAAGAAAATATTTGTATTCCTATACACATTAACTTTTGAAACGTTATATTACTCGGGTTTTATTGAAAAAATGTCAATTTTCACCAAATCATGCCTTATTTATCCCCTACCCCCTAGAAGCGATCTTACCCAAAAAGAATTTGAAGTTATTGCGTCTATTAATATAGACAGACGTACACGCCGATGGACTGACAGACAAAATATTTTCGTTCTAGAATCAAGTTTTCTTTGAGACTTTTCACGCCGTTTTTGCCAAAACAAGTCGACATCTTTGTCAACAATATTCCACCCCCACACATTTAACCCCTAATTTAATTTCAGCACAGCATACCAGGTTTTTGATGAAGTTAAAAGCTTTCCAATAAATAAACCCTAAAACGTTATATTATTCGAGTTTTAACGATAAAATCTCAAATTTAACCAAATCACCTCTCATTCATCCCCTACCCCTTCCAGAAATTTTACCCAAAACAATACGAACCGTTCGATTGTCGAGTGCTAACTGTATACCAAAATTGAAGACGCTATCTCAATTCGTTTTAAAGTTTTCGTGACTAAAGACAGACATACCGACCGACAGACAAAAAAATGTATTTCTCAAATCATGTTTTCTATATGTTTTGACACTTTTTACGACGCGTAAACGACAATTTCTTTTCAGATTTTTGTCGCCAGTGAGATACTTCAACACGTTGTGACGATGTGGAAGTAATTAATTATAAAAAAGTCTGGACGAAGCAAGTGCGTTATGGTAGTGAATTTTCATAAAAATATTTTTAATAGCAAATATGTCTTTTTCTTATTTAGGAAAGCAGGCATCAAATTTGGTTATCAGTATAGCCTATCTAGTAAAAACAATTTCTGACGTTTCATCAAAATAACGTTATTGTTTGAAAATATACAAAAATTTCCGAAAGTAAACTTAAAGTGTTCCCGAAAAAACTCGTTTCTTGGTCAACCTATAGGTTAATAGCAAATTGAGCTATTGAAATATGAAGAATTTGATCAAAATTCGCCCCCATAACGCACTTGCTACGTCCAGAATTTCTTTTCTTACAAACATGCATTATATTTCGATAGAAAATGCAAAAATGCAATAACATAAGGCGTGTTTGATTAAAAAAAAAAGAAAATTTGTATAACCAACGACTTATGGGCCATCCTGTGATTGTATAAATAATTTGTTAAGATGTATCTCAAGACACCCTATAATTATCATATACAATTTTTTGTCATATCTTGTATAATAACGGATATATTGAGCTTTATTAACTTTTTACGACAATTCGACAAAAATTATATACCATTAAACGATAAACTCTATAGCTAAGGCTATAGCCAAGCATCAGAGAAAGGGTCTCTTTGAAATTGATTTTATGGAAATATTTTAGTAAAGTGAAGGACAATGACGGTTGAAACTAAAACTTCAGGGTTTGTAAAACATTTTTTTTGAGACATTTTCTTTCCATAGCCCGTATTAGATTCAAGTTCTTTGCCTAAATGTTGCGAATTTTGACGTTTTAAATTGTCACTTTGACGTTTTCAGGAAAACCCCAATTTATTTTCTTTAAATGCCCATAACTTTTTGTCTTTTGACCTACAGAGCTAAATTTTGGTAGGTTGCTCATTTATAATGATATAAACCAGCGTACCAAATTTGGTGGCCCTTACTTTGTTAATTCCGGAGATATAACTTTTTTTTGAAAGAAAACTCAATATATATATATATATATATATATATATATATATAAACATATAAAAATTGAAACTGACCCCGGATATGTGTTCTGGGGGGCCTAACTAGCGCTCATTTAAAGAAATTTTTTCAAAATTTAAAAGTCGGGATCTCCTCATTAGTGAATTTTTTTAAGAAAATTCACTAAAAAGTCTGGACGTAGAAAGTGCGTTATGGTAGTGAATTTTCATAAAAGTGTTTTTAATAACATATATATATATATATATATATATATATATATATATATATATATATATATATATATATATATATATATATATATATACAGGGTCGCTGATAAGTCTGGAAACGGTCGATTATCCGGGAAAATATACAAGGTGTCGAAAAAAGTTTTATACAAAAGTTTTTGGGTTCTTCAATGTCTACTAGGCGGTGATAATTTTATTTATACAGGGTTGGTCATACAGGCGTGGCACACCAATATTAATTTTTTTTTAATGGAACACCCTATATATTATTCGATATTTCAATCCTTCTCTTAATTTTGAGCAACATTTATGAGAAGCATAATGTACCTAAACTCAATCGTTTCCGGGTAAAAAAATAAATAAAAATAAACGCTACTGTTTTTAAAATCTATTGGATGAAGAACAAAAATAAATGAAAAGTAGAATATCTCTTGAAAACAATCTGTGAGTGTGAAAAGAACCGGTTGCGATGTTTTTAACATTGTTTGGAATCCCAAGATAAGATAAGATGCCCATAAGAAACGCAGTATTATTCTTTTGTTTTAAAATGTTTCCAGGACAACGAATGTCAAACATTCATTCAGTGTCAACAGTTTTGAAACATTAGTAATTTAGTGTCAACAGTTTTTGTGCAAAATGGCAAGTTTAAGTGAAACCGAACGTATCGAAATTTTAATGATGATAGGGTACGGTGATAGAACACGAAGTTTTGCTCAAGTGGTGATTATGTTCAATGAGTTGCATCCTGAGCGGGAATCGATCTCCAAATCCACAGTTTCGAAAACTTTGCATCGTTTTCACGAAACTGGCGGTATCAAGGATAAACCTAGAACTGGAAGGCCAGTAACCGTTACAAATGAAGAAAATTCTTTGAATGTAATATTGGATGTGGTGGAAAATCCGAAAACTTCGGCACAGCAATTGGCTTTAAATCACAATATGAGTCGATATTCAATTCAAAAGATTACGAAGCGGGAAAAGTTCCGTCCATATAAAATTCATTTATTGCAAGAACTGAGTGAAGACGATTTTGATCGCAGAATCGAGTTCTGTGAACTTATTATGGAGAAGTTACGCCAAAATTTTAACTTTGCCAACCACATTTTGTTTTCCGACGAATCTACATTTTGTTTGAATGGACAAGTCAACCGACACAACTGTAGGTACTGGTCAGACGAAAACCCACATTGGATGGAACAAATTCACACCCAAAGACCGCAAAAAGTAAATGTTTGGTGTGCTATTATTGGTAGACATATCATAGGACCTTATTTTATACACGGTAATTTGAACTCTGCTCGATATTTGACACTTTTGCAAGAATTAATTGTTCCAGACGTTAGTCGATTATTTCCGAACAATAACGACCCAAATCTACCAGCGGAAGAAATATGGTTTCAGCAGGATGGGGCACCCCCTCATTTTGGAATTGAGGTACGGGAATATCTGAATCAAACCTTTCCTGGCAGATGGATAGGGCGCAGGGGAACTATTGAATGGCCAGCTAGGTCTCCCGACATGACGCCGCTTGACTTTTTTTGTGGGGTCATGTAAAAAATTTAATTTACCAAAATAGACCGCAGAATATTGAAGAGTTGCAAGCAAGGATTGTGCATGAAATTAATAACATTCCTCAAAACGCTCTTGTAAATGCAGTGCAATGTTTTGTTAAGCGAATTCATTATTGTCAGGAGGTCAATGGAGAACACTTTGAACATCTTATAAAATAGGATTTCAAACAATGTTAAAAACATCGCAACCGGTTCTTTTCACACACAGATTGTTTTCAAGAGATATTCTACTTTTCATTTATTTTTGTTCTTCATCCAATAGATTTTAAAAACAATAGCGTTTATTTTTATTTATTTTTTTACCCGGAAACGATTGAGTTTATGTACATCATGCTTCTGATAAATGTTGCTCAAAATTAAGAGAAGGATTGAAATATCGAATAATATATAGGGTGTTCCATTAAAAAAAAATTAATATTGGTGTGCCACGCCTGTATGACCAACCCTGTATAAATAAAATTATCACCGCCTAGTAGACATTGAAGAACCCAAAAACTTTTGTATAAAACTTTTTTCGACACCTTGTATATTTTCCCGGATAATCGACCGTTTCCAGACTTATCAGCGACCCTGTATATATATATTTAATGAAAGTAGGCATTAAATTTGTTACCGGTATAACCTATATAGTAGAAACAATGTAACATATTTCATCAAAATAACTTTATTGTTTGAAAAAGTGCAAAAATTTTGCGAAAATAAACTAAAAAATGTTCCTGAAAAACTGGTCCAATCATCCTGTCAAACAAACTTCTTTAAGCTATTTACCCACCTACCAAGATATTATCCACAAAAGGTTTTTCGACAAAACTTACGGAAAAAATTTTTCATAAAAGTTTGTAAACAGTTTTTTCACAAAAATTCGCAAACAATTTTTTCTGAATTTTTAGTGAATTTTCACTAAGAAAATTTTCATTCAGAAATTTCACTAATAGAGTTTTCAGCTAAATATAAAAAAAGTTTGTCTCGACTTAGATTTTATGATGCAGTCAGTAGGTTAAAAGAAACTCACTTGTTTGACGAAGGAAGTCTTCAGCTGTTCAAAAGAGGTGAGGTCGAACCTTAAATTAGGCTCTGGAATTACGAAGCCTCTGCGACAGCAATTAGAACTTGCTTAGAAGCAGCCTATGCTGCTTCACAAAAGCATAGGGACCGCTAGTAACAGGTGCAAGGATAGGAAGAGCAGTGTTAGCCTCGAGAAGGCATGCAGGAAATTTACAGCAACACGCTGACGCCGTCGGCAACAGCCTGAAGTCCCTCAGAGCATTGTCAGTTTCCGAGAAATTCTTGAAGGTGGTGGAACAGTAGACACTGAGAAAGTAACAGGACCACTCAGTGAAAATCCAGCAGACAAAGACAGGAAAGAACAACACTGAAAACAGGAAACAAAACACAAAACCCCCGCAATTGCAAAAAAATGCTTAGAAAAATTCTCCCTGTATATTCAAGAATATTTGCAGACTTACCGCCTCTGACTGTTGAAAACGGGGTTCACACACTATTAGTTGTTAACAAAAACTGTTTAACAAAGCTTAAGAGACAAATGCACTAGATAGTTGCAAAGAAGTGAATTCTTTCATCGCACCAGGTAAAGTCCAACAATTTCCCCTTAGATTTTTGCTTATATGGAGCACCACTCCTCAAACGATTATTCTCCACACGCGAAACTGATTTTGAGTTTCATTGGCCGAGACCAGTAACGATATTCTCACTTAACATGAGAGGGGAACGCACCGCGTCAAATAACTTCGCAGATCTACATATTCTCGATCTAGCGTGCCCTTGAGATGCTAAACAAAGCGACGTCATTTAGGACGTGTAATTGACTCGCCCGCCAGTAAAATACAAGTGCTTCATTGTCTTTTTTTATATTATATATTCCAACAACACACCAAGAGGGATTACAGCCTAAATACTATCGTACAGTGGGTGTCGACGAGGAGGAAAGAGGCAACTTGTGAATTCTTGACTTGAAGGTTTGGAGGTTCGGAGAAGAAGGAAAAACATGTGCCGGCAAGGAATTCCACAACTTGGAAGGCCTCGGGACAAAAAAGCGATCATAACAAGATGTTCTGTCTGGTAACCTGGACAGTAAAAGGGTGCATTCACTCTGTTCACCTGGTTGATCTGTTGGGGGCAGCAGGTGGGGGAACTATGGATAAAGCTCCTCCGAGCAGTGCCCATGCAGATATCTGTAAAAGAGAGAGAAGCCACCAACGGCACGTTGGTGGGCAAGGGATAGCAGCCTTTGGGTGAGGGTAGGGTCACCGATAAGACGTATAGTTCTCTTCTGAATGGAGTCCAGAATAGCGAGCGTAGAAGCGGCAGCGGCACCCCAGATGTGGGAGCAGTTAGCTGGTGAAAAGTATTTGCGAGCCCGGAAGAGAACACCTAATTTCTTAGCAGCCGCTTCTGCAATTGATGTGACATGTTGGTGCCGAATGAGATTTCAATCCACAGAAATGCAAACAAGTGAAAAAGACTCTTTACTTTGAATAACTTGGTTGTTTATTATGATGGGTCTAGGGCTGGTGTCTCTCTTATGAGATAGAAGAGCAAGACTGAGATTTGTTGGAGGTGAATTGTACAAGATTTCTACTTCCGCAGTCTAATATTTTTTGCAGATCCACGGAGACAGAACCCTCCATGAGTCTGCGATGCTCATCTAATTGGGCTAAAAAGACAGGCTTAGAATATTGTATATTTGAGTGGAGGGTGCTGTCGCCCGTGTAACTGTGAATTGGGTTGGATGTGCTAGAGAGGAGGTCATTCATGTGGACAAGAAACAAAGTAGGGGCTAAAGCTGAACCTTGAGGGACTCCTGCATTATTTGGATACAGTTTAGAGGAACGGCCATCCACGACAACAGAAATGCTCCGTTTGGAGAGGAAATTTGCTGTCCACGTACAGGGTTTTGGTGGTAGGCCATAGTCCGGAAATTTATTAAGCAGCGCTGCGTGCCAGACCTGGTCGAATGCTTTGGATATGTCTAGAGCGACAATCTGGGATTTACCGTGTAGTTCCATAGACTTGTTCCAAGAATGCGTGACAAAGGAAAGGAGGTGGATTAGACTGTGTTTTTCAAGAAATTTTAGTGATTCGGTGTTTATATACTTTTACATCACTTTAGAGACGACTGAAAGGAGAGAAATATGCTTGTAGTTGCTAGGAAGCGCTTTGGATCCTGTGTTGAGGACGGGTTGTCCTCGAGCAGTTTTCCCGTTACTAGGGAATATGCATCTATTGTAAGATGTTTGAAACAGACGAGTCAAGACAGGAGCAAGTTCTGGTGCGCATTTTTTGAGAACAATTGCTGGGATTTCGTCAAGGCCGGAGGCTTTCCTGGTATTAAGAGAAGAGAGCATCTTTCGTACATTTTTAGTTTTGAAAATAATATCCGTTATTTTATGTGCGACATTGGGGACTCTTTGGTTGAACATTTGAACATATGGAGGTGGGTTGAGAGTAGAATTTCCGGAGAACAACGAGGCAAAAAGTTCAGCCTTGCCTAGGGCGGTAGGAACAATTTCATCCCCTGAGACAAGAGGTGGTAACGTGCTCTTGCAGAAATTATTCCCAATAGATTTAGCAAGAGTCCAGAAGGGTTTGTTGCCGTTGGAGCTTGAGCGGACTTTGTTTTTGATGTGGTTATTAAACGAGGTTTTGCCTCAGAAAGAATGCGGAAATAGCGGTTTCTTGCGTCGCTAAATGCTTGACGGTTTTCTTGACTGTGATTGTGTAGAAGCGTTTTGTGAAGTTTGACCTTTTCAAGTTTGGCCTTGTCACAGGATTTAGAAAACCATGGCTTTTGAGTGGCTTAAGAGGTTTTTTGTGTACGTGGAATAAATTATTCCATGCCAGCTCGGATAACTTCGCTGACGTTTTGTGAGATATCAGAGGGGTCAGGATGAGAGAAGCAGACAGACGCCCATGAAAATGAAGAAAAGTAATCCCGCATTTCTTCCCAGTTGTAGCGCCAAACGATAAGTGGGTGTGATGATTGTGTCACCTCGGGTTGCATTGCGCCAGAAGCAGTGAGCACGCCGTGGTCTAAGCGACCAAGGGGGGCGGTGACTGATGTTTTATAGCATTCAGGTTTTGGAATAAGACGGATATCCAAGGGATTTGAACTGTGTGTTGGGAAGCGAGGAAAGTAAGTAGCTTGCTAAACCATATTGGCTAAAGAATTGCTGACTGCGAAGGCCTCCGCTGATCCTAGATATTCCTTATTATGGACATTAAAGTCACCAAGAATAGTGATCTCGGAGGAAGGATATTCAGAAATCAGTCGGTTTTTAGAAAGGTAGTCCAAGAGCTGTTGTCAGAAGGTGACCGGTAAATGCAACAGATGAATTAAGTTGCAGCCCCGAGGGAGAGTTTCATCCAAAGTATGTCTTTTCTTCCAGCTTCTAAATTGGGAAGTCTGGTGCAGGGCAGATTGCTACGGACGTATGCACACACACACCTCCATGCAATCTAAAAGAAGTCAGAAGCCCATACCCCGGAAAATTAAGGTGATTAGTGGCTGTTTTGTCACTGATTTGGGTTTCGGTGAGGAAGAGGAGTTGGGGCCTATTAGCTCGGAGGAAATGGTGGACGGAGTTCAGGTTAGAATTTAGGCTACATATATTCGAGAAGGATATGTTAAATCTTGATGCCGGCACCCCCTGTACACCACTCTCCCGGAGATCCGAATGGAGGGGTATTTTACCTCCGGAATCTTTTGTACAAGAAGAAGCGATCGTCGTTTTTCTTTGTAAGGGAAACCGAGTTATACACCAGAACCGAAACGTCCGTTGGTACTTCACTTGATGTAAGGGGTGGTACCTCCTCGGGCGTGAAAAAATCCTTTACTATCACGTAAAGGAAAAGTCCATTACCACCAGCCCCTAATTAGTCGTCTCTTACGACAGGTAGGAGTTACCTTGGGCCTTATCTTTTAGTTAGTCCCCAGACCCACAGCTTAATAGGCAAATGCACTAGATAGTGGCAAAGAAGTGAAATCTTTCATCGCACCAGGTAAAGTCCAACAATTTCCCATTAGATTTTTGCTTATATGGAGCACCTCTCCTCAAGCGGTTATTCTCCTCACGCAAAACTGATTTTGAGTTTCATTGGCCGAGACCAGTAATGACATTCTGCCTTAACATGAGAGGGGAACGCACCGCGTCAAATAACTTCGCAGATCTACATATTCTCGATCTAGCGTGCCCTTGAGATGCTAAACAAAGCGACGTCATTTAGGAAGTGTAATGGACTCGCCTGCCAGTAAAATACAAGTGCTTCATTGTCTTCTTAAAATGCTCGAGAACCTTCTGGAAAGTTTTATACTTCCTGTTTACTCGGAAATTCATTCAAATACAACGATATTTCTGTCGCATATAAACCTTCCAGTTTGCAGTTTAATATTCTTTCATATTAAAGCAAGACTAGTATGGAGTTACGGATGTGAATAAAAAAAAAAGATTTACTTAATGGTTGATGCTCATTATTAATTAATCACGCAAAAACCAATGAGTTCTTTCCGGATGTTATCGTAAAGTCAGTAAGAGCATCACGGAAGCGACGTTATGGGTCAACTCCCATTAGATCCTTTCAAACCAAGCATCGACTTGTCGTTTAACACCGACGTATTTTACTATCATTTACACTTTCTTTTTGTTGGGTCAGTAAAAGCGTTACGGTTATGATAAACGAAAAAAGTAACCGTACCAGTGTTAAATGAAAAATTTTAAATGAATATTCGCTACTACAACGCACTTGCGGTTTTATGGACTTTTGTTTACAAAATTGATTTCGGTAAATAATGATAATGAAAGTAGTAATGAATGACGCATTTGTCCCAGAAGTTTTTATAACTAGACAGAAATTAAATACATAACAATTATTCATTATCTTTGAAAGTACATCTCAGATTTAAATATTTCCAATCTCTCAACCACCGGCTGTATTTTTAATCTCAGCAGCAGAGACTCGACTCGCGATGACATTTAAATATGACAGTGGAAGACCAGCAGCCAAGGCAAAGATAAGCAAATGAGTGAATATAACTTTTAAATGAAGTGAACTTTTCTCATTTGCTGTGTATTTTTAAAACTATATCGCTATATATTTTTATTAGAGGGCGTATAAAGGCGGTATAATCTGCATAATATGATACTGTGGAGTGATGTAGTCCTGGCTGTTTATGCAGCTTATGGCTGCAAATCCTCAGTGGTGGATGCAGTGTCATGCAATAGTTGAGATACAGAGACTTCGTCTTACGAGCTTAACATATCCACTCTTGTGCGCTCCTGTATTATCTATAGCGACACGGGATGTCGCCTGTGGCTTCAGCTAAAAGCAACACGGGAGACAACCGCAAACAGAACAGGTGTTACTGTGACATGACATGAGAATATAAGTGATCTATCGATATCGTGACGAGGAACATAGTAATTTTAAATAAACGCATAAATGCAAATAGAAAAAGTCTGGACGCAGCAAGTGCGTTATGGAAGTGAATTTTCATAAAAATAATTTTAATAGCAAATATGCCTTTTTAATGCAAGCCGGCATCAACTTGGTTACCGGTATAGCCTATATAGTAGAAACAATGTACCATAAAAATAACTTATTGTTTGAAAATATACAAAAATTTTCAGAAAATGAACTTAAAATCTTCCCGAGAAAACTGGTTTCCTATCCAACGAACCTTAGGTTGCTAGCAACTTGAGTTATTGAAATTTGAAGCATTTAATGAAAATTCGCTACCAAAACACACTTATTGCGTCTCGAATTTTTTACAAAAATGCATCATATTTCAATAAAAAATGCAAAAATGCAATAACATAAGCAGGGATCAAAAATTTTTTTCTAGGTATCACCAACGATTTATGGGCCATTCTGTGATTGTCAAAATAATTTTATAAGCTGCAGCTCAAGACACCCTATAATTAAAGTATACAATTTTTTCTCGTATTTTGCATACTACCAAATATATTGAGTTATGCTGTAGGAATTTTAAAAGACATACTATGGATAAACCTCTCTCTCTCTCTCTCTCTCTCAGGGCTGCAACTAAATTCATCTGTTGCATTTACCGGTCACCTTCTGACAACAACTTTGTCCAGTTTTTCGACTACATTTCTGAAAAATCCGACCATCTGATTTCTGAATATCCTTCCTCCGAGGTCATTATTCTTGGTGACTTCAATGTCCATAATAAGGAACGGCTAGGATCTTCAAAAACCGATCCACAAGGGAGAGCAGCGGAGGCCTTTGCAGTCAGTTCTTTAGACAATATGGTTCAGCAACCTACTTACTTTCCTCGCATCCCAACACACAGCTCAAATCCCTTGGATCTCCTTCTTACTACAAATCCCGACTGCTATAAAATATCAGTCACCGCCCCCCATGGGATGCTCAGACCACGGCATGGTCACTGCTTCCTGCGCAATGCAACCCAAGGTCTCACAGTCATCACACCCACGGATCGTTTGGCACTACAACTCCGCGAACTGGGACGAAATGCGAGATTACTTTTCCTCATTTTCATTGGGTCTGTCTGTTTCTCTCATCCTGACCCCTCTGATATCTCAGAAAAGGTCACCGAATTATCCAAGCTGGCATGGAATAACTTATTCCACGTACACAGAAAACCTCCGCAGCCACTCAAAAACCCTGGTTCTCTAAAACCGGTGACAAGGCCAGACTTGAAAAGGTCAAAGCTCACAAAAAGCTTCTACACAATCCCAGTCAAGAAAACCGTCAAACATTTAACGACGCAAGAAACCGCTATGTCTGCATTCTTTCTTAGGCAAAAAACTCACATCAAAAACAAAGTCCTCTTAAGCTCCAACGGCAGCAAACCCTTCTGGACTCTTGCTAAATCTATTGGGAATAATTTCTGCAAGAGCGTGTTCCCACCTCTTGTCTCAGGGGATGAAATTGTTTCTACCGCCCTGGGAAAGGCTGAACTTTTTGCCTCGTTGTTCGCCGGCAATTCTACTCTCAACCCACCTCCAAATGTTCAACCACCAACAGTCCGCAATGTCGCGCATAAAATGACTGATATCATTTTCTATAATATATATATATATATATATATATATATATATATATATATATATATATATATATATATATATATATATATATATAACTAAAAAGGTACGAAAGATGCTCTCTTCTCTTAATACCAGGAAAGCCTCTGGCCTTGACGAGATCCCAGCAGTTGTTCTCAAAAAATGTGCACCAGAACTTGCTCCTGTTCTGACTCGTCTGTTTTAGACATCTTACAATAGAGGCATATTCCCTAGTAACTGGAAAACTGCTCGAGTACAGCCCGTCCCCAAAAAAGGATCCAAAGCGCTTCCTAGCAACTACAGACCTATTTCTCTCCTTTCAGTCGTCTCTAAAGTGATGGAAAAGTATATAAACACCAAATCACTTATATTTCTTGAAAAAACGCAGTCTAATCCACGACAGGCAGTATGAATTCCGTCAGCGCAGATCAACTGCCGACCTCCTTTCCTTTGTCACCCATTCTTGGAACAAGACTATGGAACTACACGGTGAATCCCAGATTGTCGCTCTAGACATATCCAAAGCATTCAACCAGGTCTGGCACGCAGCGTTGCTTAATAAACTACCAGCCTATGGCCTACCACCAAAACTCTGTACGTGGACAGCAAATTTCCTCTCCAACCGCAGCATTTCTGTTGTCGTGGATGGCCATTCCTCTAAACTGTATCTAATTAATGCAGGAGTTCCTCAAGGTTCAGCTTTAGCCCCTACTTTGTTTATTCTCCACATTAATGACCTCCCCTCTAGCTCATCCAACCCAGTTCACAGTTACGCGGACGACAGCACCCCCCACTGAAATATACAATATTCTAAGCGTGTCTCGTTGGCCCAATTAGATGAGGATCTCAGACTCATGGAGGGTTCTATCTCCGTGGATATTCAAAAAATATTAGACTGGTGAAGTAGAAATCTTGTACAATTCAACCCTACCAAATCACAGTCTTGCTTTCTTTCTCATAAGAAATACACCAGCCCTAGACCCATCACAATAAACAACCAAGTTATTCAAAGTAATGGGTCCTTTTCACTTGTTATTCACTCTATATACCTTATATAATTCACAAATAAGGCCAAACCTCGAATACTGCTCCCACATCTGTTGTGCTGCCGCCGCTTCTACACTCGCTATCCTGGACTCCATTCAGAAGAGAGCTATACGTCTCATCGGTGACCTTACCCCCACCTAAAGGATGCCATCCCTTGCCCACCGACGTGCCGTTGGTGACCTCTCTCTCTCTCTTTTATAGATATCTGCACGGGCACTGCTGAGAGGATCTTTTTTCCATAGTTCCTCCACCTGCTGCCCCCAACAGATCTACCAGGGGAACAGAGCTAATGCACCCTTTTACTGTCCAGGTCACCAGACATAGAACATCTTTTTATGCCCGCTCTTTTGTCCCGAGGACTTCCAAGTTGTAGAATTCCTTGCCGACACATGTTTTATGTTCTCCTCCGAACCTACAAACCTTCAAGTCCAGAATTAACAAGTTGCCTCTTTCCTCCTTGTCGACACCCACGGTACGATAGTATTTAGGCTGTAAGCCCCCGAGGTGTGTTGTTAAAATTAAAAAAATAATTAATTAGATTTCATCAGTACGGTATACTAATTAAAGCGAGAACACACCTATAAAGTAAAAAGGCTATGCTAGCCAGCTTAAAAAAATCTTTTCAAATTTTTGTAAAAAATAAAAATTTTGTATAACATTACCTAAGCCTGTTAAAGGTGATATTAATAGTAAGTACTTAGAATTTTTATTCCTCTGATGACGCTAATTTTGTTAGTGAGACGTTGGTCTTTAAAAAGATGTGTTGTGGTGATTTCTGTTCTCCAGGTGAACTACAAGATTACTCTCTTGTGTACATATCAGTAGAGTTGTTCTATAATTTGGTAATCATTCTGGCCCCTAGCTTTGATAAGCAAACATCAAAAAATTAATTGTCAGAAGGGGCGGCACAAAATATGATTTGTAATCTAATACTAACCGAAATTATAATATATTACCGTCTCGTTAAATTGCAGCCAGACACAACTACATAACTAATCATAAAGGAATTCACACGTGCTTAAAAGAAAAATGTAACAATCCAAATAAAAAATAAAATTTCCATTACGTCTCGTTTCATTTATCCAGCCGACTGCGCCTGTTGTGTGGTCGAATCAAAACAGAAGTAAAAGTAAAAGAAGGCGAGTACTCGCCACCCGTTATTTCATAAAGTTCTGCGGTTTTACCATGGCGACATCTGACTCTTGCCTTTGCTCCACACTCTCCTTGTTTTTAGTTGTCCCGATGTGTCCTATGGAATTATTCCCATGTTTTATTGTCTGGGTATTTTACATATCAGGACGTGACTGTGTCCCTCTGTTTTTTGTTACTTGTGTTTTCTAGTTGCCAGGGATTTGTATACAATCACGGACACGTTAGCGACAACTGGAAAATTGCTTGTGTTTCAATTTGTGTAATGAAATAATGTTTCGGTACAGCAAAGAGAAATAGTAAACAATTTCGGGACGCAGCAAGTGCGTTATAGTAGAGAATTTTCATAAGAATTGTACACTATTATTACACGGAATATTAGTAAAGTTAATAATTTAAACTTACACTGACCTTGACAATCGATTTTTGAGGTCTTAGTACGAGCACATTTGAAGAATTCTTTCGAAAGTGTTACCATAGATATCTCTCTATTATCAAAAGAAGTCTCGCTAATGTTTATCAACAATACCACTTATAGTTTTTAATTGGTTTACATCCTACATAATTGCAGACCTCAGCAGTCAGCATTCCTTGTACGCTGCAATTTCACCTTGTTTACTATTTAGATAACTATGTAATCATTTCAATACCAATGTTATCGATACATTTGTGACCTACAATTATATGCAATATTTACATTACTTGGTGTAGAAAATTTTCCTATAACTAACTTTTAATTATAAATTGAATGATCTTAACAATTATATTTCCACGCCTACGACTTCCCTTCTGCAAACCTTATTGTTCTCTGAACAAGGGTATACCGACAGTTTCCTGCGTACATGTTTTTGTAACTAAGATATGAGTCCAGATAGTAAATTTAAGCAGAAACTAAGTAGAAACTAAATGATATATTTATCAATATAATCAAATTTTACCATTAATTATCGTGACTGCTGGTTGAAATAACCTAAAAGCTAAAACAAATTATCTGTTGAAAGCATCAATAAAGAGTGAAATGTCAGTTACGTCGCTAAAATTAATTAGAAGTAGATTATAGAATTGTGGAACAAGGAGTCTCTTGTAAATCTCAGTAGATGTCGTTACTCTGCACTTCGCAGAATATTTAAATTAAGAATATCATCAATTTGCATAAAAACAGTTGTCTAGCAACAAGAAAATAAATCGTTTGAGATGGGAACAATTTTTATAAGATAAATATCGCGGGAAATTCAAACAATATTCAGTTCATACGTAGACTAAATTTAACATGAAATTTGTAAATTCTTTCAACGTCCAATAGTTGTAATTAATAGACGGATTCAAGTAAGTAAACCTATGTTCAATGAAAAATAAATTTGTCATTATGAAGAAGTTTATTTTGTTGTGAAATATTTGTATCTATGAGAAAAGGGTTGAACAGAGAGTTTATAAAGGTTTAAAATTTTGTACATTGCATCTCTCATTGTCTAACAAGGTACCTAATTTGGTAAAAAGTGTTCATTACAAAACGAAAATTTCTATATAAAAAAATTAAGGTTTAAAAAGGATTAAAGGTAAGAACTTTCAATTGAAACTCAATACAGACCTGCAGAAAGGAGTTAAACTGTAGTCGTGGAAAAATAAGAAACAAATAAAATAACTAAAAGGTAAATATTTATTCAAGATATTCATATAAAAATAAAAAAAATCTGAAACATTGAACCAATATGGCACCAACATGTCACATCAATTGCAGAAGCG
The DNA here is from genome assembly GCA_964006375.1 of Tillus elongatus. NCBI lineage: Eukaryota > Metazoa > Arthropoda > Insecta > Coleoptera > Cleridae > Tillus > Tillus elongatus. The sequence continues at coordinate 781,735 of OZ023270.1, forward strand.
GCTGCTAAGAAATTAGGTTTCCTCTTCCGGGCTCGTAAATACTTTTCACCAGCTAATAGCTCTACATTATATACTTCACAAATAAGGCCAAACCTCGAATACTGCTCCCACATTCCCCCAGGTGCTGCTGCGGCTTCTACACTCGCTATCCTGAACTCCATTCAGAAGAGAGTTATACGTCTCATCGGTGACCCTGCCATCACCCAAAGGCTGCCATCCCTTGCCCACCGACATGCTGTTGGTGACCTCTCTCTTTTTTTATAGATATATGCACGGGCACTGCTCAGAGGAGCTTTCTTCCATAGTTCTTCCACCTGCTGCCCCCAACAGATCTACCAGGGGAACAGAGCGAATGCACCCTTTTACTGTCCAGGTCACCAGACATAGAACATCTTGTTATGCCGGCCCTTTGTCCCGAGGACTTCCAAGTTGTGGAATTTCTTGCCGGCACATGTTTTTCCTTCTCCTCCGAACCTCCAAACCTTCAAGTCCAGAATTAACAAGTTGCCTCTTTCCTCCTTGTTGACACCCACGGTACGATAGTATTTAGGCTGTAAGCCCTCGTGGTGTGTTGTTGATATATATATATATATATATATATATATATATATATATATATATATATATATATATATATATATATATATATATATATATATATATATAGGGTGTAGCACCTAAAACGCCTCAGATCATAGCCCCGCTTCCATACAAGACATGGAAAAAATTCTAGGAGAAAAATTGTACATAATTACCATCACCATGTTTCTAAAATATGTATAGTCGCCAGTGGCGTGCCGTCATATTTTATTACATTTTGTGTTATTTGGAGCTGTCGTGACAACATACTACCTAGTTCCGCACCGAGATGGCTCCCCTGTCGTACATCTCACAATGTTCTAGGAGGAGGCTACCATAGCCGTATTACTTTTTAGGTGTGTTCTCGTTGTAATTAGTATAACCTACTAATGAGCTCTAATTAGAGCGAAACCGGTCTACGGTTCTAATTGTGGTGAGAATACATCTACTCTTACATCTTGAAATTCACTTAGGAGTTAATATAGTCTGTAGTGGTTTTGTCTATGCATTTATGAAGATCACGTAAAAGGTAGTAGCAGCAACAGTAATATAATTTTTTTACATATATCCATCCTGAACAGAACTGAAAGTGTTATATTATACATAGCGTTCCATTTTATGCACGATAAATTCTAAATTTCGGGGCAGATTTAGATACCAAGAAAGATTATCCCATTAAAGGGATGATGAGGTCGATGTTAAAGAAGCGTCAAAATAAAACGATATCCATGTTAAAAGGGATGTTTCTCGTAAGAATATTCTAATATAGATTTAATGACGAAATTCCGTGTAGCATGCCCATATTGCGGCTGACAAACTATTTAAATTTCTAAAGTTCTGTTTGGGTGCACATTTAAAATATTATCGTGTCGGCTCTATCAGAAAAATGAACCGATTACGCCACATAAACCAGTAGGTTATTTTATCAAACTCTTATTTACACGTGACGTAAAAAAGTTTATAAAAACTAAACTGGGGAACTATAAATAGGAAGCAGTGCTTCGACTCTTTTCGGATTTCAACTGTCTTAATTCTGTTTACAATTGAAGCAAAATCATCTTACTGACTCACCCTCTATACACAGGGCGTTTTAAAGGTAAGAATTAAATTAATTTGCTCTGCCAGTAGTAATTTTGAAGAAAATTGCTAAAAAGGATCAGTTTCTGTTGGCTGGGAACATTGTATTGGCATTGTGGAAAGCCATAACTTCAAAACCAGAATGGTCCGCAAAGCGATTGGTATCAAAAAACGTTCAGATCGTTTAAGCAAAAGCGATGAAGATCTTCGATTCCCGATTGCCTGGGAACCTATTATATTCTCATTACACACACACCAATTGCCCAAAAAATCAATAGACAATTTAACTACCCTTTCACCTGACTCAACAATTACCTCCTTCCTGCTTAGTACCGTTACCTGACTTAACAAACCTTACTGACCCCACAAATGACACTGATAACGAGCCAGGTCGAATCCACGTTATAAATAATAAAGGCTTTCGACAAACGGTCAAATCTGTCCTAGGTCTAGGGATGAACACACTGAGACCTTAGAGACAATCTCCAGCGAGAATTGAGAACTGGGCACATTGAGGCCCCACAATCGAACTTCAATAACCCAACCTAACTTTATTGAGGCCGTACAGTTCATTTTCTATCATATTCTTAACACCTCGAAAATGTCTCCAAAACAGGAGCCGAAACGTCGAGTTTTAATAAATTCGAAAGCGGTTCAACTAAGTATTTCTCACAGCAATGACCGCGCAAACCTTTCTCAACACACACACACACGCACACACAAATATATATATATATATATATATATATATATATATATATATATATATATATATATATATATATATATATATATACGTGTCCGGAAATGATGAGCAAAAAATTCAGGGGTTTATTTTACTCAAAAGATTAATGCCACTAGTTCCTATAATTTTCGAAAACTCGAAAATAACGGAGCTTTAGGGTGTCAAAAAACTTTTTTTATCAATAACTTGTTTTGTCGTGGATTGATTCTTTTCAAATTTGGTACACACATATATAATACAACTCTGTATTTATGTTGTAAATTTAACATTGATCTATCGAAATTTAAAGGCCGAAACTGCCATTGACCAACAGATAAGGACTCATACCTTTTGTGCTTGAATCTTTATTTCAAATATAATAAATAAATAAACGATTGAAGGGAATTATAAAATCTTAAAAAAAGGCCCTCTTGTTGCATCACGTTTTCGAGAAAAATGTTATTAAAAAATTACTGGTATGATTGAATATGAAATCACCTAATCTCATTTTCAATATTAACGGAGCGTGCTTTTGAAACATTCTCTGTCAACAAGATCATGTGGCGTTAGTTTTGACAGATAATAGTTTGTTGTGATTTTAATTGCGGAATAGTTGAGATTAATTATAAAATACGATGAATAATAATAATTATTCTGACGTTGAACTACGTGACATGCATTATTATTATGGTATAGCTGGCGGCAATGCCTTTTTTTCCTCCCTCAGGGCTCGTCCGCGGCTTTGCCGCCCCGATAGCACTACAACCTTTGGTTTATTGTGCACGCCCTTAGTCTTTTTACTCCACCCATTCCAGAATAACTGTGCCTTGAACTAGTTTGCACAGCGATTGGTAGGATGAAGTTTTATAATGCTCTGTCTCCGGTCTGGACTGACAGTAGGTCAGTTGTCTTTTGCCGTCCAGAGCTTTACACTCGCACAAGATGTGCTGGGCTGATTCCTTCCCCTCGCCGCAGAGTCTGGATGCGAGGTCCCCCTCGAACCGCCCCATTTTATGCAGGTGTTTCTTGACGCCAATGTGTCCCGTCAAGAGACCTGTTATGTTTCTGAGCTGTCCTCTGCTAAGATTTAGCAGCTCCACAGCTTTCTTTGAACTGGGTTTGTCAATTATTGGCTTCCCATGTCTGAGCCCTGGACAGCCTGCCCTGGACAGCCTGCCCAGTACACCTTGTGTTGGTTTCTGACCCAGGACGTAATGGCTCCCCTGGCAGTGCTCTTTGTCACGCCCAGAGCCGGTTCTGGTCCCATAAATAGTTCTGCTGACCCTCTCTTCGCGAGAGTGCCAGCTTCTTCCTTGCCTTTGACACCCGAGTGACCCGGAACCCAGATGAGGGTGACCTCATTCTGCCCAGGAAGGTCGCTCGTCTCGTCTCGGCACTCACTCACCAGCCAGGAATTCACCCGTGGACTACTTAGGGCCTTAAGGGCTGCCTGGCTGTCTGTAGCTATGAGGATCCGCTTGTTGGTATAGCCCCTCTTGTTCTCCTGTACACAGTGCAGGCTGGCGTACATTTTGGCCTGAAAGACCGTTGCATGGGCTCCGAGGGAAATACTATGACTTACCCTAGGCTTTTCCGAATAAACACCTGCCCCCGTCCCACGTTCCCTGCTAGATCCGTCGGTGAACCAGACGAGCGCACCCCGTCGTATGCCCGGCGTCTCCTCCCGCCATCCCTCGCGGTCGGGGATCTCTACTGTGAAGTTGTTTTCTCTGCAGATTTGCGGGCTCGCGACGTCTGACCTCATGACGGTTGCTTTCTCGGGGTTCACCCCGTCCGCCCTTCCACCACTTTCAGTGCTGTCTGCATGCGCTCCTACACTACTGACTATGCACCCTTTCCTCGGACTATGATGACAATATCATCCGCATAGCCCTGTACCTCCTCACACCACCCGAGCCTCCCCAACAGGCCGTCCACGACTAGGCACCAGAGCAAGGGAGACAGAACGCTCCCCTGCGGACACCCCGCCACGACCCCCGCCAGCAGAGTCCCTCCCGCGATGAAGTGAACACCGTCCTGTCCCTGAGCATGGAGCCGATCCACCTGCAGCAGGTCTCCTCTATTCTACGCTCCCTGAGAGCTTGCCAGAACCGATCCGAACGAGGTGTTGCTGAAGGCCCCCTCTATGTCTAGGAAGGCCCTCAGCGCCACCTCCCTGTTCTCCAGCATATTCTCCAGTTTCAGCACCAGTTGGTGCAGTGCTGTTTCTGTTGAGACTTCTGCTTTGTATGCATATTGTCCGCAGTGTAGGGGATATGGTTCCAGTACACCGCCCCTAATGTGCCGGTCGAGCAGTTTTTCCACTGTTTTTAGCAAGAAGAACATGAGACTTATTGGCCTCAGGGACTTTGGCTGCTCAATTCCCTTGCAATCAGGATACAATTACGTCATAAACTTTCGAACGAATTGAGATATCATATCAAAACCTGGTATCTAGTTAGAACCAGACAAAGAAATGCTTTGAATTGTTTTTGGGTAAGATCGCTTCAGGGGGTAGGAGATAAATGAGGGATGATTTGGTGAAAATTGACATTTTTCGTTAAACCTCGGATTTATGGGTACAGGGATACGAATATTTTCTCTGTGGTCAAGTCATGAACCCTAAATTTATTGCATGAGAATGTCTTTCCGAGGGTAGTAGATTATCACAGCTATGTGGAAGTTATGATTCAATTTGCAGCGAGCATTTGAAAAACCAGCCAAATTAGAATATAACACGACACTTTTTGTTCATTCAAATAAAAAAAAATCTTTTAGTTAGGGGTTTAGCAAATTGTCGTCTTATGAAATCTGTTTTGTCATCGGCTTAAAGCACTCAAATAGAACGTTCTCTCTAAAACCTAACATTTTACCTCTAAGATTTCTCTAGAGATTTAATATAAAATGAATTTTAAGACTATTATCCAAGTCAAGCTGCGATGGAAAATTAAAGTTTATAATTAATGTAGGAGACTAATGGAATAGTAAAGGAGGTAAATAGTTGAAGTAAAATACGCAGACAGTTGAATATTTAAGTTGAATTCAGTTATTTGATTAGAAGACTTTGTGTTCTTTATGGGGAAACGATCGCATCATCTACGAAATGCCGTAATATGGACACAGTGAAAATAATGACAAAGGCAATGAACCAGCTCGAGTTTTACATCATTTTATAATTCATTATTGGTAATTTTTAAGTCATATGATGTGGCACGTGTATGCTAGGTTGATTACCTCTCTAACATATGAATCTTGTTGCTCAGGTGAAATCTCAGCTTGGAAAAATGCAATTGGTCAGGTTCAATTTGTAACGATCCACTTTTACAAGTCTAAATTCGTATCTAAATCTTATTAATATCTGGTCGAATTGCTCTAAATAAACACCTAAATTTAACTTCCTTAACGAAAATTGTCGATCTAATTTATAAAGTTTTATTTTAAGAGGAACGAACGGAGGATTTCAGTCAAAAGCGCTGATATATTTCCACGACTGTTGGATGACGCGGCAAATAATTTGTTACAAGCTAAAGCTGGTAAGTTTGCAAAATAAAACGTTTTTTTTTTCAATTTTAATTATCGATTAGGTATATTCTAGTACAATTGATACCAAGGAATAATTGCTCAACAGAATGGTCACCAGTCTAGAAAATTTGCCAGAAGATCATTTGATGAAAGCAACAATCGAATCTGTTCATCGCAGAGTTTTGATGTGCTTAGAACAGAATGGACATCACATAGAGCTTGTCATTTGATTAAAGCAATATTTTTACATTATTCTACTTTGACAGTTTTAAAATTCAAAACATATTGATAATCATTCAAACATATTGAATAGTCTAGTCGACAGGTTGGAAAAAGTGGGGTTAGGTGAAAAAAGGTCGGAAGTTATTGAAACTTTGGGATGTTGTTCAGAGGTGGTTAGTTAACATTTCCTCAACTTTTGGACCTCGAGGACCCTGTGCAAAAAAAGAGAGGGGGGGGGGCAGTCAAAATTATCGATCTTTCTCCGGTTTTTCCTTAATAACTTTTGTCTCTTACATACCACGGCAAAAACATCTAAGACTTTTTGTAGAGCGTTAAATGTAATACTATTTTGACTATTTAAACATGTTTATATGTCGAATCGTTACCGAGATATGGCGCTTCGAATTTTTTATAATCAAAATTCGCTAAAAAATGCTAAAGAATGCAGAATTCTACCTTATATCTTCTGTTATACCCGAATTATTGTGAAATATTGTTGTCATTATGATTTCTGAAGTTGGCGGTTGTAACCAGAAATCATAATGACAACAACATTTCACAATAATTCGGGTATAACAGAAGAAATAAGCTAGAATTCTGCATTCTTCGGCATTTTCTTAGCGAATTTTGATAAATTAATTTTTTTCGAAGCGCCATAACTCGTTGACGGTTTGACATGCAAACATGTTTGATAGTCAAAATAATAGCAAATTTAAGGCTCTATAAAAAGTCTGAGAGTTTTTGCCGTAGTATGCAAGGGAAAAAAGGTATGAAGGAAAAACCGGAGAAAGGTCGAACATTTTGCAGCCAGCCAACAGCCCCATCCCCCACACCCCCACCCCCCCGATTTTTTCGCACAGGGGCCTCGAGGTCCAAAACTTGAAAAAATGTTTATTAACCATCCTAATAAAACTTCCCAAAGTTAGGTTCCGAACTTTTTCTATCTGAAACTACCTGTGGACTGAACTATAAGTAGTTTGGGAAGAAATTTGATACGTTTCAAATTTGATAGACTTTTTAAAAATTTAAAACCAAATAGGTATTTAGATTAGGCTACGTTAGATAATGTTACGCTAGGTAGGTAAAAATAATATAAATGCGTTCATTAACTTGTCACACTTTGTCCCATGGCCAACTTACCTGGAAATTTGTTGAAGGTCAGTATATATCTGTTTATTCTGAAACCGTATTAGATAGGTATAGGGAAACCTAATAAACTTCCACAGCCATTGAAGTTTTCTATCCAATAGCGTAATAAAATGCAGGATGTCCCTTTTGAAAATTACGATTTTTTTTCAGATTTTGCATTGCCAACTTTGAGGTCAATATCTGAATACCTTGTATGTAATTTGAGGATAGTTTTCATTTGAATCGATGAAACAACCTTTTTATATAAGCAAGAAAATTTCAGATCATACATTGTTATCAACCCATAGATACCTTGATTCATGTGGTGGAATTTGTCAGTAAAAAATTTAGTAAATTTGCGAATAACTCTGAAACGGATAATATTTGGCACATAGTGATTTTAGCAAAGTTAATGCAGAATGCAGCGCTAAATCTGAAAATGCAATAATATATAATAAAAAATCAAGTTGATAGCAGTTACGATAAAACCGGATTTGCCGTCATCTTGGAAATACTTTACCCTGAAAGATCAGCCTTGACTAAGCCTACCCTAAAATTTTCAAATTAAAATTTTAATTACAAGTACAAAAGATTCGAACCAACCGTTTGGGTGAATCACCCTGTATATAGAGGATGCCCCATAATTAATTGGACATTAGTTAAGGTAGCTGGCACAAAAATAACGCGATTGCGTTCAACATGCCTCAGTAAAATGTTACTCGTTTTCGCTTTACAGGGTGTTTAGATAATTTTTCTTAAAATAATTTCTTAACTGGAAATATTGTTACATTTGGCAGCAATGATTTCGTTCACTGAAATTTGCCTCTTCTTTTTGTGTAATTCACTTTTTAAGTTATATGACCATAAATTCGCTGTAATGGAACTGAATTTTAAACTTTTATTGAACTTTATATCTTGTCATAAATGGCTTCGGCTTGTATGAATATAAATTTCGCTGTATCTCTTGTCCTATATACTTATTATGCTTGCTACACATCTGCAGTTAGGTGAGCTTTATACAAATCACTGTTGGGTTCATCTCTTCTACTTCATTTAACAATTTTCTAACTTTTTATCACATTTTACAAAACTTTTGCCGCACTACTTCTTCCTCTCTTGGGTTTCTACATTCTCCTCTCTAGTCTCCTTCACGGATCTCCTCAATTTTTTATCATTAATCAATAAGCTTGCTTTTCACACTTTGACATGTTTTGTTTTTGCTTGTTTTACAGACATTGTCCAATTGCTTGGCTGATTTTCATAATAGGTGAAAAAAGGTTATTTCCTTTCAACAATTAATTACAATCATGGAATTATTTGTACATAAGTCAAATGTCAGTTAATTTTTCCCGGTTAATTCTAAATTCTCATTAATTCTAATTTCTAACTTCTTTGTTCTACAAACTCAATCAATTTCTTTAATATCATTTATAACCTATGCTTTAAAATATACTAACTTTCTTTAATTAGTCCCTATTCAAATTTTTCTACAATTAACATATACAAGCATTTTATTCTACTATTATATTAACAAATTCACCCTAACCAACTAATAAAATATTTTCCAAACTTATTATATCTACACTAGTCTTTTCAAACGTTTTTATCTTTACAGTTTTTGTCATTTTGAAACAGCATCACTTCACTTTCTTAATATTGTTCATCATCTTTTCTCTTTACTACAGTCATGGGTTTGCTACATAATATTTCTTAATAACTATGAGATTTGGTATCTCAATAACTTTTGACTACACAAATACATATAGTTGGCAATTGTTTTGAAATGATAAATGTGGACATTTATCTATATAAGTCGGTCATTTAAACTTTGAGTTTTAATGTTATTTATTTTATTTTCAGGTTCCACAGAATGGATTTCGTTATTAACCCAGACTCAAATTATAGCTGTGTTGACAATGGATTTTACATTCCAATTCTTTTTTAATTTCAAAAACACACCACGAGGGCTTACAGCATAATACTATCGTACCGTTGGTGTTGACAAGGAGGAAAGAGGCAACTTGTTAATTCTGGACTTGAAGGTTTGGAGGTTCGGAGCAGAAGGAAAAACATGTGCCGGCAAGGAATTCCACAACTTGGAAGTCCTCGGGACAAAGGAGCGGGCATAACAATATGTTCTATGTCCGCTGACCTGAACAGTAAAAGGGTGCATTCGCTCTGTTGCCCTGGTAGATCTGTTGGGGGTAACAGGTGGAGCAACTATGGAGGAAAGCTCCTCTGAGCAGTGGCCGTGCAGATATCTATAAAAGAGAGAGAGAGAGAGAGAGAGAGAGAGAGAGAGAGAGAGAGAGAGAGAGAGAGAGGTCACCAGCGGCACGTCGGTGGGCAAGAGATGGCAGCCTTTGGGTGAGGGTATGGTCACCGATGAGACGTATAGCTCTCTTTTGAATAGAGTCCAGGATAGCGAGTGTAGAAGCGGCAGCTGAACCCTAGATGTGGGAGCAGTATTCGAGGTTTGGCCTTATTTGTGAAGTATATAAGGTATAGAGATTAGCTGGTGAAAAGTATTTGCGAGCCCGGAAGAGGAAACCTAATTTCTTAGCAGCCGCTTCTGCAATTGATGTGACATGTTGATGCCAATTGAGATTTCGATCCACAGAAATGCCAACAAGAAAAAAGGACTAATTACTTTGAATAACTTGGTTGTTCATTGTGATGGGTCTAGGGCTTGTGTATCTCTTATAAGAAAGAAAGCAAGACTGAGATTTGGTGGGGTTGAATTGTACCATATTTCTACTTCCCCAGTCTAATATTTTTTTGAGATCCACGGAGACAGAACCCTCCATGAGTCTGCGATCCTCATCTAATTGGGCTGAAGAGACAGGCTTAGAATATTGTATATTTGAGTGGAGGGTGCGTAACTGTGAACTGAGTTGGATGTGCTAGAGAGGAGGTCATTGATGTGGAGAAGAAACAAAGTAGGGGCTAAAGCTGAACCTTGAGGAACTCCTGCATTAATTGAATACAGTTTAGAGGAATGGCCATCCACAACAATAGAAATGCTCCTGTTGGAGAGGAAATTTGCTGTCCAGGTACAAAGTTTTGGTGGTAGGCCATAGCCCGGAAGTTTATTATGCAGCGCTGCGTGCCAGACCTGGTCGAATGCTTTGGATATGTCTAGAACGACAATCTGGGATTCATCGTGTAGTTCCATAGACTAGTTCCAAGAATGGGTGACAAAGGAAAGGAGGTCGACAGTCGATCTGCGCTGACGGAATCCATACTGCCTGTCGTGAATTAGACTGTGTTTTTCAAGAAATTTTAGTAATTCGGTGTTTATATACTTTTCCATCACTTTAGAGACGACTGAAAGGAGAGAAATAGGTATGTAGTTGCTAGGAAGCGCTTTGGATCCTTTCTTGGGGATGGGTTGTACTCGAGTAGTTTTCCAGTTACTAAGGAATATGCCTTTATTGTAAGATATTTGAAACAGACGAGTCAGGACAGGAGCAAGTTCTGGTGCGCATTTTTTTGCTGGGATCTCGTCAAGGCCAGAGGCTTTCCTGGTATTAAGAGAATAGAGCATCTTTCGCACCATTTTAGTTTTGAAAATGATATCCGTCATTTTATGCGCGACATTGGGGATTGTAGCTGGTTGAACATTTGGAGGTGGTTGAGAGTAGAATTGCCGGTGAACAACGAAGCAAAAAGTTCAGCCTTGCCCAGGGCGGTAGAAACAATTTCATCCCCTGATACATGAGGTGGGAACGTGATTTTGCCGAAATTATTCCCAATAGATTTAGCAAAAGTCCAGAAGGGTTTGCCGCCGTTGGAACTTAAGAGGACTTTGTTTTTGATGTGGTTATTAAACGAGTTTTTTGCCTCAGAAAGAATGCGGACATAGCGGTTTCTTGCATCGTTAAATGCTTGACGGTTTTCTTGACTGGGATTGAGTAGAAGCAGTTTGTGAGCTTTGACCTCTTCAAGTCTGGCCTTGTCACATGATTTAGAGAACTAGGGCTTTTGAGTGGCTGAAGAGGTTTTCTGTGTACGTGGAATAAATAATTCCATGCCAGCTTGGATAATTTTGGTAAAGTTTTGTGAGATATCAGAGGGGTCAGGATGAGAGAAGCAGACAGAGGCCCATGGAAATGAGGAAAGGTAATCCCGCATTTCGTCCCAGTTTGCATATTTGTAGTGTCAAACGATACGTGGGTGTGATGACTGTGTGACCGACCATGCCGTGGTCTGAGCGACCAAGGGGGGCATAGCATTAAGGTTTTGTAGTAAGAAGGAGATCCAAGGGATTTGAGCTGTGTGTTGGGATACGAGGAAAGTAGGTAGGTTGCTGAACCATATTGGCTAAAGAATTTCTGACTGCAAAGGCCTCCGCTGCTCTCCCTTGTTGATCGGTTTTTGAAGATCCTAGCCATTCCTTATTATGGACATTAAAGTCACCAAGAATAGTGACCTCGGAGGAAGGATATTCAGAAATGAGATAGTGGTTTTTTTCAGAAAGGAAATCAAAGAGCTGGACAAGGTTGTTGTCAGAAGGCAGCCCTGAGAGAGAGTTTTATCCATAGTATGTCTTTTCTTCCAGCTTCTAAATTGGGGAGTCTGGTGCATGGTAGATTGCTACGGACGTATGCACGCACGCCTCCATGCAATCTAAAAGACGTAACGAGCTCATACCCCGGGAAATTAAGGTGATTAGTGGCTGTTTTGGCACTGATTTGGGTTTTGGTGAGGAAGAGGAGTTGGGGCCTGTTAGCCTGGAGGAAATGGTGGACGGAGTTCAGGTTAGAATTTAGGCCACATATATACGATGTTGGCTCCCTCTGTACACCCGTTTCCCGGAGATCCGAATGGAGGGGTATTTTACCTCCGGAATGTTTTGCACAAGGAGGAGCCATCATCATTTTTGCTTATAAGGGAAACCGACTCATACACCAGAACCGGAAACGTCCGTTGGGACTTGGCCCCTTGATGTATGGGGTGGTGCCTCCTCGGGCGTGAAAAAAACCTTTACTATCACGTAACGGAAAATTCCACTACCAACTACCAAATTCCAAGGTATTTTATTGCATGTATTATTTTTATTTTACTGTTTACGCTGGCACTTATGCCTGTTCATTAGAATAAGTAGCTTTGACTTTATATATATATATATATATATATATATATATATATATATATATATATATATATATATATATATATATATATATATATATATATATATATATAAACAAATAAAAATTGAAACTGACGCCGAATATGTCCCTGTTAATGAAGGATGGACAATACAAAAAATGGAGGGAGCCACTGGAGGCAATCGGTAGTAACAATAATGATATTTTTAAACTTAAAATTATACATACTGTCTCATTTAACTTTATTGTGAAATTATGAAAAATAAAACTATTAAAACGCTATAATTTATAAATTCTTGATGCTTTTCATACTAGATTCAGTCCCACCTCTCATTATTGGTAATATTTTGCATGAGACATTTTCAATAAACTTTTCACTTTGTATTCTGTCACTCATGTCTGCATGTCTTATAAAATCCAGGATCTATAGGCACCAGCTCTCGGTATACATTATCGTAACTCTCTCCTATCCCGTTTTACTATAAATCATGTTTGTCATTCTGTCGACGACCGATAAAAAATTACACCAGAATACCGCGGCCCTCTTTTGTTGTGTCGCCGTCGAAAGGGCCATGTTTCGCAGTAATTATGTTAGCAATTAACATGGGATTGTTTACAAAAGGCTGCCGTTTCGATTGTCATGTCATCATCAGTATAATTAGTACCTGTGATGGTGGCGGTGACAAGGGACATTAGGTTGGCGTTATAACAGGGGACACGAGCGGAGAATTTTATGTGCGATTATTAAAACTGTTCTACTTGTCGGTGGATGATGGATTGTTTAGTCTAAATATTAAATATTTTAATGTGCGCACAGTATTGTCTGCCTTAAAACAAAAGGTTTAGTGTGGCATAATTATATCGAATTACGTCATAATGATTGCGGTTACACGCTACACACAAACAAACCTGCAAGGAGTAAAGTAAGTGAGCTGTTTTGGTGAATTTTTTACCGTGTACGGCTTACTTTATTAATATAAAAAAATTCAGGACGCAGCAACAAATATTTTTAATGGCAGATATGTATTTTTTTAATGAAAGCAGGCATGAAATTTACCTAAATATTTTTTACACAAAATTCTGCTAAAAGAATACATAAAATTCTAATTATATACCTGATCTGTAATTAAAATTGAAAATAAAATAATTTGTTGGCACGAAAATCCATAAAAAATTTATTTTCGACTAATTTCGTTTAAAAAATGTTCTATCAATTGAATAATTTTTCATACAAAAATTCTCAAATGTTTCTTCAAAGAAAATTCATTAAACTTATTTATTAAAAAAATTCGCCACCATAACGCACTTGCTGCGTCCAGAATTTATTTTCGTGCAAACATGCATTATATTTCGATGGAAAATGCAAAAATCCAATAATATAAGGCGTATTCGATTGAAAAAAAAAAAAATTATATCACGTTCCCACCTCTTGTCTCAGGGGATGAAATTGTCTCTACCGCCCTGGGCAAGACTGAACTTTTTGTCTCGTTATTTGCCGCCAATTATACTCTCAACCCACCTCCAAATGTTCAAACACCTACAGTCCCCCCCATGTCGCGCATAAAATGATGGATAACATTTTCAAAACTAGAAAGGTACGAAAGATGCCCTCTTCTCTTAATACCAGGAAGGCCTCTGGCCTTGACGAGATCCCAGCAATTGTTCTCAAAAAATGCGCACCAGAACTTGCTCCTGTCCTCACTCGTCTGTTTCAGACATCTTACAATAGAGCCATATTCCCTAGTAACTGGAAAACTGCTCGAGTACAACCCATCCCCAAGAAAGGATCCAAAGCACATCCTAGCAACTACAGGCCTATTTCTCTCCTTTCAGTCATCTATAAAGTGATGGAAAAGTATACAAACACCTAATTACTAAAATTTCTTGAAAAACACAGTCTAATCCACGACAGGCAGTATGGATTCCGTCAGCGCAGACAACTGCCGACCTCCTTTCCTTTGTCACCCATTCTTGGAACAAGTCTATGGAACTATACGGTGAATCCCAGATTGTCGCTCTAGACATATCCAACGCATTCGACCAGGTCTGGCACGCAGCGCTGCTTAATAAACTACCGGCCTATGACCTACCACCAAAACTCTGTACGTGGACAGCAAATTTCCTCTCCAACCGGAGCATTTCTGTTGTCGTGGATGGCCATTCCTCTAAACTGTATCTAATTAATGCAGGAGTTCCTCAAGGTTCAGCTTTAGCCCCTACTTTGTTTCTTCTCCACATCAATGACCTCCTCTCTAGCACATCCAACCCAGTTCACAGTTACGCGGACGACAGCACCCTCCACTCCAATATACAATATTCTAGGCCTGTCTCTTTAGCCCAACTAGATGAGGATCGCAGACTCATGGAGGGTTCTATCTCCGTGGATCTCCAAAAAATATTAGACTGGGGAAGTAGAAATCTTGTACAATTCAACCCCACCAAATCCCAGTCTTGCTTTCTTTCTCATAAGAGATACACCAGCCCTAGACCCATCACAATAAACAACCAAGTTATTCAAAGTAATGAGTTCTTTTCACTTGTTGGCATCTCTGTGGATCGAAATCTCAACCACCAACATGCAGAAACGGCTGCTAAGAAATTAGGTTTTCTCTTCCGGGCTCGCAAATACTTTTCAGCAGCCAATCTCTATACCTTATATACTTCACAAATAGGGTCAAACCTCGAATACTGCTCCCACATCTGGGGTACCGCTGCCGCTTCTACACTCGCTATCTAGAACTCAATTCAGAAGAGAGCTATACGTCTCATTAGTGACCCTAACCTCACCCAAAGGCTGTCATCCCTTGCCCACCGACGTGCCGTTGGTGACCTCTCTCTCTCTCTTTTATAGATATCTGCAGGAGCACTGCTCAGCGGAGCTTTATTCCATAGTTCCTTCACCTGCTGCCCCCAACAGATCTACCAGGGGAACAGAGAGAATGCACCCTTTTACTGTTCAGGTCACCAGACATAGAATATCTTGTTATGCCTGCTCTTTTGTCCCGAGGACTTTTAAGTTGTGGAATTCTTTGCCGGCATATGTTATTCCTTCTCCTCCGAACCTCCAAACCATCAAATCCATAATTAACAAGTTGCCTCTTTCTTCATTGTCAACACCCACGGTACGATAGTATTTAGGCTGTAAGCCCTCGTTGAAATATAAAAAACAAGGTGATCAAACCGATCAAGTACGTGGTCTATTGCATTCAAAAGACCCCAAAAAGCCAGATGAAGGTGGTCCAAATTCACAGCCTTTAGCCATACCAGTAAATGTCAGAACTAGACCGGGACGGTCGAATGTAAGAGAGAGGGAGGGCAGTGTTACATCCTTCTCATATTAGGCGAGAGCCACAATAGACCTTATGGTCGCGGTGGAGGGACCGGTATGGCCCACTCACAATCAAACCTAACCTACATCCTTCTTTATAAGAGTTCAGTTCGCTAGACTTTAACGTCGGACAGATAACTACAAACGCCATATGCTACGCACAAATTCTTAAGTCAATGGAAGGTAATGGACAGTTCCTCATAACAGCAAATTAAAAATTCTCGATAGAGGTCGCTGTAATGCTTTTAGAAATTTATTTGGTTTAAAACTAAACGTACATCCAAAAGACGGTACAAGTTGAACATAAGTACACTTGGAGATCGTTTCACTAACCAAGTTAGCGCCATCAAAGGATGAAACATTCTAAATACTTAAAAAACTAACATCAACTTATATACCGGATTTCAAGTAAAGAGATCGAACTGAGATGAGACACCAGTCGTAGGCAAATTCCACAGTGTATTGTATTTTTATCGCCGGACAAGGTCTTTGCGCTATCCCTACTGCTTTATCTAAAAAATGTCCATCTGTAATAGTTTTGAGAAGGTTCAACGACAGCTAAATTAACAACGATTCCTTTGGCGGCAATAACTGTATGCCTATGGTATCGGTAGAACGTGCCCAAAAAGGTGGGAATTTTATTTAGCAAAGTAATCTATCAAGTGACTCGTAATTGGCGCTGGTGAAGTGTTCATACATTTTTTGTTGTAACTATATTTCGCAATATATGCGCTTTCGAACCCATTTAGCTGTACTGGTTTTCTAACATTTTTTATTAACTTCAGATTATCTTTATCAATGATGATTATTATCCCAAATATGTCGGGCGACGGCAGACTTATCTACAGTACCGTAACCTAATTGGGATATGTGTTCTTTCAATCTAATTCCAATCGATCTTTTTGTTTGTCCGACGTATTTAAGATTGCAATCTTTACAACTTATTTCATAAATTCCCGACATTTTTTCCGCGCTATCCCTGTCTTTTAAGTTACCTAGCAAGCTTTTAAGGTATTTGTTGTTGAAAATGTTAGTTGTAAGTTGACTTTTTAAAAATGCTGTCTAGACCCCTCGTGATTCTAGGTTCAAATGGTAAGCAAACAAAGTTTATTTCCGATTTTTCTCTTTTGAACGTCGTTGATTCCGTCAACATTTGTTTTGTTTTCTGTTTGTTGATTAATTTTTCCTCTAGGCAAGCAGTGTATCCGTTATAGATTCTCCGACTTATAATTTAGCTAAGTGGTTGACAAATGAGTTTAAAGACTTGCCTGTCAAACAGAAAAGTTTTTCAGTAACAAATTCACTTGAATTTATTAATAAGATCAAAGAGGTTAAATTGACTGAAGGCGAGGTTATAATTTCATTCGATGTAACCTCATTGTTTCCTAGCGTTCCCACGGAGCAAACTTTAACATATTTAGAGCAGTTGCTAAAAATGAATAACATAAATAAATATGTCTGCAAAGAGTATTCAACTCTAACAAATCCTTGCATCAAACAAAATATTTTTCAATTCAACAATGAATTTTTTCAACAAACACATGGGACGGCAATGGGCAATCCGCTATCGCCATTTATTGCAGACCTTTTCATAAGCAGATTTGAAACAGATCTTGAAAGTGAAAGTGGTTGTTTTCCTAGAGTGTGGTGTCGTTACATGGATGATATTTTAGCGGTGTTTAACACAAACATTTGCAGAATAGAAGATTTTATTGCCAAATTAAACAATAAATTTGATTCTATAAAATTTACCCACGAATTAGAAATTAATAATAAACTACCCTTTTTTAGGGAGTACTAGTTATCAAGAATAAAGACACTTTAGAATTCTATGTCTATAGAAAAGAAACCACTACCTTAAGCTACATCCCGAACGACTCACATCATACGTACGCACAAAAAATGACCAGTCTGAATTTTTTAGTAAATCGGTTAATTAATTATCCTTTAAACAAAAGTAGATATACCAAAGAATTAAATTATATTAAGAACGTGGCCGAATATAACGGATACACTGCTTGCATAGTGGAAAAATTAATCAACAAACAGAAAACAAAGAAAATGTTCAGAAGAGAAAAATATGAAAAAACTTTGTTTGCTTACAATTTGAACCTAAAATCACGAGGGGTCTACACAGCATTTTAAAAAAAGTCAACTTACAGCTAACATTTTCAACAACAAATACCTTTAAAAACTTGCTAGGTAACCCAAAAGACAAGGATAGCGCGGACAAAATGTCGGGAATTTATGAAATAAGTTGTAAAGATTGTAATCTTAAATACGTCGGACAAACAAAAAGATCGATTGGAATTAGATTCAAATAACACATATCCCAATTACGTTACGGTACTGTAGATAAGTCTGTCGTCGCCCGACATATTTGGGATAATAATCATCACGTTGATAAAGATAATCTGAAATTAATAAAAAATGTTAGAAAACCAGGACAGCTAAATGGGTTCGAAAGCGTATATATTGCGAAATATAGTTGCAACAAAAAATGTATGAAAACTTCACCAGCGCCAATTACGAGTAACTTGAGCGATTGCTTTGCTAAATAAAATTCCCACGTTTTCGGCACGTTCTACCGATAACATAAGTATACAGTTATTGCCGCCAAAGGAATCGTTGTTAATTAAGCTGTCGTTGAACCTTCTTAAAACTATTACAGATGGACACTTTTTAGATAAAGCAGTAGGGATAGCGCAAAGACCTTGTCCGTCGATAAAAATACAATACACTGTGGAATTTGCCTGCGACTAGTTTCCCATCTCAGTTCGATCTCTTTACCTAAGATCCGGTATATAAGTTGATGTTAGTTTTTTAAGTATTTAGAATGTTTCATCCTCTGATGACGCTAACTTGGTTAGTGAAACGATCGTCAGGTCTTTTTAAAATGTGTTGTGGTGATTTGGGTTCTCCAAGTGTACTTATCAGTGCTCATCACAGGTTCCAATCTTCACTCAGCAAGTTAAACATTCTAACAATTTTATTACTTTGCCTTGTGTGTTTTATTAATTCATAATTTCAAACATTGCAAAAGCGAAGTTTTTAAAAGAACCAAAATCTTGTTACGAAAAACAAAGAATACATAAGATTACCTTCGCCAGTAACATAATTAGAAATTACTCACGGGCCGGTGTTTAATTTATTATTTAAGATTTTCACTTTACTCTTACCTTCTCTTAAAAAACTGCCAGAGGCCACTCTTCAATTTTTGCAGTAATCCGTCTAAGAACCGAATTTAAAATTCCTTCTGTAAAGCACATTAATTATTACTCATATTCATCAGAAAGGTTTTTCACCGTTTCTTTGTTATGATAGAGGAATTTTAAATACTTTCCTCTATAATTAGCTACTTTGTTGTGGGACGCTGGGTTATATTGGTAATTAAATGAACAAGAAACAAGTCTGGATGCAGCAAGTGCGTTATGACAGTGAATTTTCATAAAAACACGCATGAAATTTGGTTATCAGTATAACCTATATAGTAGAAACAATGTGTCATATATCATTAAAATAATTTTATTGTTTGAAAATGTAAAAAAAAATTCGAAAATAAACTCAAAATGTTCCCGAAAAACTGGTTCCTGGCCAACGAACGTTAAGCTAATAGCAAATTAAGCTAGTGAAATTTGAAATATATAATGAAAATTCGCTACTATAACGCGCTTAGTGCGTACTGAGTTTCTTTTCTTACAAGCATGCATTATATTTCGATGGAAAATGTAAAAATTTCGGGATGCAGCAAGTGCGTTATAGTAGCGAATTTTCATAAGAATTGTACACTATTATTATACAGCATATTAGTAAAGTAAATACTTTAAACTTACACAGACCTAGAAGATCGATTTTAGAGGTCCTAGTACGTGCACATTTGAAGAATTATTTCGAAAGTGTTGCCATCGACTAACTTTTTTTGAGAAAAATGCGGAAAAGTCAATTTTCTATGAAGCCAAAGAACTAACTTCTGCTATATCTGTAGATAGTGTAAGTCTCTTTAAAAGAAACTTGCATTACAAATTTCATTGAAGTTATACAGAAGATTTCCAGAAGGAATCGGGTTCACCACACTTCAAACAATATACACCTGACTTCTTGAGAACTGGAATACTGTCCTTATTTTGGATAAACAAACTTTTGACAGTGTTAGTGGACTTGAACGCTTGCAACACGGTCTATGTTGGCAGGACAGGGAGAGCATTAGGTCTGAGAATTACTGAACACCTAAGAAGCAGAAACCAACCCAATAACAACACTTCAATCTTTGGTTGCCATTTGAAGGAGTCAGGTCACCCTTTCAGCAAAGAAAATGACGCAACAATTCTGCATCCTTCCAATTTTGGCATTGAACAGTGTGTCATTCAAGAGATGGAAATTTATAAACATATCAATTGTTCTAACAAAAACGTACTTAATGTTTCCAATACAGACGTCACAAGTTTCTCAACCCTATATAGTCAACTAGCAGATCACCAATCCACACACCATTCAAGTAGAGCATGAGATAACTATGTGAGATGGTCTGCTCTGTGGTTTCCAGACCTGTCATTTTGTTTTTGGTGTCCGTATATTTTCGAGTTGATTTTTCATGTCTGTCAGTTGTTGGTTGCCATTTTCATTCTCGATTCAGAAGCCGACCTTACGTCAGGTCATTTTAGCCCACTCCGGACCTGTCCTTCGTTTTTAGCGTCTTTGCTTTCCGTGGTCGGTACGTCACTTCTGTCAATTGTCACTTGTCATTTTCCCTTTTCAGTTTAAGAACCGACCTTGCGCTGAGATGTTCTGCCGGCTTGTGTTCTCCATCACGTGTTGTGCACGTTATATCTCACCTTTTAAATTTATAACAAAAAAATTCTTTCTTGATTTCAACAGAGTTGTTATTTTCCAAGTTGTTAGCACTTCTGATACCAAATGGATCAATCCTATAACAACAGATGAAGCATGTTCCTTGGACATTCAACTGTATAGTTTTTAGTCCTGTTTAACAAGACAAGTCAGTAAGTTTGCCATCTTGGCGCTTTTTCATATTTCAAAAAACGGTAAAAAACTCGCTTCTGTTTCAATTCCCATTCACTTGATGAGTTTGATGTTCTCTGAAAGTTTCTTCTCACCTGCATGGCTTGCTGCTGTTTGTGCTGTTTGCTCTCACTCCTGTTGTTGTCTTCAGCTTAAACTTAAATTTTGGAGAATTTTTTAAGCTTTATGAGTTTTAGTATTAGACGTATTGTAATTTTTTGAAGATCTAGAGACAGCTTTTCTTGTGTTTCAATTTGACTTGTAGTTGTTTTTCATTTTTTATTGCATGTAGTACTTAGTGACTGTATACTTGTGTTCCTATAGCTTTGTAGCTTGACATGTTAACCATTAGCCTTTTTGACTTAGTGTTGGGGTTAGCTGTTGTTACCTCATTTTATCTTATATTCCTGCGTTGTACCCTCGCAGAAGTAGCCTACCGGAAAACTCAGTTTTTCTGACAAGCCTTTTATAAATTATAGATTCCCCTGAGGATGACCTGTTAGGTAAGGTCGAAACGCGTCGGGACAAGGAATAAAGTATTTGTTTGGAAAGAAAAGGCCTTTTATTCATCACCCAAAGATGTCAACCCCAAACATTTTGACGTTTAGGAACAGTAAATATAGTGTAGTTTATTAACTGATTGAATCCCCCAGTTAAATAAGAATCACTTGGCAAATTTTAAATTTCATGTCGTCTGTCATTTTCCATAATTTCGGCCGAGATTTCACGATTGTTGGTTCGTGTAGTATGTTTTATGCCTGGTATATATTTAGTTTGGTTACCGTTGATGTATCGTTTATACCTGTTGTATGAATCAATCTACGCGTGGCAGTTAACTACTCCGTCTGTCAGGCATTGAACCTTAACCACTAAGTCGTTTCAACGCAGGTCTTTGGCATTTTATTTTTAATTTGGAAAAAACTCTAAATATTGTGTAACAAATTACTTAAAAGTCACAACATATCTTTATTTGCAATTTTTCTAGCCGCATGTAAAGTCTCTTTACAGTTGCTAGAACGATGCTAGAATCCTTCATGCATCTAGTTTTAGCATGGAACAGTTTGTCCTGGAGGAAATGGAGATCTACAAGTACATAAATGGCTCCAATAATAATGTCCTTAATGTTTCAAACACCAGCAGCATGAACCCACCTTCCATTTGCAGAAACCTTATGCTCTAGCTCCATATAATTAAAGTGCTTATTTTGGTACCAACTTCAAGAATAACCCTTTTTTCACATACAGAAAAACCTGAGCGAATAGACTTTCATTTGCAGAAACCTGACTGGAACTTTCAATGGTAGTGCTCTATTTCCACATAATAAAAGTGCTTCTTGTGGTACCAAGTTCAAGAATAACCTTCTTTTCACATACAGAAAATCCTGAGCGAATTGACTTTCATTTGCAGAAACCCGACTGGAACATTAAATGGTAGTGCTACGAATGACGTGTGATCGATTCCAGCCATAGAGCAAAGATCGGTTGTTTCTTTGGTTCTCTCTCCGCGCCGTTGCCTTTTTGTCCGCCAGCCGTAGTTCACATGTAACTTTTGGTTGTCATGTCACTTGTCACTTTTGGTTGTCATGTCACTTGTCACCTTCGGTTTGCATTCTTGAGGTAAATATGTAGAGATCCATGGGACTCCATTTTGTTCGTTTGATAAAATTAAACTAAAAAAAATAAGCGTCTTTTGCATTCATCCTCCGATTTCTTCGAGTCTTGTGATGTTCCTGCCTTCCTGTTTTACGCAGTTTCTGTTTGGTATCCTGAGGACAATAGATGAAAAACCAAACTTTGACAACACTTCATACAGCATCTTTCTGTAATTGAGACAGGAAATTTGTAAGTATTAACCCAAATGTCGCATCTGTGTCCTTCTTTTCATTCTGAATTTCTATATGTTCAGATGTTCTTGGGAAGTTCTGCTCGGCTGTGCAGCCTGCTTTGCTTTTATGTTTGTGTTTGTCTGTAGCTTTTTATGTAATTGACAAGTTTGATTTTAACTTATTGCTTGTGACTCCATAAAAGTGTTGTTCATATTTGTGGGACCCAGTCCTATTTTAATTTTTTTAAATCTTAAATTGTACGTTTTTATAGAGATGTTTTATAATTCCTGACACTAATATCAGTTTAAATATTGCATGGCCGTTAGAGCTAATCTGTATTTGGCATTAGCTTTGCTGGATTTTGTATTCTTTCTGTAGTTGCAGTGTTAATCACTCGCATTGTAGACCTACCATGAACATAGTTTCTGACAACCACCTTATGACATTCTAGGTCTAAACCCCTGAAGATGGCACGATAATGTGTTGAAACTCGTAGGGTTTTAGAATAAATCAGTTTGTCTGGTAGTAAAAGCCTTTACTTTCCTTTAACCATGTAATTTCTTTGTCTTTTAACCTAGAGATCTGAATTATGGTACAAAGGATACTCTTTATGGCGGAAACTAGTGGACCAAATTTGGTTAGATTTTCCTGGGTAACGAACGTATCCAATCCATTTTCAAAAGGCAGGTACTCACCAAATTTAATCAAAATCGGCACATTATTTTTTGAGTTATCGATATGATACAATATATATATATATATATATATATATATATATATATATATATATATATATATATATATATATACAGGGTCGCTGATAAGTCTGGAAACGGTCGATTATCCGGGAAAATATACAAGGTGTCGAAAAAAGTTTTATACAAAAGTTTTTGGGTTCTTCAATGTCTACTAGGCGGTGATAATTTTATTTATACAGGGTTGGTCATACAGGCGTGGCACACCAATATTAATTTTTTTTAATGGAACACCCTATATATTATTCGATATTTCAATCCTTCTCTTAATTTTGAGCAACATTTATGAGAAGCATAATGTACCTAAACTCAATCGTTTCCGGGTAAAAAAATAAATAAAAATAAACGCTACTGTTTTTAAAATCTATTGGATGAAGAACAAAAATAAATGAAAAGTAGAATATCTCTTGAAAACAATCTGTGAGTGTGAAAAGAACCGGTTGCGATGTTTTTAACATTGTTTGGAATCCCAAGATAAGATAAGATGCCCATAAGAAACGCAGTATTATTCTTTTGTTTTAAAATGTTTCCAGGACAACGAATGTCAAACATTCATTCAGTGTCAACAGTTTTGAAACATTAGTAATTTAGTGTCAACAGTTTTTGTGCAAAATGGCAAGTTTAAGTGAAACCGAACGTATCGAAATTTTAATGATGATAGGGTACGGTGATAGAACACGAAGTTTTGCTCAAGTGGTGATTATGTTCAATGAGTTGCATCCTGAGCGGGAATCGATCTCCAAATCCACAGTTTCGAAAACTTTGCATCATTTTCACGAAACTGGCGGTATCAAGGATAAACCTAGAACTGGAAGGCCAGTAACCGTTACAAATGAAGAAAATTCTTTGAATGTAATATTGGATGTGGTGGAAAATCCGAAAACTTCGGCACAGCAATTGGCTTTAAATCACAATATGAGTCGATATTCAATTCAAAAGATTACGAAGCGGGAAAAGTTCCGTCCATATAAAATTCATTTATTGCAAGAACTGAGTGAAGACGATTTTGATCGCAGAATCGAGTTCTGTGAACTTATTATGGAGAAGTTACGCCAAAATTTTAACTTTGCCAACCACATTTTGTTTTCCGACGAATCTACATTTTGTTTGAATGGACAAGTCAACCGACACAACTGTAGGTACTGGTCAGACGAAAACCCACATTGGATGGAACAAATTCACACCCAAAGACCGCAAAAAGTAAATGTTTGGTGTGCTATTATTGGTAGACATATCATAGGACCTTATTTTATACACGGTAATTTGAACTCTGCTCGATATTTGACACTTTTGCAAGAATCAATTGTTCCAGACGTTAGTCGATTATTTCCGAACAATAACGACCCAAATCTACCAGCGGAAGAAATATGGTTTCAGCAGGATGGGGCACCCCCTCATTTTGGAATTGAGGTACGGGAATATCTGAATCAAACCTTTCCTGGCAGATGGATAGGGCGCAGGGGAACTATTGAATGGCCAGCTAGGTCTCCCGACATGACGCCGCTTGACTTTTTTTGTGGGGTCATGTAAAAAATTTAATTTACCAAAATAGACCGCAGAATATTGAAGAGTTGCAAGCAAGGATTGTGCATGAAATTAATAACATTCCTCAAAACGCTCTTGTAAATGCAGTGCAATGTTTTGTTAAGCGAATTCATTATTGTCAGGAGGTCAATGGAGAACACTTTGAACATCTTATAAAATAGGATTTCAAACAATGTTAAAAACATCGCAACCGGTTCTTTTCACACTCACAGATTGTTTTCAAGAGATATTCTACTTTTCATTTATTTTTGTTCTTCATCCAATAGATTTTAAAAACAATAGCGTTTATTTTTATTTATTTTTTTACCCGGAAACGATTGAGTTTATGTACATCATGCTTCTGATAAATGTTGCTCAAAATTAAGAGAAGGATTGAAATATCAAATAATATATAGGGTGTTCCATTAAAAAAAATTAATATTGGTGTGCCACGCCTGTATGACCAACCCTGTATAAATGAAATTATCACCGCCTAGTAGACATTGAAGAACCCAAAAACTTTTGTATAAAACTTTTTTCGACACCTTGTATATTTTCCCGGATAATCGACCGTTTCCAGACTTATCAGCGACCCTGTATATATATATATATATATATATATATATATATATATATATATATATATATATATATATATATATATATATATATATATATTGAAACTGAAACTGATCCCGGATATGGGTTTTAAGGGTCCTAGTTTGCGCTCATTTGAAGGAATTTTTTCAAAATTAAAAAGTCGGGATCTGCCCATCACTGAATTTTTTATAGAGAATTCACTAAAACGTAAAATTCAAAGGATGAGTTAACAGTTTTGCAGTAAAAGCGTGTACTAAATTTCCATTAAATGAAAACTCATCGACTATTTCAAACTAGTTAAAAATGCAGGTTGACAATAGTTTCCGAAGATTAAAGAACTCAATTCGATGAGTTTGTATGAGGCGGGTGTTTTGTTGATGCCGTCTGTCATTGTTTCGATACTCTATCTCTACACGGACGCGGATTAAAGTTTCAATACACTGGATTTACACATGCGAAAACATTTCAACTCTTTCTCTTTGCGAATAGAAAAACGATATTAAAATTAAAATTATTGTTGGGTATTGTAAACATGACACACTATGTTTAATATATTCGTTTCAGGTTTATGAATAATATTTGATAAATATAATGGATCTAGTAGCTTGTGAGATGTATAGACATCGCACAAAAAATTAATTCCAAACATTCCAGACAACAGCACTCAATAATCAACCCACGCTTCAAGGTGGATTATAAGGTTTGTCAGAATCTATATTTGGACTGAAGTACAGACATTCCCCTCCCATCTGTAAATAGTTTCCAGTCACTTTCAAGACTACACCTTTATTAGCAAAACGAACATTTTTTATAACGTATAATGTATAATGTATACAGGCTGATTCATAAGTGGTGACCAAAAATGAAACCCCATGTTCTTTGAACAATTTTAGAGAGGGTATGTCCTATAAAAAAATTTCCTATCATGCTTCATTAAAAAGATACAGAGTGTTGAAGTTGAATTTCAAAAAATAAAATTTCCCAATTTTTTAAAAAGTAGCACATATATTTTGCTGAAACTTTGCATATGTAGGCTGCTATGTAAGGCGCGTATTCTACCATAACAATTGAATCGGATAATCCAGCAGTGGCGCGCGTACCCACATGTCATTGGTAATCCCTCAAGAAAAAAACGGGTAAGCCAATGATATTTTTTATTTTTTGAATCTTACTTTCACTCCTAAACAGAATGACTCTCTTGATAATTTTCTATACGACGCTTATTTTACGAGTAAGCAATGAATCAGGTAAGTGTTTTAGAGCACAGTTCATGATTTTTAACCAGTCGTTGTTTGGTAGAAAATCGCAATGATACACTTTTATCAGGCTTATAGTAATTTATTTATTATAATAAATGTTCAAAAATGCCTCCATTGGCTTGAATAAACGCACGACATCTTTTTAATATGGAAAATTTAATGTCTTGATAATTTTTGTACGACGATTATCTTTGTTGTATTCAAGTAAGTAGTAGTTTAGTTCGCCAAAGTTGTCATTAAGTGTTACTTGACGTTTATGCTAACAAGTTATTATTTTGAATAGGTGTACGTGATAAACTTCATAAAATTGCAAAGTTTTCTACTCTTCTACTTCTTATAATGGAGTACACCTCAGAAGAGTATGCAGATATAATTTTTATCTACCGATATGCTGATGGAAATGCTCTAGCTGCTTGTCGGGAATATCAACTTAGGTTTCCCACTCGCCGTCAACCTACACCAAGGGTTTTTTCTCGATCGTTTTCAAGACTTTGGCAGTGCGGTATTGGACAACGTCCTGACGCTAGAGCTAATGGTAGAAGACAACATCAACTTGAAGACGAAGAGAGAGTGGTGGATGCAGTGATGGATGAACCTTCTACAAGTACTCGGAGGATTGCCACGCAGTTACAATATTCTCAAAGCTTTGTTTGGAGAACTTTACATCGAGAAGCCTTACATCCATATCATCGACAGAATGTTCATTGCCTTCTACCTGCAGATAATGTGCATCGACCAGTCTTTTGTGAATGGATGAATAATCAAAATATCTTATTCCCTAATCAATTTCTTCTGGTCTGACGAATCAACATTTACAAGAAATGGTATTTATAATTCTCATAATGAGCATGTCTGGTCATTGGAACATCCACATGAAACAAGGACTCGCACATTTCAACATAGATTTTCTATTAATTTATGGTGTGGTATTTTTATCGGCTCACTGTTCATGGAAGTCTTGCCACAACGTTTAAACGGATCTTCGTACTTAGCGCTCCTAGAAAACCGTGTAGAAAACATTCTAGATGATATTCCACTAGCAACAAGATGTATAATGTGGTACCAGCATGACGGTGCACCAGCGCATCATAGTCGAAACGTTGTTACATGGCTACATGAACATTATAATGAAAGATGGATTGGCAGAACTGGACCAATACATTGGCCTGCAAGATCCTCGGACTTAAACCCACTTGACTTCTATCTTTGGGATGATTTTAAGCGACTGGTCTACAGTGAACAAATAAATACACCAGAGCAGCTACAACAACTGATAAATAATGCTTTTCGTAATATTCAAGCAACAATGAATCCTCAAGACATTAAATTTTCCCTATCAAAAAGATGTCGTGCGTGTATTCAGGCCAATGAAGGCAGTTTTGAACATTTATTGTAATACATAAATTACTATAAGCCTGATAAAAGTGTCTTATTGCGATTTTCTACCAAACAACGACTGGTTAAAAATCATGAACTGTGCTCTAAACCACTTACCTGATTCATTGCTTACTCGTAAAAGAAGTGTCAGCAAAATATATGTGCTACTTTTTAAAAAATTGGGAAATTTTATTTTTTGAAATTCAACTTCAACACCCTGTACCTTTTTAATGAAGCATTATAGGAAATTTTTATAGGACACACCCTCTCTAAAATTGTTCAAAGAACATGGGGTTTCATTTTTGGTCACCACTTATGAATCAGCCTATATATTAACAATTAAACAGGTCAATGTCACCTAAATGACACAGGGATGTTCACGTACGTCTACAGGTTAACAATAAAAATAATATAACGCAAAAAATCATACAACAATTAAAAAAAATCCTTAAATATCACATAAAAGCAAAACACAAACAATTATAAAACACACAATAACGTTCAACAGAAAAGTTTCAGAATACAGATCTAAATCCAATATTGTTTTTTATAAACACCAGGTGCACAAGGTTTATACCATGGTAACTATATTACCAAGAAGGAGTGCACATTACAAAAAAATAATAAAAAGAACACTTTTTTTTCACTTAAGGCTCGTCCGCGTTTTGTTGCCTCGATAACACCGCAGTCTTTGGCTTATTGTGCATACCCTTAGTCTTTTCTACTCCACCTATTCCAAAATCACTGTGCCTTGAACTAGTCCTACACAGCAATTGGTAGGGTGAAGTTTTATATTGCTCTGTCTCCGGTCTAGACTGTCCGTAGATCAGTTGTCTTTTGTAGTCCAGAGCTTTACACTCGCACAAGATGTCCTGGGCTGATTCTGCAGAATCTGCATGCGAGGTCCCCCTCTAACCGCCCCATTTTATGCAGGTGTTTCATGACAGTCATGTGTCCCGTCAAGAGTACTGTTATGTTCCTGAGCTGTCCTCCGCTAAGAGTTACCAGCACCATAGCTCTTTTTGAACTAGGTTCCTCCATTACTGACTCCTCATGTCTTAGTCCTGAACAGTTTGCCCAGTGCACCGTATGTTCGTTTCTAAATCAACTTCCGAGTAAACAGACAGCATAAAAAACCTTCCAGAAGGTTATAGAATGTTTTAGAAACAATGGAACGCTTGTAGCCTTTCAACTTGCAACGTAAAACTCTGAAGGTTAGTAAAAATCGATATTCTGCGTCTTGTTTCAGTTCCCTCATATGTCGAAGGAGAATGTCGTTATTTGTTCCGGCCAATGAGAATCAAAATTAGTTCCGCGTGAACAAAGTAACCATTTGAGGGCAAGCACTCTTATATAAGCAAAATGGGGGGAAGTCGTCGGACTTTACCTAACGAGACGAAGGACTCCACTTCTCTGCAAGTACTAGTGAATTTGCCTATTGAGCTTTATTAATGTGTTTTGTTTGCAATTAATAATGTGTGAACCCCGTTTTCCACAGTTAGAAGCGGCAAGTCTGCAGATTTTCTTTAATATACAGGGCGAGTTTTTCTAAACATGTATTTATTGAAATTGCAGGGGTTTTTTCTTTTCCCTTCTGGTCTTTCATCTCGTATTTCCGTTATTTTTCATGAATATTGTCCTACTGCTTTAATAGTATCTTGAGAACTAACACTCTGCTCTGAGGGACTTTAATCTGTTGCCAGCGGCGTCAGCGTGCCGCTGGAAACTTCCTACCTGCCCTCGGTGAGCTAACACTGCTTTCCGTGTCAAAACACCTGTGCTAGCGGTCCTAACGCATTTGTAGCGCGCCATAGGCAGCTTCCAATCGAGCCACAGTTCTTTTAATTGTTGTCGCAGAGGCCTAGTTGACCACAGGGCCTAATCAAAGGCCTGACCTCACCCCTTTTGATCAGAGGGAGATTCCAAGTGAGCTTATTTTAACCTGTTGAGTGTATCATAAAATATGAGTCAAGATAAAACTTTCTCCTCTTTACCTGACTACTGTTGAAGAAATTTAAATCAAAATAAAATCATTCAGTGTTTACAAACTTAAAGCAGTGAGTTTGAATATAAGGGGAAACTTCCTTATGCAAATTTTAAATGTGTATATTGCAATAATTTCTGTAGTAGTTATTGCAAAATCGTATTACCCACCTTGTGTTATTTTCAACAATAAGCAATGCTGCTCTAAATGCTGCTGCTGCTGTTCTTGAAAATTCATTAGCATATTTTCTTTTTTTTTAATGTATAATTAGAAATAAATAATAGACAGGAGCCTTCAGCTGAAATAAGAATTACTTTTTTAGCATGCAAGCAGCTTTCGATAATTTTAACTAAACACACCTGGACAGAAAATAATCACTGAAATAATTAAAACACTGAGATAACTAAATTTTATATCTTAATTACATTTAAGCAAGTTATATGAATTTGTCGATAACATTTTGTTTTCGATATTTTCGCCTTGGTTCTGCAAGAAATTTTTAACATTATATGTTTTTTCACTATACGTTATAATAGTAAAAACTGTTATTCGACGTCACTTCAAATTCTGTAATGCAATATATGCAAGGTTGGACAAAGGCAGATTATGTTACATGTACTGCTATGATATTAAAATAAATGGTAGATAAAAATCTAAACAATGGAAGTTGCAACATGCCAGAACGTAGACAGGGACGCCATCTCGGTGCAGAATCAGGTAGTATGTGGTCACAATTGCTCTAGTTAGCACAAAATGTTATAGATGGAAACACTTGTACAATCAACTAACAATTTTGTAGATGTCTTACCTGGCTCATTTCTTTTATAATGCCGGGACAATGTTTGCTTTCAAAAGCGCTGAATTTTAGCATGCGACAATGTTCTCTGCAAGTATCAAAACTTGCTCAAAAAATGAGAACTATACTGATATATAAGTTATTAGATCAATCATTTTTATTATCGATGATTTCGCAGGTTAGTTTCTTAAGTGAGTTTAGTAAATAGCACTTTCTGTATTTCTCATATTGTACGTTTCAAACAGGTACAGTCCCGCTTAAAATTACACATACCTATGTTTGTCTAGTGTCCAACCATATCGAGCTTAATTTAAAAGAGGCTTGCTTTCGGCTTTCAGTGTAGTCTTGGACAAAACCTAGATTCATACACTCGCGAATTGCGTAATAGTCGCGAAACGTATTCCTATTGGTTTATTTAAAATAATATCGTAAAACTGCTGTTTTTTATTAGATTTTTCAATTTATTTTACTAATTTTTGTGTGCACACAGACACGATCTAAATGTCTTTTCTACTTTTAAGTTTGTGTAGCCCCAATGTTAATCAATCGTCCCTCTTTATTGTACTTACTTATCTTGTGCTTATATATGTAATATACAAATAAAAAAGCAATGAAACAGCAAGTTAATTTATTTACTTTAGTGCTGTATTCGATATTATCTGAAAAGGACATTATAGGCGACAATGTGGAATGTAATTTCGGTAAATTTACAGTTTACTGCAAGGAGGGTTGTTCGAGGGAAGCGGAGGTTAATTATAGGAATAAAATCTTCGAACGAAGCACATATGTATGACATAGATAACGGTATATTGATAACTATATTAATGCACAAAACTTAATAGTAATAATAACGATATAACAAAATGAATGAAAGAACTTACGTAGTTACGGACATATTGACTATTAATGTTAACAGTGTTTACATAATTAAATTATAATTATCGCGGCATTATTTAACCGACTACATTTCAGAAGCTTGTTTAATGAACTATATCTTTTCCGTCTACATTTTAGAAATGTGTTTAATTAACTATCTTTCTGACTAAATGAATCTCCTTTATATCAAAAACAAAGTCCTCTTAAGGTCCAGCGGCAGTAAACCCTTCTGGACTCTTGATAAATCTATTGGGAATAATTTCTGCAAGAGCATGTTCCCACCTCTTGTCTCAGGGGATGAAATTGTTTCTACCGCCCTGGGCAAGGCTGAGCTTTTTGCCTCGTTGTTCGCCGGAAATTCTACTCTCAACCCACCTCCGAATGTTCAACCACCAACAGTCACCAATGTCGCATATAAAATGACGGATATCATTTTCAAAACTAAAAAGGTGCGAAAGATGCTCTCTTCTCTTAATACCAGGAAAGCCTCTGGCCTTGACGAGATCCCAGCAATTGTTCTCAAAAAATGCGCATCAGAACTTGCTCCTGTCCTGACTCGTCTGTTTCAGACATCTTACAATAGAGGCATATTCCCTAGTAACTGGAAAACTGCTCGAGTACAACCCGTCCCCAAGAAAGGATCCAAAGCGCTTCCTAGCAACTACAGGCCTATCTCTCTCCTTTCAGTCATCTCTAAAGTGATGGAGCATTTCTGTTGTCGTGGATGGCCATTCCTCTAAACTGTATCCAATTAATGCAGGAGTTCCTCAAGGTTCAGCTTTAGCCCCTACTTTGTTTCTTCTCCACACCAATGACCTCCTCTCTAGCACATCCAACCCAGTTCACAGTTACGCGGACGACAGCACCCTCCACTCCAATATACAATACACTAAGCCTGTCTCTTTAGCCCAACTAGATGAGGATCGCAGACTCATGGAGGGTTCTATTTCCGCGGATCTCCAAAAAATATTAGACTGGGGAAGTAGAAATCTTGTACAATTCAACCCCACCAAATCACAGTCTTGCCTTCTTTCTCATAAGAGATACACCAGCCCTAGACCCATCACAATAAACAACCAAGTTATTCAAAGTAAAGAGTCCTTTTCACTTGTTGGCATCTCTGTGGATCGAAATATCAATTGGCACCAACATGTCACATCAATTGCAGAAGCGGCTGCTAAGAAATTAGGTTTCCTCTTCCGGGCTCGCAAATATTTTTCACCAGCTAATCTCTATACTTCATATACTTCACAAATAAGACCAAACCTCGAATACTGCTCCCACATCTGGGGTGCTGCTGCCGCTTCTACACTCACTATCCTGGACTCCATTCAAAAGAGAGCTATACGTCTCATCGGTGACCCTACCCTTACCCAAAGGCTGCCATCCCTTGCCCACCGACGTGCCGTTGGTGACCTCTCTCTCTTTTATAGATATGTGCATGGGCACTGCTCAGAGGAGCTTTCTTCCATAGTTCCTCCACCTGCTGCCCCCAACAGATCTACCAGGGGAACAGAACGAATGCACCCTTTTACTGTCCAGGTCACCAGACATAGAACATCTTGTTATGCCTGCTCTTTTGTCCCGAGGACTTCCAAGTTGTGGAATTCCTTGCCGGCACATGTTTTTCCTTCTCCTCCGAACCTCCAAACCTTCAAGTCCAGAATTAACAAGTTGCCTCTTTTCTCCTTGTCGACACCCACGGTACGATAGTATTTAGGCTGTAAGCCCTCGTGGTGTGTTGTTGAAATTAAAATTTACCAAACAATAACATATTTTGTTTCTTAACCTTCCGATCTGCTGACTATAACATTCCTGTCTATCTTACAAATTTGCTTGTTATTGTTTATATACTGAACGTGATAATTTCAATGTCAATCCATACATTGCTGACCTCTAATTAATTGAAATGTTTACATACCTTCCTTACAGAATTACACTTTTACTAATTATTTTGGTGTTTTTACCAATTACGTTTTTAAGGCTATTATGGCCGTTATGAGACATCATATGTTCTCTGAACAAGGGTTTTTAGTGTCTTTCAGAAACATGCTGAGAACCCCCATTGGATGAACAACCCACAAGGAAAATTTGGTGCAAACAACCCCTAAGAAACTTATGAGACCAAGAATTAATAGGGTTGCTAGGCGGGGAGGAAATCTGAGCGGAAAATGCTAAAAAAAACATATAGTCGGACTTTGGAAAGATGCGTTTTTTACATTTTGCAGCAATACTTCCTTTAAATCCTGTCTGCCTCGAACAACACTCATATTCACCCAGGTCTAGTAACATTCTTGGGGGTTGCTCCCAAGAAATTTTTCTTGTGATTTATGCTTTGAAGGTAGTTTTATGCATGGATAAGGGGAAGGAGAGGTGTTTTTGGGTGAGGGGCAGACACCCTCCTCGTCTTGGGGGTTCTTCTGCCCCTTCTGCATGCATACAATCACCATCAATGCATGAAATACAGAAATATTTTTTTGTTCCGCTTTCTAGTGTATTTTCTGTTGAGTATAGTTCTTGTTTGTCAACTGTTTTGTTGAGTTTTGTATCCAAGTTACTGTATAAATATTTATGTGCGAGGTCATGTTTTTGCTTGCCATTCTTTACTCTATTTTTTACCGTTCCTAATTAAATAAAGTAACGTTTTCTAATTTTAAATATAAGGCCTATGCACTATGATATATAATTCTTCTGAAAATTCACTACAATAACGCACAGGCTGCGTCCCGAACATTTTATTAACTGTTCAGTTAGCACATTTTAATGAAAATACGCTACCATAACGTAGCCGCCGTGTGCAAACTTTTTTAATTGTTATTCCCTTTCAGTTAGGGTAAACATAGCAAGTGACGTCAGCAGCAAAGACAAACACCCAACTGCTCTATATCAATATAATTTTACATAAAAGAACTAAAACTGTTATAGAAAGAGTATCACAAGGACACAAGTCCCAAGCAAGGGGAACAATAGAAGACACTTGTTTGTTCAGTACGGGATTTATTTGCCCAATATGAACAAAAAAAAGTAATAGACAAACAGGAGTGATTCCTTTTGAATGCCCTACCATCGATTTAAGGACAATTGATATGGAAGACGAGTCTTGAAGTTGTTTGTTTGTCCCTCTGACAAACACTGCGCTGGCAGTACCGCCATTCTTGTCTGATGTTACTCCACTTGGGCTCTATTTGATCAGAATATTCCATCAAAAGCTAAACATTTGTCAGTTTATTTGATTGTTTGCTCTATATTTATAAACTAGGTAAAATTAAGTACATAGACTTTGGTTGGAGACTTGTTATCGATTATCTGGCACCTTGCATGATGAAGGTTTTAACTATGTTTTCAATTTCTGGACGCATTAGCAAATGTGGCGTACGTGTGTGGTAGAATATTTTGACCAACTTTATATAAAATATACAGCAGGGTATGCCGATTAAAATTTTCCACCCACAAAAAAAAAGCGGAATTAAAAAACAATAATTTCGGAGCGTAGCAATTGCGTTATTGTAGCGAATTTTCATTGAATGCTTCAAATTTGAATAACTTAATTTGCTATCCATTAATTTGCTATTAACTGCAATGTCCTATATTGTTAAATGGCCGACTCGGGTTATGTTTGGTTCTGCTACAACAATTGATCAGATATTTTCTAATTTTACCCATAATGGAAGTTGCTGTGTGATACAAAATCAGATATCTGACCATCGCTCAGTATGTTTGGATTTTGATTTGCAGTTATCACAGTGTAAGGGCCAGTTTTTTGAAAAACATTCCTTTAATGACAATGCTGTAGGTAATTTTTTGCGAGACTTAGAGTCTGAAGACGGGTCAGATTTGTATTTTTTTTTTAAATTTCAACAACACACCATGAGGGCTTACAGCCTAAATACTATCGTACTGTGGGTGTCGATAAGGAGGAGAGAGGCAACTTGCTAATTCTGGACTTAAAGGTTTGGAGGTTCGGAGGAGAAGGAAAAACATGTGCCGGCAAGGAATTCCACAACTTGGAAGTCCTCGGGACAAAAGAGCGGGCAAAACAAGATGTTCTATGTATGGTGATCTGGACAGTAAAAGGGTGC
Source organism: Tillus elongatus (assembly GCA_964006375.1). Taxonomy (NCBI): domain Eukaryota; kingdom Metazoa; phylum Arthropoda; class Insecta; order Coleoptera; family Cleridae; genus Tillus; species Tillus elongatus. The sequence continues at coordinate 817,523 of OZ023270.1, forward strand.
ATTCGCTCTGTTCTCTTGGTAGATCTGTTGGGGGCAGCAAGTGGAGGAACTATGGAAGAAAGCTCCTCTGAGCACTGCCCATGCAGATATCTATAAAAGAGAGAGAGGTCACCAACGGCATGTCAGTGAGCTAGGGATGGCAGCCTTTGGGTGAGGGTAGCGTCACCGATGAGACGTATGCTCTCTTCTGAATGGAGTCCAGAATAGCGAGTGTAGAAGCGGCAGCAGCATCCAAGATGTGGGAGCAGTATTCGAGGTTTGGCCTTATTTGTGATGTATATAACGTATAGAGATTAGCTGGCGAAAAGTATTTGCGAGCCCGGAAGAGGAAACCTAATTTATTAGCCGCCGCTTCTGCAATTGATGTGACATGTTGATGCCAATTGAGATTTAGATCCACAGAAATGCCAACAAGTGAAAAGGACTCATTACTTTAAATAACTTAGTTGTTCATTGTGATGGTTCTAGGGCTGGTGTATTTTTTATGAGAAAGAAAGCAAGACTGAGATTTGGTGGGGTTAAATTGTACAAGATTTCTACTTCCCCAGTCTAATATTTTTTGGAGATCCACGGAGACAGAACCCTCCATATGTCTGCGATCCTCATCTTGTTGGGCCAAAGAGACAGGCTTAGAATATTGTATATTTGAGTGGAGGGTGCTGTCGTCCGCGCAACCTTAAACTGTGTTGGATGTGCTAGAGAGGAGGTCATTGATGTGGAGAAGAAACCAAGTAGGGGCTAAAGCTGAACCCTTAGGAACTCCTGCATTAATTGGATATAGTTTAGAGGAATGGCTATCCACAACAACAGAAATGCTCCAGTTGGAGAGGAAGTTTGCTGTCCAGGTACATAGTTTTGGTGGTAGGCCATAGGCTGGTAGTTTATTAAGCAGCGCTGCGTGCCAGACCTGGTCGAAGGCTTTGGATATGTCTAGAGCGACAATCTGGGATTCACCGTGTAGTTCCATAGATTTGTTCCAAGAATGGGTGACAAAGGAAATGAGGTCGGCAGTTGATCTGCGCTGCCGGAATCCATACTGCCTGTCGTGAATTAGATTGTGTTTTTCAAGAAATTTTAGTAATTCGGTGTTTATATACATTTCCATCACTTTAGAGATGACTGAAAGGAAAGAAATAGGCTTGTAGTTGCTAGGAAGCGCTTTGGATCCTTTCTTGTGGATGGGTTGTACTCGATCAGTTTTCCAGTTACTAGGGAATATGCCTCTATTGTAAGATGTTTGAAACAGACGAGTCAGGACAGGAGCAAGTTCTGGTGCGCATTTTTTGAGAACAATTGCTGTGATCTCGTCAAGGCCAGAGGCTTTTCTGGTATTAAGAGAAGAGAGCATCTTTCGTACCTTTTTGGTTTTGAAAATGATATCCGTCATTTTATGCGCGACATTGGGGACTGTTGGTGGTTGAACATTTGGAGGTGGGTTGAGAGTAGAATTGCCGGCGAACAACGAGGCAAAAAGTTCGGCCTTGCCCAGGGCGGTAGAAACAATTTCATCCCCTGAGACAAGATGTGGGAACGCGCTCTTGCAGAAATTATTCCCAATAGATTTAGCAAGAGTCCAGAGGGGTTTGCTGCCCTTAGAGGTTAAGAGGATTTTGTTTTTGATGTGGTTATTTAACGAATTTTGTATAGTTTACCTGATATAAATGAGGCGTCTAAATACTTTTTTAACATATTTTTTTACCATTTTGACGTTAATATCCCTAAACGTTGCCGGGAGCTGGGACTTGCATTCCGGAGGTGGGGGTCTTCCCGAGAGAATGAGGGCAGTAGCCAAGCGGCTGACTGCGAGCGGATCTCACCCTTGTGGTGGACTAGCCACGGCCTGATCTCCCAAAGTGGTCTCCCGTAAGGCAGTCCTCGTGGTCCTGGTTCTGGACTATAGCTGGGATATTTCGGGCTTCAGTAGGTCTCCACCCTTACTGGCAATCGAAACAGTCTGGCGATACCCGGTATCCCGAACGTCCTAAGGACATTGTCTGGAGTTTTGCCGTTTTCCATCTTTGTAGGAAATATTCTTTTCTTTGTGAGATACAAAGAGTTGCGTTTCTGAGCTGGTGTCTTCCCGGGAGAATAAGGGCAATAGCCAAGCGGAATCTCACCCTTGTGGCCTGATCTTCCAAAGTGGTCTCACGTAAGGCAGCCCTCGTGGTTCTGGTGCTGTACGACAGCTGGGATATTTTGGGCTGCAGTAAGTCTTCACCCTTACTGGCGATGGAAACGGCCTGGAGATACCCGGTATCCCGATCATCCTAGGGACATTGTCTGGTGTTTTGCCCTTTTCTATCTTCGTAGGAAAGATTTTTTTCTTTGTGAGATACAAAGGGTTGTGTTCCTGAGCTGGGGTCTTCCCGAGAGAATGAGAGCAATAGCTAAGCGGCTGACTGCGAGCGGATCTCACCCTTGTGGCGGATTAGCCATGGCCTGATCTCCTAAAGTGGTTGCCCGTGAGGCAGCCCTCGTGGTCCTGGTGCTGGACCACAGCTGGGATATTTCGGGCTGTAGTATGTCTCCACCCTTACTGGCGATCGAAACAGCCTGGCGATACCCGGTCTCCTGGTTACTTCAAAGAGATATTGTATAGGTATTGTTGATTGAAAACTCCCGCCTCTCTTGGGAGACACTTTCCTTAGGTTGTGAATGTTCTGTATGAATACAACGTCCTCCCAAGGGGCCGTAGTTAATTAGTGATAGTAAAAATTATACCGAGACGCTAGCTTATTTTGATATTGCAGCTGGTGTTTGCTTTTAGTTCGCATACTGCATGCCTGCTTATACCGACCGCTTGCCCGATACCTTGCCTTGGCAATCCTGTAACGCTTCCGCTCCATTACCGGCTTAGAATTCACAATCAGCTTCTCGACACCGCCCGCATAGCTCGCGAATATTAACTCCAGTCGGATTCGTTATGGCTGTTACTGCCTCTGGTCTCTAACAACTTAATTTGTTGGAAATAAGTTAGTTTAAGCGTTTTGTATTTCGCGAGATAACAATAGCCAACTCATACAATGTATATAAGAAGTACAGATCCCGATTCAACACCCAAGGTCGCTGACGAATGGGTTAATTAAAAGCAGCGCAATTGGAAGAATAGACTATTCATAAATGGGTAAACAACTAGACCTTCAATTCAGCAACCAGCCACCTGCTAGGATCACCTTCAAGACTGCAACTTAGGTGGAAACCGCCTCTCGGTCCACGCCCCACCAGAGACTATATATGGAAGTTACCAGACCACGGACGGACATTCCTACATTGTTATTGCTTGAGTCTCTTTTAACTTGTCATAATTTATATTTATCATTTTTTATTATTATTCATAAGTATTTTATGTAACTATAATCAATAAACTCTTTTAAAAAGTCAAGTGTGTTAACAAGAAAGTTAACTCGCGAGAACCCCTCTTGTAAATATTGTTATGTATATATTTTGTAAATATTTTGCTACAAATGCGTTTGCAAATAGATTATTTGTTTTATAAGGTGTTTCATTCAGCACTTCCTAACATGTCCACCCCAACATAATACGCACCATTTTGATCTCTAGTATACGGGCCATAATTAAGAAGTCCTGAGGGACTTCGTCTAAGGACCTAGGTGAACCCTGTCTTTACTGTAGTTTACCCCGGGTCTGGGTAGCTGTAAATAGCGACCTAGAACAGAGATATAGTCCTGAGGGAGCGCAGCGACTTCCTTTCAACCCCTCGTTGCTGGCGCCTGAGCAAATCCCGTAATAAAGCCGTATTGATAAGGTTATCCCGTGGAAACCTCCCCATATTAGGGAAAGATAACCTTATTCCGAAATTGACCAGTTTCAATATATATATATATATATATATATATATATATATATATATATATATATATATATATATATATATATATATGTATGTATGTATCATACCGATAACTCAAAAACTAATATGCCGATTTTGATAAAATTTGCTGAATACCTTCCTTTTACGAATGGCTTGGATAGGTTCGTTAGCCAGGAAAATCAGCGGAGGTTTTCCCGAAAAATTTTGTGTTTCATTTCAAAAAAATTATATCTCTGAAATTAACAAAGTAAAGGAAACCCCCGGTACGCGGATTTATACCATTATAAATGAGCTACCTACCAAAATTTAGCTTTGTAGGTTAAAAGACAAAAAATCTCGGGACGCAGAAAGTGCGTTATGGTAGTGAATTTTCATAAAAATGTTTTTATTGCAAATATGTGTGTTTTCTTTTTAAGAAAGCAGACATCAATTTTGGTTACCAGTATAACCTATATAGAAAAAGCAGGCATCAAATTTGATTACCAGTATAACATATATAGTAAAAACAATGTGCCATGTTTCATCAAAATAACTTGATTGTTTGAAAACGTACAGAAATTTCCAAAAGTAAACCAAAAGTGTTACTGAAAAAATCCGTTTCTTGGTCAACCTTATAGGTTAATAGCAAATTGAGCTTTTCAAATATGAAGCATTTAATCAAAATTCGCAACCACAATGCACTTGCTGCCTCCAGAATTTCTTAACTTACAAACATGCATTATATTTCGATGGAAAATGCAAAAAAATAAAGCGTTTTCGACAAAAAAAAATTATTTGTATCACCAACGACTTATGGGCCACCCTGTGATTGTCGCAATAATTTTTTAAGATGTAGCTCAAAACACCGTATAATTAATGTATACAATATTTTTTCATATCTTGTATAATAACGAATATATTGAGCTTTATTGATTTTTTACGAAAATTCGACAAAAATTATATACCATTAAACAATAAACTCTATAGCTAAGGCTACTGCCAAGCATCAGAGAAAGGGTCTATTAGAAATGAATTTTCTGGAAATATTTTAGTAAAATGAAGGACAATGACGGTTGAAACTAAGAGTTCGGTGTATGTAAAACATTCTTCTTGAGACATTTTCTTTCCATAGCCCGTATTATATTCAAGTTATTTGCCTAAATGTTGGGAATTTTGACGTTTTCAATTGTCACTTTGACGTTTTGAGGAAACCCCCAATTTATTTTTCTTTAAATGCCCATAACTTTTTTGTCTTTTGACCTACAGAGCTAAATTTTGGTAGGTGGCACACCTATAATGATATAAACCAGCATGCCAAATTTGGTTGCCCTTACTTTGTTAATTTTGGAGATATAAATATTTTGCGAAAGAAAACACAAATTTTTCCGGGAAAACCTCGGCGGATTTTCCTGGCTAACAAAATTATCCAAGCGACTTGCGAAAGGAATGTACTTACCAATTTTGACGTTTAAAATCGCAATTTTGACGTTTTGAAGAAAATCCAAATTTATTTTTCTTTGAATGCCTGTAACTTTTTTATCCTTTAACCTACGGAGCTAACTTTTGGTAGGTAACTTGCCTATAATGATATAAATCCGCACATGAAATTTGGTTGTCCTTGCTTTGTTAATTCCGGAGATATAATTTTTTTTCGAAAGAAAACACAAAATTTTCCGGGAAAACCTGGACCGATTTTCCTGGCTAACGAACTTATCCAAGCCATTTGCAAAAGGAATTTATTCACCAAATTTAATCAAAATCGGCCCATTATTTTTTGAGTTATCGGTGTGATACATATATATATATATATATATATATATATATATATATATATATATATATATATATATATATATATATATATATATATATATATATATATATATATATATATATATATATATATATATATATATATATATATATATATATATATATATATATATATATATATATATATATATATATATATATATAAACATATAAAAATTTAAACCGACCCCGGATATGTGTTCTGGGGGGCCTAATTAGCGCTCATTTGAAGAAATTTTTTTAAAATTCAAAAGTCGGGATCTCCTCATTAGTGAATTTTTTTTAAGAAAATTCACTAAAAAGTTATGGCCATTTGAGAAAAATAAATTTGGGTTTTCCTCAAAACGTCAAAGTCGCGTTTAACACGTCAAAATTGGCAATGAACCTGAAAGTAATATGAGCTACGGAAAGAAAATGTCTCAAGAAGAATGTTCCACAAAGCCTGAAGTCTTAGTTTCAATCGTCATTGTCCTACATTTTACTAAAATAAGTCCAGAAAATTGATTTAAAATAGACCCTTTCTCTGATGCTTTGGCAGTAGTCTTGGCTATAGAGTTTATCGTTTAATGGTATATAATTTTTGTCAAACCTTCGTAAAAAATCAATAAAGCCCAATGTAGCTGTTATTATACACGATACGAAAAAAAATTGTATACATTAATTATAGGGTGTCTTGAGCTACATCTTAAAAATATTTCTACAATTACAAGGTGGCCCCCGTTAGTGATTCAAATGTTCTTTTTTTGTTTTAATCGAACACACCCTATGTTATTGCATTTTTGCATTTTCCATCGAAATATAATGCGTATTTGTAAGAAAAGAAAGTCGGGACGCAGCAAGTGCATTATGATAGCGAATTTTCATTAAATGCTTCAAATTTAAATAGCTCAATTTGCTATAAACCTATAAGGCTGACCAAGGAACCAGTTTTTTCGGGCACACTTTAAGTTTACTCTCGGAAATTTTTGTACATTGTCAAGCAATTTTTTCTACTATATAGGTTATACTGGTAACCAAATTTGGTGCCTGTTTTCTTAGAAAAAAAAAAACCATATTTGGTGTTAAAAACATATTAATGAAAATTCACTACCAAAACGCACTTGCTGCGTCCAGACTTTTTTATGTTGTGCTTGTTTATGTTTTGTTTATTAATTTTTGTAATTTGTTTATTTTGACTAGTCCTATACAATATATGTTGTCTTTGGGAACTATATCTTATTATTATTATTATTATTATTATTATTATTATTATTATTATTATTATTATTATTATTATTATTATTATTATTATTATTATTATTATTATTATTATTATTATTATTATTATTATTATTATTATTATTATTATTATTATTATTATTATTATTATTATTATTATTATTATTATTATTAAGGTTTGCTGGGTACGAAAACAGTTTCCTCGGAAACATTTAAAGTTGATTTTCGGAAAATTTCTGTACATGTTCAAACAGTGAGGTAGCTTGATCAAATATGGTACATATTTGCTATTAAAAATATTTTTCTGAAAATTTACTCCCATAACGCGCTTGCTGCGCACATACTTTTTATGTTATACCTGATCACCTCGCAGATATTTTATCGCCGACTGCAAGAGATTCTACATAAGGTGAACTAGTTTTATCTCGATAATGACGAGCGGCAGACACTGGGAGAAAGTTTCTATCAAGTTAAAGAAAACGCCTATTCGGCTGTATTTGCTTTACATGAAAAATAATTCGTTGTTTGTTATAATACTGTTAGAGAAACAACTTCTTTTCATGTCGTTACATAATAATAACATGTGAGTACATGCTTGACTTTCTAACATAAGCTAAGTAAAGTGCATTATAAAAACCGCAAAGACATGCACTCAAATACATCAGCCGATAACCCAATATCGATTCTTCAACGACACTATCGCTCTTCCAGTAATGTCTATTTTATATCTACTAGACTAGACTACCAGGCCAAAGAAACAAGAACTAAAAAGCGACAGTCCTGGAATGCTTGGTGAGACCTAAACAAAGCGTCCTTCTGAGGAAACCTCCACAAAGAGAGACTTCTCTCTCCTGTAAATTATGAACAAAGTCCTTGTGCTAGCGCTATTCGTCCACTATAGAGTCCGGTGTGTTCCTTTTGCTCCAGAAATCTCCAGGATATGATCGATATTTCATCGCTCGTTTCCGATAAATTTATTACGCTGCATTTTGACAGCTGTCTTTTTTTTGCCAGTTTTTCACCTAAAATATATAAGGAGGTGCTCTGTACTTGTCAATCGTTGAACAAATAAAACTACAACGTCAGATGTGTTGGTTCTGGAAAAATGAAAGGCATTAAAGCAACTACGCGGAAACTATCTAGTGATCCAAAATATATTTTATTAGAATTTATCTATGCCATGCACCAGACGATTTTGTTTACATTTAAATGAGCAATATAACCCACGTAGAAAAAAATGCACGCGCTCAATCAATTTTTAGAATCTTGCTGGTTCAGTGTGCGCCTCTGAATTCAATAGTACTGGGTTCTATTCCCAGGATTTCCCTTTCACTGTTTCAGTACATACTGTAAAATTAACATCAACTGAGGTTGTGGCATTGTATTTGAGCAAGTTGAATGTATGCACGTTCCGCCAGGCGTACGCTGATGATAGGCTGGTCTTTGTCACCAGAAAATTCCCCGGCGTCGTCTGTTAGTGCACGCAAGCTGCCTGTAGTATAATTGAAAGGTGGTGTGGTGAGCTGGGACTCTGCGTAAACCCAGCGAAGACGGAGATGATCCTATTCACCAGGAAGGGGAATATGGAGGGGTTCAGGGCGCCTGTGATGTTTGGAAAACCTTTAGCTTTGGTGCGGTAGCTCAAATATCTGGGGGGTGATCCTGGACTCCAAACTAACATGGGCGTCGCAAATAGAACGAGTAGTAAAGAAGGGAGTAGCGACCCTCTGGCAACTGCGTCGAGTCATAGGGAGGATCTGGGGACTTAATCCTCGAATCCTTCATTGGATTTACACTGCGATCGTCAGGCCGAGAATCCTCTATGAGGCGTTGGTCTGGTGATCTGGTGTGAACCAAACTACTACCAAGAAGATGGCCAGACTCCAAAGGCTGGCAATCCTGGGTATCACAGGCGCTATGAGGACGACAGCCTCAGTCGCGCTAGAGGTCTTGCTGATACTGCCACCGCTTTCCATGTGTATCAGAAGGAAGGCTATGGCGTCGCATCTTAGAATGCGAGACTCTGGAAACTGGTGCGGGGAGGGAACAATAATGGGACATGCAAGAGTCGCCAAGGAGGTAGAAAAGGATATTCCGATTTCCACCATCAAGGTACGGAATGCAGATGACGATATTAGGTTGACTAGGCCATATACCCTCAGAATCCCCAGTAGGGATCAGTGGAGGCAAAATGAGGTTGCATTCCAGCCCGCAAGCCTGGTCTGTTTTACCGACGGATCGCGGCTGGAGGATTAACAATCCTCCGGGGCAGGAATATATTTCGACAGCTTGGGGGTGCGCGAGAGTTATGCTCTTGACGCATATACCACGGCATTCGAAACGGAGTTGTACGCTATCCTGTCTGCAGCCAATCGACAGGATGTGAGGGCGAGCTCCGAGAAATGTGTATACATTTGCTCGGATAGCCAGGCGGTCATCCGGGCAGTCTGCGCGGCGAGAATTAAGTCAACACTGGTTGAGGAGTGCGTTGACGCCCTTAAAGGACTAGCCAGGACAAAGTAGGTGTGGTGTGGGTTCCGGGACACTGTGGCGTAGCGGGGACTGAGGTGGCGAATGATCTCGCAACACTTGGTTCCCGGCGGCCGTTCTGTGGCCCGGAGCCTGCGATAGGCATAAGTAGGAAGAAGGCCTCTGTCGCCTTAGACAGGCGAACAGAGGAAGCAATGGAGAGGCACTCGGGGCTGGCCAATGCCTGTAGGCAGGCAAGGGACTTCGTGGAGTGGCCGGACAGAGATAAAGCTGTCTGGCTACTCGGAAGGAGTCGACCTGCGCTTCGCCGCATCCTTGTGGTGCTGACAGGTCACTGCGCCCTTAGAAGATACCTCACATTGATAGGTGTCGAGTGGGATCCAGGAATGCGGCGAGAATAAGATACGCCTTACCACTACCTGTGTGAATGCGAGGTTTTTGGGAGTCTTCGAACAGAATTGTTAGGTTCGAGAACTCTGAAGAGGAATCAGGTAAGTTCCGTCCAATGGAATACCTTCACGGCCTTCATTTCGAGGTCGAGGCGGTTTGGCGACGGAACCGATGAAGAGTAGAGCATGTTTGCTGGGTTACTGGGGTTGGCAAAAAGGGCCCATTGTGGCCTACTTGGCTGGCGTTAGCATCCCCACCACTGCTACTACTACTACTCCGCCTATCAGAGGTGGCGTAAATCAGTCGGTCCGTGTTCATGTGATGTTGCGCACGTTATAGATCCCTACCCTCCTTATAGAAAGGCAGGGGTTCAGCAAAATTTATAGTATCGGGAGGTCAAATTGCTCCCTGCCGTCGGTGATTTGTCATAGAACGGAATAGAACGACGTTAAAATTAAAGAAAAATCAAGTTTTTAACGTCCAAAACGAGGAAAAAAAAATTGGACCATAAAATGGATAGATGTCAATTTTTGGCTTAGTTTGCTAAAATTCCATTTACAAATTGTCTAGCACCTCACAAAATCTGAATTTCATATCATCTGTCATTCTACCCAAGTAATTGTTGACAAACGATTTCAACGGTTTTCGGAATTCTAGAGACAGACATTTCTCGATCGCTAGTCCGGACGGTTTATTTTACGCGTGTTATGTGTAATGATTGTCTTTCTTAGGCAACCACGTAAATAGTCTCAATTTATGTCTGCCAGGTTTTATTTAACTTTTTAGTGAATTTTCTTACAAAAAAATTCACTAATGAGGAGATCCCGACTTTTGAATTTTGAAAAAATTTCTTCAAATGAGCGCTAATTAGGCCCCCCAGAACACATATCCGGGGTCGGTTTAAATTTTTATATGTTTATATGTATATATATATATATATATATATATATATATATATATATATATATATATATATATATATATATATATATATATATATATATATATATATATATATATATATATATATATATATATATATATATATATATATATATATATATATATATATAAGTATCACACCGATAACTCAAAAAATTTAGGGCCGATTTTGATTAAATTTGGTGAATAAATTCCTTTTGCAAATGGCTTGGATAAATTCGTTATCCAGGAAAATCGGTCCAGGTTTTCCCGGAAAATTTTGCGTTTTCTTTCGAAAAAAAATTATATCTCCGGAATTAACAAAGTAAGGGCAACCAAATTTCATATGCGGATTTGTTTCATTATAGGCAAGTTACCTAACAAAATTTAGCTCCGTAGGTTAAAGGATAAAAAAGTTACAGGCATTCAAAGAAAAATAAATTTGGATTTTCCTCAAAACGTCAAAATTGCGATTTTAAACGTCAAAATTGGTGAGTACATTCCTTTCGCAAGTCGCGTGGATAATTTTGTTAGCCAGGAAAATCCGCCGAGGTTTTCCCGAAAAAATTTGTGTTTTCTTTCGCAAAATATTTATGTCTCCAAAATTAACAAAGTAAGGGCAACCTGGTAAGCTGGTTTATATCGTTATAGGTGTGCCACCTACCAAAATTTAGCTCTGTAGGTCAAAAGACAAAAAAGTTATGGGCATTTAAAGAAAAATAAATTGGGGGTTTCCTCAAAACGTCAAAGTGACAATTGAAAACGTCAAAATTCGCAACATTTAGGCAAATAACTTGAATCTAATACGATCTATGGAAAGAAAATGTCTCAAGAAGAATGTTTTACATACACCGAACTCTTAGTTTCAACCGTCATTGTCCTTCATTTTACTAAAATATTTCCAGAAAATTCATTTCTAATAGACCCTTTCTCTGATGCTTGGCAGTAGCCTTAGCTATAGAGTTTATTGTTTAATGGTATATAATTATGGTGGAATCTTCGTAAAAAATCAATAAAGCTCAATATATTCGTTATTATACAAGATATGAAAAAATATTGTATACATTAATTATACGGTGTTTTGAGCTACATCTTAAAAAATTATTGCGACAATCACAGGATGGCCCATAAGTCGTTGGTGATACAAATAATTTTTTTTGTCAAAAACGCCTTATTTTTTTGCATTTTCCATCGAAATATAATGCATGTTTGTAAGTTAAGACATTCTGGAGGCAGCAAGTGCGTTGTGGTTGCGAATTTTGATTAAATGCTTCATATTTGAAAAGCTCAATTTGCTATTAACCTATAAGGTTGACCAGGAAACGGATTTTTTCAGTAACACTTTTGGTTTACTTTTGGAAATTTCTGTACGTTTTCAAACAATCAAATTTTTTTGATGAAACATGGCACATTGTTTCTACTATATATGTTATACTGGTAGTCAAATTTGATGCCCGCTTTTTCTATATAGGTTATACTGGTAACCAAAATTGATGTCTGCTTTCTTGAAAAGAAAACACACATATTTGCAATAAAAACATTTAAATGAAAATTCACTACCATAACGCACTTGCTGCGTCCCGAGATTTTTTAAAATTTCTTCACGAAAATTCACTAAAAGCCTGGACACAGCAAGTGCTTTATGGAATCGAATTTCCATAACAATGTTTTTTAGGTCAAAAATGTATTTTTTAAATAAAATACTCTATGTATATTAGATTATACCTTGCCGCTGAGGTCACTTGGTGTAGCAGAGGGTGAGAGGGTTGACATGGGGACACGAGGGAGTCTATACAACGACTATGACTATGACTCTAGACATCTCTAGAGAGCAAGTAAGGTGGCGGAAGTCATGAAAACTGGGGAACTACCGACACACACACACACACACTTACAATCTGCCTTCCTCTCTCCCTAGACCGAGTAATTCTCACAACACCCACAGCCGACTTGATATACTATTTAATAATGCAACTGTGTCACAACGACAACATATTAAAAGTTGTTACCGGTATCTACAGGGGGTAGTTTGAAAATGTTGGTAAAATAGTCCAGACAGATTGTGTTGCGTGTTCGCCGAGCCGAGTAACATGCAGACTATGGACTATAAGGTCGCGAGTTCGAGTGCCTTACTCAAACACTTGGTTTTTTTACTCGAATGTAGAATATACGGCTTCTTATGAGTTGCAGGTGGTGCCAACACGTAGATTTTACATTGAGAAATGGCAACCTGCAATGTGAAAACTTCACCTCTACATTAAACCCCATTTGAGTGACAGTTGCAATCCCAAATTTTTAAATATGAAGTGAGCGCTTGTAATATCTCATTTGACACATATCTTCATTCTCTATTCAAAAAATGTATGGTTTTAAAATTTGTTGCAAAAATTAACAGTAGAGAAAATAAATTCATCTGATTGCGAATTTCACTAAAACACACTAGAAAAATAATAACTAAACGCGTTTCATTCTTGATAATGAGCAACCAATTAAGAAGAAGATATAAAAAGTTACCAACATTCTTCATTGTAATGATGCAGTAGTGGCAGTGGAGGAGAGGCCAACGCCAAGCAACTAGGCCACAATGGGCCCTTTTTCCAACCCCAGCAACCATGCTCTACTCTTCCTCCGTTCCGTCGCTAAACCGCCTCGACCTCGAAATGAAAGCTGTGACAGTCTTCAATTGGACGGTACTTACCTGATTCCTTGAACCGAACAATTCTGCTCGAAGTCTCCCAAAAGCCTCGCATTCACACAGGTAGTGGTAGGATGTTTCTTCATCCTCGCCGCACTCCTGGGATCCCTCTCTACGCCTATCAATGTGAGGTATGATCTGAGGGCGCAGTGGCCTGTCAGCACCCCTAGGATGCGGCGAAGCGTAGGTCGACTCCTACCGAGCAGCCAGACAGCATTATCTCTGTATGGCCCCTCCACGGAGTTCCTCGCCTGCCTACAGCCACCAACCGACCCCCAGTGCCACTCCATTGCTTCCTCTGTTCCCCTGTCTAAGGCGACAGGGGCCGTCTTCCTACTTATGCCTATCGCAGGCTACGGGCCACAGAACGGCCGCCGGGAACCAAGCCTAGCGATATTATTAGCCAACTCAATCCCCGCTACGCCACAGTGTCCCGAAACCCATACCAGTTGCACCTTCTTTGTCCTGACTAGTCCTTTGAGGGCGTCAGCGCACCCCTGAACCAGTGTTGACTTGATTTTGGCCGCGCAGACTGCCCGGAGGACAGCCTGACTATCCGAGCATTTCTCTGGGCTCCTCCTCACATCCTGTCTATTCGCCACAGACAAGACAACGCACACCTCTGTTTCGAATGCCGTGGTATATGTGCAAAGAGCATAACTCTCGCGCACCCCCAGACTGTCGATGTATATTCCCGCCCCGGAGGATTGTTGATCCTCCAACCGCGATCCGTCGGTGAAACAGACCAGGCTTGGGGGCTGGAAAGCAGCCTCATTTTCCCTCCACTGGTCCCTACTGGGGATCCTGAGGGTATATGGCCTAGTCAACCTAAAATCGTCCTCGGCATCACGTATCTTGATGGCGGAAATCGAAACTTCCGTTTCTACCTCCTTGGCAACCCTTGCATGCCCTATTACTGCTCCCTCTCCGCACCAGTTTCCATAGTAATGATAATAATAATAATAAAATAAATAATTTCTGAATATGCCTTTGCTATTGATGGATATATGTTGTTTCCGTGTGATAGAACTCGAGCTAGAGGTGGTGGCTCAGCGGCCTATGTAAAAAGATAATCTGAAACTTATAAAAAATGTTAGATAATCAGCGAAGCTAGACGCGTACGAGGGTATTTATATTTCTAAGGCAACAAAAAACAAAAATTCCTTAAATCGAGCGCCGCTACTGATTTGCAGTCCTTTGTTTCCGTTCTGTCTTTGATATAGTAAATATTCCAAAACTTGGCTGGTAAATTTATAACGGACATTCAAAAACCTCGGCCGGCAATCAACGTAAAATACACAGAAAAATTGCCTGCGATTTCGACTCCCTCTCGGTATCGTTCTTTATCTAAGACTCAGTATACAAGGTGATGTTTAGTTGTAAGTAATCTAGAATTCTTCATTCCCCGATGGTGTTAATTTTGTTAGTGAAACGATTGTCAGGCCTTTAAAAACATGTGTTGTGGTGATTTAGGTTCTTCAAGTGTACTTATCAGTGCTCATCACAGGTTGCAATCTTCACTTAGTATACGACAATGTTTTTTTTTTAAATTTCAACAACACACCACGAGGGCTTACAGCCTAAATACTATCGTACCGTGGGTGTTGACAAGGAGGAAAGGGGCAACTTGTTAATTCTGGACTTGAAGGTTTGGAGGTTCGGAGGAGAAGGAAAAACATGTGCCGGCAAGGATTTCCACAACTTGGAAGTCCTCGGGACAAAAGAGCGGGCATAACAAGATGTTCTATGCCTGGTGACCTGGACAGTAAAAGGGTGCATTCGCTCTGTTCCCCTGGTAGATCTGTTGGAGGCAGCAGGTGGGGGAACTATGGAGGCAAGCTCCTCTGAGCAGTGCCCGTGCAGATATCTATAAAGAGAGAAAGAGAGAGAGAGAGAGAGAGAGAGAGAGAGAGAGGTCACCAACGACACGTCGGTGGGCAAGGGACGGCAGCCTTTGGGTGAGGGTTGGGTTATCGATGAGACGTATAGCTCTATTTTGAATGGAGTCCAGGATAGCGAGTGTAGAAGCGGCAGCTGCACCCCAGATGTGGCAGCAGTATTCGAGGTTTGGCCTTATTTGTTAAGTATATAAGGTATAGAGATTAGCTGGTAAAAAGTATTTGTGAGCCCGGAAGAGGAAACCTAATTTCTTAGCAGCCGCTTCTGCAATTGATGTGACATGTTGGTGCCAATTAAGATTTCGATCCACAGAAATGCCAACAAGAGAAAAGGACTCATTACTTTGAATAACTTGGTTGTTCATTGTGATGGATCTAAGGCTGGTGTATCTCTTATGAGAAAGAAAGCAAGACTGAGATTTGGTGGGGTTGAATTGTACAAGATTTCTACTTCCCCAGTCTAATATTTTTTGGAGATCAACGGAGACAGAACCCTCCATGAGTCTGCGATCCTCATCTATTTGGGCTAAAGAGACAGGCAATATTGTATATTTGAGTGGAGGGTGCTGTCGTCCGCGTAACTGTGAACTGGGTTGGATGTGCTAGAGAGGAGGTCATTGATGTGGAGAAGAAACAAAGTAGGGGCTAAAGCTGAACCTTGAGGAACTCCTGCATTAATTGGATACAGTTTAGAGGAATGGCCATCCACAACAACAGAAATGCTCCTGTTGTGGGGGAAATTTGCTGTCCAGGTACAAAGTTTTGGTGGTAAGCCATAGGCCGGAAGTTTATTAAGAAGGGCTGCGTGCCAGACCTGGTCCAATGCTCTGGATATGTCTAGAGCAACAATCTGAGATTCACCGTGTAGTTCCATAGACTTGTTCCAAGAATGGGTGACAAAGAAAAGGAGGTCAGAAGTCGATCTGCGCTGACGGAATCCATACTGCTTGTCATGGATTAGACTGTGTTTTTCAAGAAATTTTAGTAATTCGGTGTTCATATACTTTTCCATCACTTTAAAGACGACTGAAAGGAGAGAAATAGACCTGTAGTTGCTAGGAAGCGCTTTGGATCCTTTCTTGGTGATGGGTTGTACTCGAGCAGTTTTCCAGTTACTAGGGAATATGTCTTTATTGTAAGATATCTGAAACAGACAAGTCAGGACAGAAGCAAGATCTGGTGTGCATTTTTTGAGAACAATTGCTGGGATCTCGTCAAGGCCAGAGGCTTTCCTGGTATTAAGAGAACAGAACATCTACCGTACCTTTTTAGTTTTGAACATGATATCCGTCATTTTATGCGCGACGGGACTGTTGATGGTTGAACATTTGGAGGTGGGTTGAGAGTAGAATTGCCGGCGAACAACGAGGCAAAAAGTTGAGCCTAGCACAGGGCGATAGAAACAGTTTTATCCCCTGAAACAAAAGATGGGAACGTTCTCTTGCAGAAACTATTCCCAATTGCTTTAGCAAGAGTCTAGAAGGGTTTACTGCCCTTGGAGCTTGAGACGGCTTTGCTATTGATGTGGTTATTAAACGAGTTTTTTTGCCTTGCGAACATAGCGGCTTCTTGCGTCGTTAAATGATTTACGGTTTTCTTGACTGAGATTGTGTAGAAGCGTTTTGTAAGCTTTGACCTTTTCAAGTCTGGCCTTGTCACAGTATTTCGAGAACCAGGGCTTTTGAGTGGCTGAAGAGGTTTTCTGTGTACGTGGAATAAATAATTCCATGCTAGCTTGGATAATTTCGGTGACGTTTTGTGAGATATCAGAGGGGTCAGGATGAGAGAAGCAGACAGACGCCCATGGAAATGAGGAAAAGTAATCCCGCATTTCGTCCCAGTTTGCGGTGTTGTAGTGCCAAACGATACGTGGGTGTGATGACTGTGTGACCTCGGGTTGCATTGCGTAGGAAGCAGTGACCATGCCGTGGTCTGAGCGACCAAGGGGGGCGGTGACTGATATCTTATATCATTCAGGTTTTGTAGTAAGAAGGAGATCCAAGGGATTTGAGCTGTGTGTTGTGATACGAGGAAAGTAAGTAGGTTGCTGAACCATATTGGCTAAAGAGTTGCTGACTGCAAAGGCCTCCGCTGCTTTCCCTTGTGGATCGGTTTCATGCTGCGTGACGATCTGTAGTTTTTCATTTAATAGACGAATGATTCACCGAACAGAAAATGTTAGGTACGTTACGGAATCGACGTAGGAGCTTCCTTTGATGGTGAAACATTTCTTGTAACCCTGGTATATTCTAGTATCATGCAGAAGAGCTTCCTGCAGTTCTCGTTATGTGAGGTTATGTAACGTATGACTGGGGACGTAGTGTTCCTGTATAATTGCTGAAGCAGTTCATATACATTTTATATGTGTTCCTGTTTATAATGGGGATGTGACACCGTTAAGGTTGTTAACTACACAATAGAGGTTGATATCGTATGTCTCTCTTAGCTCAGAACTCTGGTACGGGTAATTGAAATTGGAATCACTTTAATTTGACTGTCCGTTTTCATGTTTAATTACAGCTAAGGCAAGGAATTTAAGTAATAAAAATTTCGGGACGCAGCAAGTGCGTTATAGTAGCGAATTTTCATAAGAATTGTACACTATTATTATACGGCATATTAGTAAAGTTAATACTTTAAACTTACACAGACCTTGAAGATCCATTTTCGAGGAGCTAGTACGCTCACATTTGAAGAATTGAAAGTGTTACCATCCACATCTCTCTATTATCAAAGAAATCTTACGTTCTAACTTCTTTGGAAAAAATGCCCGTCACAAGATAAAAATAATGAAAAGCTTGCCCGGCTTCTGGCCCGTTACAATTTAGGAAAAGCGATGTTTCGGAAAAATAAAGAAAGAACGAAAAGGAAATTAAACAAACCACAGAGAAGAGTAAAAGAGAAAGAATAGAGAATGGTTTCACGCTACATTAGGGAATTGGGAACTTCAGCGTCGGCAGTTGGTACCAGGCTCAGCTGGTATGTCACTACTATTTGTCTACTCCTAGTGACAGATGCAACAGATGTTAAAAGAACGGTTTTTGGGGGCTAGAAGTTTATAAACTGATAAATTATTCGACACAAAATATTTAGTCAATTATCTGATAGTTAAATAAATACAACGATATCAACGGTAAATAAAATTTAATAGCTGGAATCACACCACCATAGGTGAGGAATGGTTACATTAATTAATTGTTGTATTTTAGGCTGACACTCAGCTATGGTAAAAATGTGTTACTGTGTCAGAGCTGTAATTGTTAATTTGATTTAATTTAACAAAGATGCAGAGATCCCCCTTACAGTCGACTGCTTGAGTTTACACACAAAGACAAGGTTAAGACATCAACTTAAACGTATGTATAGCTTAATAATCATCTGATTGTAGGTGTACTACTCAAAATTCAACAACAGTTACACATAATAAACAAACAAAAAAACTTCGTGGACTTATCTGGAACTTAGTCCTTGTCCTTCAACTTCTTTGGGCCCGGAGGTGTGAGTGCTGACCCAGTTAAAGCAGAAAACACCACCAGATTTCAGCTCCAGACAAGAAACCCTACAATGAACAAACAGCGTTCTCAGCAGGTACCACTTATTTTAATTTTTTTGTTTTTATTAGGCAGAATAAATGTGGGGAAAATTTAACAAACTATAAAAGCTTACACAAATAGATGAGGTTTCTTGTTTCAAATAATTTCCACTGAACCTTAATAATTAAAGTAATTAATTGTAAAGTTGTAACTAAATCCAGCTTCTAGCTGCAGTCAACTTTTTTGTTCAGTTACAGGAATATTAGTAAAAATATCATTTCATGTGCATATTAATCATTTTCCAAAGAACAAAAACTTTTGATAAGAAGTGATAAGAGAGATGTTAATATTTCTTTTTGAATGAATTTTATTACTTTCAGAAATTATATCTGGGAGAAAGAGAGAGAATGAAAAAGATGATACTATACACTGAAGAGTCAGATAGAAAATATGGATTGTCATAAGAGAGAAGGAGACAGTACATATCTAAGGGCAATTGCTATTATTAAAAATGTAAACAAAACCTCAAACTTATTTATTTACTGTTTTGGACTTAGGTTAATTTTTACAAGTAAAATCAGATGAAGAGGGTTGTTTATTTGTATAAAACCTTAAACTACAACAAAAGTGAAAGTGTAATTGGCGCCTTTCCAAGGTTTTACAAGTGTGCATTACAAACAAACTGTTTATATACCAAAACATGGAAACCACCAGCTACAGAGTGTTCACAAGTGAGTATTATGCCCATACATTAACTATGTTTTTCACCCTTAAAGTGAGCAAGCTGTCAGAAATATAAAGAGCGGTTTAGAACCGTCTCATGCCCTAAACTCAAGTTTC